>CM076581.1:1703062840-1703408602 GCA_034641835.2 Pinus albicaulis | reverse complement strand
CGGGTTCTAAGGCTTTATGTTTCGCATCTGGAATATGGGCACAAGCATCACTTCCAAAAACACGAAAGTGAATTACATCTGGTTTGATTGAGCTCCAAGCTTCTTCTGGAGTTATATTCTTTAAAACCTTAGTAGGAGTGCGATTTACTATGTAATTTGCACAGTTAATGGCTTTTGCCCAAAAATTGAGACCAAGTCCTTTAAATTGAAGCATACAATTAGCCATTTCTTTTAAGGTGCGATTCTTCCTTTCAGCTACACCATTTTGTTGTGGAGTATATGGAACAGTATGTTGCAATTGAATGCCATGCTCAGTGCAGAAGTTGATAAATTTGTTGTTAACATATTCTCTGCCATTGTCTGATCTTAACTTAAGAATTTGATGTCCAGATTTTTTCTCAACAAAGGCCTTAAAGGCCAAGAACATGTTAAAAAATTCACTCATGAGTTTCAAGAAGTATACCTGTTAGGTTCCTATATTACTATTTTAATCCCTTATTGTTATTAGTGTAGCCCCAATATTTTTATTGTTGTACTGTAACCCCAAATATTATTATTGTGCCATACATTATTATTGTTAGGTCGGCTAGGATTATATTGTGGCCCCATGGAATCCTATATATAGAAGGAGGTTTTGGTCATTTGTAGCATCCAAGAATTGTTCATTTATGTAATTTATTGGAGGTTTCCCCCTCGAAGTGGCTGATTTCTAAGGAGTTGATCTCTCTTTTCTTCAATTTTTGGAGTTGGTTTCATAACATTTGGTATCAGAGCTTTGGATTCTAGGGTTTCGATGCTCCAAACAAGTCATCGTGGAATTTTCGCTATAAATTATTTTCTACAAAGGGTCAGAAGCTGAAATTTTAACGAGCAAAATTTGAAATGCGAGGAACGTCGTGGAAAAAGTTCGGTTTGTTCGCAATATTTTTTCGAGATATGATCACATTATAAATTTAGGGTTTATGCAGGCTCCTGAATATAATATAAATAGTTCATCGTGGAAGTTTTGCTATAATTTTTTTTCTACGAGGGTTCAAAAGTTGAAATTTTTACAGAGAGAAGAAGAAATCTTGAGGAACATCGTGGAAAAATTTTAGAGCTTGATCCACAATATTTTCTGAGATAGGGTCTGTGGAAGTTAGGGTTTTTCAGGCTCCCGAATTTCATCTCAAAGAGGTGACCGTGGGAAAATCGTCATAACTCTCTCTCTCTCTGAGCATTGGATTCAAATTATGTAAAAATTGGTTGCAAGTACACGGATTTTGGTTTCCTTCGTATCAATTTTAGAGCCGAAGGAGGAAACAGTGACATGTGGCACGTCGTACAAGGTCACTCTACTAAACCAGTCCATAATTAAGTCATTGTGGGAGATTTGGTATAACTTTGCCTTGAAGAATACAAATCAGGTTAGACCTCTAGAATTTGAAAGAATATTCAGAGGGCTACGATAGGGCCCAATTTCAGATATTGAAGATCCAAAATCACAGATATAATTCAATTTCAATATCGAGCTCCTCAAAATCAAGAAAAAGGTGTGTATTTTTTGCAAAGTACATAAGTCTCATTTGAAAAAATTAGTTTGAATTTATTCCAAGGGAATATTGAAGAATAGATATCAGTATTGGGTTCTAAATCCCCCACAAAAAGAATTCAACACCCATTAAGCCTTCAAAAGGCTCTAGTATGACTCATGAAGACGAAGAAATGCAACATGAGATATCAAAATTACAAGAGCAAGTGCACCAAATTTCGCTATTGCAAAGAGCAACAAAAAATGAAATGGAAGTTTTGAAAAAAGGCATGGAAACTAATATGGATGGTTTGAAGAAAGGCATGGAAGCTAATATGAATTGTTTGGAAGCTAAGATGGATGGCATGGAAGTTGGCATGGAAGCTAAGATGGATGACATGGAAGCTAATATCAATGAAAAAATGAAAGAGAACATGGAAAACATGAAGAATGATATAAAATTAGACATCGAAGGTTTGGCAAAGTTGAAACAAGAAATGTTTCCTAATGGCGAAAATATAGTAGAGGAAACTCATGAAGAGAAAAAAATAAATGTTAATCGTGATTGCATAAACTCTAATGTTGGATGGAAGAACCACCATATTCCAAAGATGGATATGAGGAAGTTTGATGGCAAGTATCCTGTAACATGGATACTATAGATGGAGCAATATTTTGATCTCAATAACGTGAAAAACACACAAAGGGTATGCATTGCAACTTTATATTTAGAACAAAATACATTTGTATGGTACCGATGGCTTCGCTCCCGTAAAAAAAATGTCACTTGGTCAATTTTTACGGAGGAAATGATAGCACATTATGAGGAAACAAAAATAAACACCTTCTTTAGCCAATTGATAAATCTCAAACAAAAGGGTTCAATGGTGGAGCACATTTAGGACTTCCAAAAATTGAATATAGGGGTAACTGATATTCCAAAGGAACACAGGATTGATGTCTTCATAGGGACTTTAAAGGATAACATCCAACATGAAGTTCGCATTTGGAAACTTGATTCATTGGAAAAGGCATTCAGGTTGGCAAGAAAAATTAAATGTAAAATTATGGCGACAAGGAATCCTACCACTCACATATATAAAGATGGAAGTGTTTCTACTCCTAGACTTCCACAACCTATAAGGTTGACACCACACCAATTGGAAGCAAAAAGAGTAAAAGGGCTTTGCTACAGTTGTGATAGAAAATACACTAAAGACCGTAAGTGTGCTGAGAAGAAATTAGTTTACATAGATTGTGAAGAGGAAGAAGAAAATGAACAATAATCTTCAAAAGAAGAGGATATACACCAGGAACCAAACCTAGAAGAGGAAGAAATGAGTTCGACCATATCTTGTAATGCATTGGTAGGAATTACCACTCCTCAAACTCTCAAGATAGAAGGACATATCAAGAAGAAAAAGGTAATAGTGTTGATTGATTCGGGTAGTACCCATAATTTTATTCATTGTAAGGTAGCCAAGGAATTGAATTGTTTCCTATACCCAGCACCAGAATGTCAAGTGATGGTTGCAAATGGAGGAACAATAAATTGCTCTGGAAAATGCCATAATATCAAGCTAACCATGGGGGAATATGTATTGACTAGTCCAATGCTTTCCATTCCTATGGGAGGTGCTGATGTTGTACTAGGAGTACAATGGTTACAATCTTTGAGGATGGTAGCTTTTAATTTTCAAGAACTTTTCTTGAAATTTTTTTCAGAAGGAAAGGAAGTCGAATTACGGGGTATTGCAGGGAAGCCGGGAAAGATAATAAGCTCTAATGTCATGACAAAGCTTCTAAATAAAGAACAAAGAGGCGTAATTGCACAATTATGCTCACTAGAAGTTCCAACATCAAAATCATCTATTTCTGCAGATCTCCAACAAGTCTTGGACAATCATTCCAAGGTGTTTGAAACTCCCCAAGGACTCCCACCTATTCGTGATCATGATCATGCTATTCATTTGATTCCAGGAAGTGTTCCTCCAAACATCAGGCCTTATAGATATCCTTACGTCCAAAAGAGCGAAATTGAACGTATGATTGCGGAAATGTTAGAGGCGGGTATAATTCAACCTAGTCAAAGTTCTTTCTCTGCTCCTGTAGTATTGGTACACAAGAAGGATGGATCATGGGGAATGTGTCCGGATTATAGGGAGCTCAATAAGCTCACCATTAAAGATAAATTTCCCATTCCTGTGATTGATGAATTATTGGATGAATTACATGGAGCAATTTATTTTACCAAGTTGGATCTTCGTTCGGGATATCATCAAATTAGAATGAAGACTGAAGATATTCCAAAAACAGCATTTTGAACTCATGAGGGTCATTATGAATTTTTGGTCATGCCTTTTGGCCTTACCAATGCACCTTCTACATTTCAAGGGTTGATGAATTCCATTTTAAAACCCTTCCTTAGAAAATTTACAGAAATTCATCCAATCAAAGGAAAGTATGTACAGAAAGTTATTTATGAGAAGGAAATGTTAGAAATACTACATGCACTAAATAAATGGCGACCTTACCTAATGAGAAGACACTTCAAGGTAAAAACGGATCATGATAGTCTTAAACACTTTTTGGAACAAGGACTATCTTCAGAAGAGCAGCAAAAATGGGTCACAAAGATGTTGGATTATGACTTTGAAATAATCTACAAAAAAGGGAAGCTAAATGTTGTTACAGATGCACTCTCAAGAAAGAATGAAGAGGTGGAAGCATTGCTTTGTGCCATTTCTATTATCCAACCAGATTGGATAACCGAAGCAAGGGATGAATGGAAGAAGGACGAAGAAGTGTGGACACCCATTCAAAAGTTGTAGCAAGATCCTAGTACATCTGATATATTTAGTCGGAAAAATGATTCCTTATGGTACAAAGATCGCTTATATCTTTGTAATAATTCCTAACTAAAACAAAAGATTCTTTTGGAATTGCACACTTCTCCTTTAGGAGGACACTCAAGATTTTAAAAAACTTACCATAGGGTGGAGAAATATTTTTTTGGGATGGCCTTAAATTTGATATTCGAAAGTTTGTGGCAGAATGTTTGGTTTGCTAGCAAAATAAAGTTGAGAAAATTAAGACCCCGGGTCTTCTACAGCCTTTATCCATTCCAAGTGAACGTTGGGAGGAGATTTCAATGGATTTTATCACAGGTTTACCTAAGTCCGAAGGAAAGAGTGTCATTATGGTGGTAGTTGATAGACTTACCAGTTATGTACAATTTTGTCCATTATATCATCCGTTTAAAGCAAGTACAATTGCTACTACATTTATGGACACAATTCAAAATCTACATGGAAACCCAAAGATTATTGAGTGACAAAGATCTCATTTTTACTAGAAATTTTTGGACGGAATTATTTTCTTGTTTGGGTACTCAATTAGCTCATAGCTCAACTTATCATCCTCAATCTGATGATCAAACTGAGATAGTGAATAAATTTTTAGAAGGATATCTTCGTTGTTCTGTATCTGATAAACAAACACAATGGGTCAAGTGGTTACCTCTCGTTGAATGGTGGTATAACACTTCCTTCCATACTGCAGCAAAAATTACCCAATTTATGGCACTTTATGGATATCATCCATCGTCCATCACATCATCTTTAAGAGAAAATTCTAAGGTTCAAGCAGTGGAAGATCACATCGAGCATCAACAAGAAGTTTTCCAACCCTTAAATGATAACCTAAATTTGGCACAAAATTGAATGAAACAACAGGAAGATCAACATCGCAGCAAGAGAATTTTTGATGTAGGAGACTAGGTATTTTTATGGCTACAACCATACAAACAAATGTCCCTCAAGCAAGCTAAGAATGATAATAAATTATCGCCAAATTATTATGGTCCTTACAAGGTGTTGCAAAAGATTGGTACTATGGCATACAAATTGGAGCTTCCTGCTTCTTCACGAGTGCATCCAGTTTTCCATATTTCATGCTTAAAGAAGGTTATAGGTCAAAATCTTCCAGTTCAAACAATATTGCCAAAACTTGATGAGGAAGGAAAAATCATGTCGAGCTTTGAAGCGGTCATGGAAACGAGAAATTGATCAATTTCAGAGTATCTCATCAAGTGGAAGAACTTACCCACTGAAGATTCTACATGGGAGGATGAGAATTTTATACAGAAGCACCCAGATCTACTCAAGTGTTGAGGACAACACTTTTTTGAAGGAGAGGGGCATGTTACGTCCCTATATTACTAGTTTAGACCCTTATTGTTCTTAGTGTAGCCCCCTTATTGTTATTGTTGTACCCTTGTAACCCCAACATTGTTATTATTGTGCCCTTACATTATTATTGTTAGGTCGGCTAGGATTATATTGTGGCCCCATGGACTCCTATATATAGAAGTAGGTTTTGGTCATTTGTATCATCCAATAATTGTTCATTTATGTAATGTATTGGAGGTTTCCCCCTCGAAGTGGTTGATTTCTAAGGCGTTGATCTCTCTTTTCTTCTATTTTTGGAGTCGTTTTCATAACAATACCCAAGTGCATCTAGAAAATTCATCAATGAAAGTTAAGAAGTACTTGCAACCAGAGAAAGAAACAACATGAATTGGACCACATAAATCATTGTGCACAAGCTACAAAGGGGCTGAAGCGTGCCAAGAGGCATGTTTGTCAAAACTATCCCAATGATGTTTTCCGAGTATACATCCAGAGCAAACACCATCTAGGAAAGATACCATAGGAAGACTCGTCACCATATTTTCCTTACATAGAGTTTGAAGAGAGTGATAGTTTAAGTGACCAAATCACTCATGTCAAAGTTTGCTCACTTTATCATTATGAGCAGAAAAAATGGAGGGAAGACATGATGACCCAAATTTGTCAAACTTATACAACCTTGTGGAATCATCAGCAATTACAGTAGCTAAAATATGTCTAGGATCTTTAAGGTCCTTGATTACAACATCATGAGGTGAGAATTATACTATTTTCCCTTCACCTGAATGAGTTATCTGATAAACAGATAGAAGATTGCATGACAAGGTAGGAACACATAGTACATCATTAAACTGACTATTATCTAGATGAATGGTTCCAGATCCTACAACACTAAGAGATCTATCATCACCAACATAAATATGTTTGGTGTTACAATAATTTAAAGAAGAAAACATGGCTTTATTTTTGGCCATGTGGTAATAAGCTCCAGAATCAATGAGCCACTCATGAGAATGAGAAGAAGAAGATACATTTAATGCATAACCAGATGCTTGAAAACCACAAGCAGAAAGTGCCATTCCTGAAGATGAAGTTGAAGAGGCATCCAAATTGATGTGGTGCTTCTTCATTGTTTCTTCCAAGGCTTCCATCTTCTTAAAACATTTAGACTCTATGTGGCCATCACGATTAGAAAAGTTGCAATGTCTATATGTTTTCTTCCCTTTGTTTTTATTTTCCTTATCATTTTGGTGAGTTTATTTTTCAGTTTGTCGCTAAAATTTATTAGGACCCTTGTTTGGTTTAGGACCATATTTTTTAGGATACTGATTCTTGGGATTCTTTTGATATGTTTTTTGTTGGGTTGCTAAGGCTTTCTTAGAAGTGTTTCCAAAAGTGATAAGACCAAGGTGTAATATTTTTTCTTGTTCTCTTATCAAAGAATCGCAAAAGGCATCAAAATAGGTGTTCTTGTAGGTGGTTCCTGAAGAAATGATGGCTTCTCTAGTGGAATGGAAGATGGAAACAAATACAGAGTATGCAGGGCCAATCTTAGCAAGAATGGAATAGATGAGGCTACCATCTTCCTTTTTAACCTTACAACGTTCTAAAAGAAGTCTAAGGGTCTTGAATTTGGACAAAAAATATTCAATAGAGGAGAAATTATTGAGGTCCAAAGTAAGCAACTCATTTTCAAGCTGGTGGGCCCTGATTTGATTTTGAATGCCAAAAACAGTATTTGTATTTTTTAGGGCTTCATCAAGGGTGTCAATTTCAAGGATATGAAATCAAAGATCTTGAGCAATGGACATTCCTATCAACCCTCGTGCTTGATCTTGTTTATTTTCCCATTTAGCGGCTTTATCATCATCGAAAGGTTTAGTTTCTTGTCCTATGGATATTTTATAAAGCCCTTTACTTCTAAGTAAATCTAACATGTGAGGTAGTCATTGGAAATAATTGGTGTTGTTAAGAATAACCGGGCATGCTATTAAGAATTTCATTAAATTGTTTAATAAAATTGTCTAATTATTGTTGTGTACTATATATTTTGTAGATATTGGAACATTCATTGGAGACATGATTCTACCCCCACCATATGATCATGTAGATGACAAGGAGATGGCAGAGGTCGCAGATCAGGGTGATAGACCTCCTTGGGTGCAAATACCCGCAGGCATGCGAAGTAAGAGGACATTCGATTCAGGATGGAGTTGGGCGACCGACTATGTAGACTCATGGTTGATGAGGGAGTCCACCCTGCAACGATCATATAGATCCAGGCTGATTGTACACTCGCAGAGCTCTAGAGGGACATGCTTATCGATATGATGAGCCTTATGCGTCATATCGTCGGAGCTTCCACTCTACTAGCAGATAGGAGGGATAGGTTCCATGGAGATGCGTGACACAACATCTCATTGGATGATCATGATCATGAGGGGAGTGATCATTCTAGTACTCTACCTCCTCCTTCACCTTGCGCCGTAGATGAGAAGCCATCATCTAGTTCTAAGCAGGCGTCTTCTGAGTAGGCACCACCTCAGTAGGCACCTCCTGAATAGACACCATCTCAGTAGACACCTTCAAAACAGACACCATCTATGAAAGCACCTCTTGAGCAGGCACTTCCATCTGAGCAGGCACCATCAACTGAATAGACACCATCTCAGCAGACACCTCCTGAGAAGATACCATATCAGTAGGCACCATCGACTAAGTAGGACTTCACTAGTTATAGCATTGTTGTACCACCAGATATTTTACATTTATAAGAAGTTCTATTACAGTTGTATATTTTTGACATTATATATATATATATAGTGCATGCATTTTATGTTCATATTGATGTACCTAATTTGCATGTTGGTGTTCATCATGATGTGTATATTGTTAGGTCATGTTAGATATGTTCATTTAATGTTCTTGCAGATAGATGTGTATGTTATAGCAGTTATTTGACATGAAATGTATATTTGATGTTTGTGTTGTGATGACGTTATACAATGCTTGTGTTTTGTTAGATGACCATGATCACAATGATTAGATGATGTTAGCAAATTTGAATGTGTATTTTAGAATATGATGTTTGTACGATGGTTATCATGATCGTGATGTTTATTTTTAATATTAAATTGTGATATTTATTAAAATTGTAATTGTATGTATTTTCGTGATTCAATTTCATTAAAATTGTAAAATTTTTAAATTTTTAAAATTGTAAATTTGTGAAATTGTAATTGTAATTGTATGTATTGTCATGATTCAATTTTATTAAAATTGTAAAAGTTGTAAAATTGTAAATTTGTAAAATTGTAAAATTGTAAATTAATTGTCAAATTTGAACCATAACTAACGTATGCAGTAAAATTGTAAAATTGTAATTGTAATTGTATATAAAACTCTAATTGTAATTGTAATTGTAATTTTAATTGTAATTGTATGTAAAATTGTAAAATTGTAATTGTATTGTGAAATTGTGAAATTGTAATTGTAATTGTATGCATTGTCATGATTAAATTTTATTAAAATTGTAAAATTTGTAAATTTGTAAAATTGTATAATTGTAAATTAATTGTCCAATTTGAACCATAACTACCGTAAAATTGAATCATCGTAAAATTTTAAAATGTATACCGTACATATTGTTAAATTACCATAATTTTAAAACTGTAAATTTGTAAATTTGTAAGAATATAAATAATTGTAAAATCATTTTATTTTAAATGATCAGGATAAGGCACGCTTCTACCATTCAACCATCTGAATTATTTCTTGTCACTATCCCATTTCATCCTCTTTTGTTCGTACAATGCGAACCATGGTTGTGTCACTTCGGAATTGTAAAGAATGAATTTATTGATTTCTTTAATTTATGCATTCATTGATGAAATCAAACCGAAATATGGTACATATGAGATCAAAATATACATTATATCGAAGTTCAACGTGAATATTTATTTTTTTTAAATTTGAAAAATTATAATTCACTTACTCTTTATCAATCATCTTTTTCCATTCACTTGGAGAAGCTCCCCTTCTCTTTTGTCTTCATCCCTTTCATTGTCCCAAATCACCGCACCTAGTGTGTTGTCGATTTGCTTGATGTACTCGGTGGCATAATAGAAAAACTCATATGATATGTAACTCTCTGCCATAGACCCCTCGGGTTTTGCCCTTTTTCGAACAAAACCTTTCAATTTATTCATGTACCTCTCTACGAAGAACATCCAACGACAAGAAACCACCCCAACTAATTCAACCTCATCTACTAGGTGGATTAGAAGATGAACCTACAAGTCCATGAAACTCATTGGAAGTTCCTTCTAAAACATACAAACAATCTCAACTATCTCTTGATGCCACTGTGGAATGCTAGCCACTAGTATCTCCTTTGACGTGATCCAACGTACAAATGCAGATAATTTAGATATCACACATCCTAGGTCTTGGGGGAAGTCATGTTTCACACACCCACACATGAACAAAGGATAATGACACTACAAATTTATAAACACATGCAATATAAAAAAATAGTTATGTTTTATGATCCCATGGGATAAAAATTATTAATAAAAAAATTTAAAAAAAAAAAAAATTCATGTTTATGACATTATACGTACTCTTAGAAGATTCAAATGGTCAAGCGATTTCAACCCCAAAAAATGGTCTTCCATGGTGAAGTAGCGTCGTAGTGAAGACCCATATGAAGATGGCACTCTCACACCCATTATAACTTCATTTGTCAAAGAAATATCATCTTTTTTTTAATCCATGGGACATCACCTTTTTTGAAATACCAATTAGAGGGACCAACCTCTCATGTACTTTCTAATTATCTTGGCCAATGTTTCTTTTTAGTTTTTGAATTAATAATATCTTTCCTAATAGCAAATGTGTCACTTTGTTTCGATGATATGTGCCTCCATAAAGAAGATGAAAAAATTTTAAATATATGCATGGGATCTAATAAGTCGGTAATCTTAAGATGCTCCCAATATGGGAAGTTATAAAAGATAGATTTCCTTTTCATCCCAATGGGAAATTTATCAACATAGGTGTCGAAGAATTATGGATCATCGAAGATAGGTTCCCCATTTGACTCGAACATTTCTATTAACTCCTTCTCCTTCTCTCTCTAATATGCTCTAAGTCATTCAGTCAGTGTCGTTATTGCAGGCCTTTGGGTTCTCTCTCATTTACCATTGAAAGTGAATGTTTTTCTTCTATAAGGGTGTTCTTTTGGGAGGAATACCCTGGAGCAGTCATACACTGGATTTCGTAGGTCGTTGGACCATCTATCTTTCAGAGAAGGTCCACAACATTTACATCCATAATACCCTTTTGCTACAAGACCTGCGAAATTATTGTATACAATATGCATGGCATGTTAAAGAATATCTTAAAGATCAGAACAATTACAGCAAATTAAATTAATATGTGAAAGAATATTATTTAATATATAAAAAAATCAATAAACATGTAATTTACCATAGAAAACTCCTAAGCATGGATAATCATGTGTCGTGTAAGCACATATGCCATACAACGTAAAACTCCTCTCTACCAATGGGTCTTGATACATTGTATACATTTATCCTGTCCCACATTTCCTTCAATTCATCTACTAGTGGTTGTTAGTAGACATCCATATTCTTCACTTGTCTTCTACCAGAGAGCCAACATAAGATGTTCATTCTTCATGGAAAACCATGGGGAGATATTGTTTTTTATCACTTCTACAGGCCAAACAGAATAGTTGGTTTTCTCGAGGGAATATGAGTTGACGTCGTCCATGGCTATGCTGAGTCTTACACTTCGTACTTCATCCTTGAATTTTTTGGGCCATATATCCTCTATATGTTTCATGGGTATTGAATCTGTTAGGATTTGCATAACTCCCAACTCACTTCTGTGTGAGGCATGTCATCCCTGCAACATAGCTAATTCTTTGCAACAAAAAAGCCATTGAATCCTTGGGATTATAGGCATGTGCCTCAATATATTAAAAGGAGGACCATGTGATTTACCCTTCTTTTTTTATTTATCATACTTTTCAAGCCCACATTTCGAACATATCTCTTTGTTTTCATATTCTCCTCTATATAGAATACAATCATTTGGACATGCATGATATGATATGTACTCAACACCCAACATTTTCAACAATTTATTTGCCTCTTCGCAGTTACCAGGAAAAACATTATCACTCGAAAGAACCTTATCTTTGAATAGTCTGTAGTTGGTGGAAAACATTAAATGTACAATGTCAATAATTATTAACATTCATAAAATTGATCATTTGTAATGTTGATTGTGTGACACGATTTCTCAAAATATAAGGGACTAGATGGTCAATTACCTCAAAATTTCTGAGAAACATGCATTCAAAAAGCCAAAATTTGCTTTCCAGATGTATAGTAACATCATTGTCCCCAACTGGGTAGACTTTGACTGACCACCAAGTCCAAAGAGAGGGGTTGTGGAAGAAAATTTAATGCTTTCGAAAAAGGTATCAGTGATATGAGCATCATCCCCTATTTGATCATCGTTCTGGAATGCATCTAACAACATTTTCTCCATGGTAGTCGTATCCCTTAAGTAATCATCCATAAGAACCTCTTTTTGATTACATCTATTTCTAGCTTGTGAAGGACTACTAGTGCTTTAGTCATTCCTAATTGGTGAATCTGGACGTAGTGGGAATTGAATAGGTCGTTGATTCAAACATTCTTGGTATCGTTCCTCTCCGATTTTTTCTCTTAATTCAGCCTTCTCTCGATTTGACATTGGCATGGGTTGTAGCAGAATATGGTAGGTATGTCACTCATCATCAATAGAATCCTAATAATTTCAAAAAATATATTTGAACATGATTAATACAAAATCGATGATACCAATTAGTAAGCACGTCAATGCATGATTAATTGGTTTGATGTTGAAATAATTACATTATATACCATACAATTATTACCATCATTGTCCCAGGATTGTGGCTAGAAGATGGCATGTTACAATTGGCAGGGTGAAGCGACTGTCCATTTTCGTCTACCAACCGCACCTTGAGGTATGCTACTCCTGATAAGAGCTTTCGATGTTTTGGAACTGTTTGAATATTTTGTGTATCTAAACTCGATTTTGAATCTGTGCGAACTTGCAAATTTGTATACATTAACTTTATTCAACTGATTGACATGGTTAAAATAAATAAATTCAATTAGATAATGAAAATATAAATAAAATCTGAAGTAATTACGTCTGGAGATGGATAGGGAGAACTTTGTGATGGACTTTGAGAAATATTATGGAACGAGTTGGATTTTGAAGAATTGTCCATTTGATATAATTATGATATTTTCTCCCTGCATTTCAGCAAAATAAACAATAAATTTTGGTGTACATACCTAAAAGTAATTTCGGTGCCTTAAAAAATGAGTTATTGTTATTGATGCTAATGTACTGTTAACCGCATCGGTGTTGTTAGTTAACAAACACACTGAATATCGGAAATAAAATAATATAAAATAAATAACCAACAACAACAAAAAACAAAAAAACGCAACTTTATTTTTTGAAGTGAAAAAAAAAATGATAAACTAAAAAATGAGCACAAAATGATTTTCAAAAATCTAATCTCATAAAAAATTCTTTAAATAGTAAAAGTTATTCATTATTTCATTATTTTTGCAAAAACATTCAAGGAGGGATTTGCACGAGAGACATACCTGGAGCAAGAGAGCACTATGGAGCAAAAAAATACTTTCGAACAGTAGCGTTATTCAAAGAACCAGAATTTGAAACATCTGATGATTCACACAAAAATCCTGTAGTATAGTAAAAATGTTAAATTTTACTGTAATAATTATTTTTTTACAGTTTACGTTAGAGTTAATACACGCGTAGTAAAAATTTTAAATTTTACTGTGCATTTTACTAATAAAATCATTTACAATCTCTATTCATATCTATATTTTAAAAAAAAAATCATTCTTACATTAAACCCTTGCTTCTTCTTGTTTATGTGACTACAAAAAGTCACAATTAGGGCTTTTCATTTTAGATTTATAGGGTTTATATTACTACATATATAGGTGTATGACATCTAACCCATGGGACCACTTACAGATTCGGATCCCAATTCCTATTGGCCCTTACACGATTTTTTAAAAACATCTTTTGTTAATTGGTGCACACTATTTAAAATAGCGCATCGGTGCACGATTTTAGTATAACGCACCGAGCGCGTATTGACAAAAAACACTATTTGATAAAAAAAAAAATTATATTCATTTATGTTTATGTTAATCGGTGCTCCGGTATTAATATCATGCATCGGGTCTCTTATTGACAAAGAGCACCGTACAATGTTTCTACTATATTGGCGGTGCGTTTATAAGAATCTATCACACCATTTTCAGTGTTAGGTAAACTTGACTCGGGATAGAGTCAATGTTGACTAGGGTAAATAGTAGTGGTTTTGGGGCACATGGTATTGTGCACCCATGGTTTAGCCCATGGTATTGCATGTAATGGAGCCTATAAAAGGCTGGGAAGACTTCATTGTAATGCAGGCCTGGAGGTGAGCGGTGAAGGCTCACTTGGCCGGATTGGCCAGGGTTTTGGCCAATGGTTAATGAAATTTCATTGGTTGGGTTTTGCCCCGGATTTAGGGTTTTCCCGATTAAACATATGTGTTTATGTTAATGACTTGTTGCTAGCCTTTTATTTTTATTTCTCTCAATAATTTGTTTACTATTTCTGTAGTAATTTCTAACAAATGGTATCAGAGCCAGGTTTGGCTTTAGAGGAACGCTTTTGAAGCCAAGAGTTTTATTGGCCTGGTGAATGGATAAATCAATGCAGATTTTGTTTACAGATATTAGTCGAAGGCATCGGAGGCATTCAATGTGAATAGTGGTGCCGAGGGGCAATTTCAACTAAGAGTCCATGCTAGTGAACAGATCTACTATCTCTAACAGATCTACAGATGGTCTACGAGATGCCGAGGTGTGGATCTAAGTGGAACAACCATGGGGATTATTCCAACATCCATAACTTTTCATCGCTATAGATCTCAAGATCGATAGTGTGATCAGATCGTTGAAATCCAAGAATCTGAAGAGGTGCGTCATAGGTGATCATATTGTTGGCACACATGGACGATGTGTGGATAGTCACCATGGATAGGGCAGCGTCCTTGAACCTTAAGCGTGAGCTTGATATTTGAATGATGGAAGAGTGTGATTACAGCATCATGTTTGATGAAAGAAAAAGATAGATAGGTGTTACACCATTTTTTGGTCATCTAACCTATGATCATTAGATGGACCCAAGTACACCATGTAAGACCAATTTTACCCTAAGTAAAATTGCTTTCACTATAAAAATAACTTAGTAAACCACCTTTATTAAGTTGTTTATGGTCTAAACAGGAAACCCCATGAGGAAATATTAAATAAATCTACATTTGTTTGATTTTCCTCAAGGAATAATTAGTTAAAAAACAGTTTAATTAATATTCCTAGTTATATTTAACCCAAAACAAGGAAATTAATTAAATAAATCATTATTTATCTTATTATTTTCTAAGAATAATTATTTAAACCTTATTTAAATAATATTCTTTGTTAAATATGACTAAATCACCCTTAAATAATTAATAAATCATTATTTATTTGATTATTACTCAACCACATCCTTAAAATGATAAATAAATCATTTATTTATTTATTATTTACAAATAAAGGGATTTGACCCAAGTCAAATTCATTTTCCCTCCAACAAATATAATAAAATATTCCATAAAATTTGGACCTTGATTTGGTTAATAATATTTTAATTATGCACCAATATCTAGACTAACTCAATATTTTGTTATAAATAGAAGGGTTTTCCCATTCATTTATCACCTTTTGTTGCCTAAAGAACACTCTAGATCTATACTTTTGGTCTGACTATTGATCCACCATCATAGTCATATTTTGCTACCATTTTTGTCTGGGTTTTCTACACCATCAAGAGAGAGGAATTTTAGATCTGAAGTGCTGAGAACTTACAAGAACCCATCCCATTGAGGAGAATAGGGAACACCCTCTTGTGTTGTCCTCCCAGGTGCCATTAATACAAAATTCATTCAACATATTCTTGTCTTGTCTATTGGATGCATGGAGTAAATCTTGTTTTTCTACTGCTTAATGTCTTCTAATGCATAGATCTAGATTTTTGCAGCATTTATCTTGATCACCTAACTACATATCTGAAGATATTGGCAGCCATCTTTGTTGTTAGGGTTGTTTTTTATGCGCAGCTAAAGTGGTATTTTTTCATATGCTTGGAATTAAGATTCATACTAACAACTAGCGACTCCACACGGGTTTACGATTACGACCGCTATCATTTTTTTGATCCTTGCATATCTAGCTTCTTCAAACCCTAGGATTTCTCTTCAGCCCCTTGCTTTTTCTTTTCTTGATGTTGTTTTTAACCTATAAAACCCTAAAACGATAAAAATTCTGACTTTCGTGTGTTTTCGGACCTATTGCGCAGGTGACAAACATCAGCCGCAGCTGAGACGACAAATTTTTTTGAATTTTTTGCCGCCGAGAGTGCCGGAAGTGCAGGTCGCACTTTTTGGCCCAAAACCTGTGACCTGGACCCTCAAGGTGCACCTTTCAGCCCAAAAACTACGACCTCTACTGAAAACAGGTCAGAAACTGCGACCTGGACTTTTTGCAGGGATTTTTCTGAAAGTTTTTTGGGTTTGTCTGAGCCTCTGTTCAAGGTTGTCTGACCTCTGTCTCTACCCATTTTGGACCTGTACTTATTCTGGTTTTCTCAACTAAGTGAGAACCAATCCCCCTAGGGCTTCAGTATCCTCCACTTTTTGTGGAAGAGTTTTTGTTGTTGCAAGTTGTCTGAAACTTCAGAGTCTTCAGCCATTTTTTCATATCTGATACCTCACCTTCAGATCCACTTCAGATTAGCTTGTTATCCATCCAAATCACCTCATTTAGTTTTTTTTGGTTTTTCCTCTAGGGTTCACTCTGTTTCCCTTCAGGAGATAGCTTTTCACCACCTCTTTTACAGCAATTATTCCTCTGATTTGTTGTTGTTTTCTGCACCACTTTCCAGCAGATCTTGTCTTTTAGATCCCTATCCCCCTTGACCTTAGATCTATTGGCTATTTTTAGTGTGTTTTTCTTAGTTTTTTCTCACCTATAGACTAGTTTTTGAGAGACCCGCCTCCCTGGGTTTAGATTATTGCATTATTAGCTGTTTATTTTCTGTTTTTGCAGGCCTATATACTATCATTTTCAGGTTTATTTACATCTATATAGCACACTTTTTCTTTTTCTCTACAAACATCTGGGTTTAAAAATTAAAATTTACACACTTTTACACACACACCCTGAGAGAAAAAGGGCTTGGTTAACACCGCCAAGCAAAGACTCTAAAACATTGAAATCAATTGATCCTGCACCTCTCTGCCCTTGTTTCGACATTTTAATCAGTTGATCTTGCACCTCCTTGCCCTTGTCAGTCTGTTTTTCCTTTATGCCATGTTTTTGTCATCATCATTGCGCCACCAATGTGTTTATCCCAGAGACTTCTTTGCCTTCATCCTCAGTTTTCGGTAGGAATACTTACTCCTCCACGTAGGATTCGAGTTAGTCCTCCACCGAGTCTACACATTGAATCTTATTTTGGTCCTTTGGGTTCTCCTTCTCGTTCCACCTTCGGTTCTCCCCCTGCCACCTTCACTATGTCTGGTGCAGGACCTAATGCTGGTGGTAACCCCGGCCCTCAGGCTAGGAATGCTACTAGTGGGACTGCAACGAACACTACCCCGGCTGCGCCTTTGCTCCCCTTCATGGAAAGCCGCAGCCTCCCCGATTTTTACTAGTTGATAAACAACCCTATACACCATGACGCTAGTTGGCCTGCTATGCCGACAATGCTCTCTTCCGACATCCCAAATTTTGAAGGCCTTGCTGGAGAAGATCCTTCAAATCATGTTCGATCTTTCCACTTGTGGTGTTCGTCTAATTCCATTATTGATGACTCTATCTGTCTTCGGTTGTTTCAACAAATGCTTACTGGTGAAGCTTCTAAGTGGTATGTTGATCACGCTTCTTCCTCTCATACCACCTTTGCAACTCTTGTCTAGGCTTTTCTGTCTTATTTCCAGCTTCCTCTTCGTTATGACACTGGTACCGAACTCTTGACTTCTTTCCGTCAATCATCTGCAACCCGCCTATCCGACCATGTCCAGGAATGGCGGAGAAGAAAGAGCCTATGTCGAGCCCCTACCTTCGAAGACCGTTTCTACATGGACTGGTTCCTTAGATCTCTCTTGCCAACTATCGGGAAAGATGTCGCATCGTACTTTCCTCAAATCAAAGAAGCCGCTCTCCAAATTGCGTTAAAGTATGACCTGATCTACGCTTAATCGGGTTATGTTTATACCGTTCTACCTGATCTTCCCAGACCCAGTGGTGCCAACACACTGGGGGCATATCACGCCACCGACGGTATTGTTGGAGCTCTCTTTAATCCGTATGCTCAACCTCCCATGGGCTATGGTTTTCCTCAAGGGGGGTCCAGCACCTCCTACACTTTTCCCCCTCTCGGTAGCACGTATCCAGGATACGGCATGCCTCCTATTTTTTCCCAACCTCCTGTTTACCACACTATTACCCAACCTCCTTATTATTTGTATCCACAGCCTGGTGCTCCAACTCCTCCAACATTAGCACCTCCTCCTCCCTTTCCTTCTCAACCCCTACAACAGCAACCACCGCCCCCTCAGGGGGCAAGTGTACGCACAGCAGGGCACAACTAATCCTCCTCCCTCAAAAAAGAAGAGGAAAGGCACTCAAAATCAGGCTACCCCTGGTAATCCTGGACCTAATCAAGGTAATGCTCCTAACACTACAAACCAGAAACAGGGCACTTACCCCAAGCAGGACAGGCCTATTCGTATGAACAAGCCCTATTCTTATTGTGGTGTTTATGGTCATTATACGCATGATTGTCCTCTTTTGCCATAGATGCAGCGGTTGTGGGAGTCTCAAGCAACATTGAGAGGATAGCAAGTCGTCCCCTCCATTCCTCCCATTCCTGCACCTGGTCAACCGACTATGCTTACCAATCCTTTCCCTCAGCAAGGATTTGTGGCTACCCAACCACCTGAAGGTTAGGTGGCCACTCAACCTCTTCCATCTGGTACCTCCGATTACTAGATTCTCATGATGACCTCTGATCAGCCTTATGAACCTTCTCCTAGCCCTTCACCTTCAGCTGGTACTCATGAGCCTCTTTATCCTCCTGGAATTGTTCCTCCAGGCCTTAACCATCTTGGAGTCGTCCCCCCTGGTCATTACCCCTCTGGTCAGATACCGTTCCTAGCTCCCCCACCGGGAGTGTACACAGTACATGTTATGGCCACCCTCTCTCTTCCTAACCTAACCCTTGGGATTCCCGTCTGATACCTCGATCCTCGAGTCGCTACCTCGCCTGGTCAACCCAAACCTTATCTTTGTTTGACCCCAGTTCAATCGGTCCCTATGACTTCTCCCGCTGCAACAGTGCCTCAGTCACCTCAACAGGAACCACCTCCAGTTGTGACCGCTTCAAGTAAAAAAGGCAAAGCTCGCAAGGGGGCATCAAAGGACAAGGCTGCCTTGACAAACCCTGCCCCTCCTCAGCCTCCAAAGCGTACCATCCAGTGTGCTTTGTGTGATGTTGTCGGTCACGCCACCCATAATTTTCCGGAGTTGCCTCACCTTAAGTCCATGGTCAATGAGACATTTTCGGAGTCTGATATCCCAGAGGTATATGTCACTATACACAATTCAATCTCGAAACTCAAACCATTGCACACAAATCACCCTTGTGCTTTGTGTGATTTCCATGGTCACTACACTCACCTCTATCCTCGCCTCGAAGAGTATCATTCCTCTTTGGAAGCCTTTCGCCATTTCGAGTCCGAGCATAACAAGTGCACCCTTTCCTTGTTCACGAGTTCTGCTTCGGTAGAACCAAAGGATCTTCCTACTCCCATTGACATCCCTCCTCCCGATGTCAACATGACGAAGCCTTCGGTCACCATTTTCTACCTATCATCATCCATGAGACCCTCAGGGGAAGCCCCCATGGAGACTTCCCCTGATGATCCTCTTAACCTCCCTTCTGCGATCACCCTGGGCTCAACATCGGTAGATCCTTTATCTTCTTACTCTTCGATGATCCCCCATGACGTTGCGCATGTGAGCCTTTCTTCACATGATTATGAGTCAAGTAGCTCTACCGCGTCAGGTGGTCCCCCTTTCTCCAGTCACCCCATCTTTCACTCTGATGTAGACATTATGGAAGCGTTGACCGACCCTGACTTTTTGTGGGATGATATGCACCACCGTGCGTACCTCCTCTCACAACAGTCCCATGACCAATATGTTGTGGAAACTAAAGACTTAATTCCTAATGAAGTCGATTGGTTTAGAAATCTCATTCCTGCACCTGATGCTTTCGAAGAAGGAAATATGGCCAATACCTCTCCTACCATTAAAATTAACATTTCTGACAAACCAGGGATAGAAGAAAACATCACCTTGGGCGCCCATTGCACCCCGAAAGAGGTTGAGGCTTACAAAAAGCTATTCAAAGAATTCCGTGATATTTTCCCATGGTCCTCTTCATAAATTCCCAGACTTAATCATGCCATTGTCGAACACCATATCGATACATGGCCTGATGCCCATCCTGTCCGTCAAAATTTGAGACCCATTAATCCTTCCAGACGAGGAGCTGTCAAAGCCGAAATCGATAAGCTCAAGCAGGCTGGTTTTATCTATCCCATTGAATACACCACTTGGGTGTCCAATCCAGTCCCCGTTCTCAAGAAACAAGGCACCATCCATGTCTGCACCGACTTTCGCGGTGTCCCAAAGACAACTTCCCCACACCATTCATTGACCAAATAATTGATGAGTGTGTGGGGCACGAGGTTCTATCCTTTATGGATGGTTTCTCAGGGTACAACCAAATTGTTATTCGTTGTGCTAATCAACTTAAAACCGCATTCATTAGTCCATGGGGGGCCTTTGACTATCGATTCATGTCGTTCGGTCTTAAAAACGCAGGAGCCACTTTTCAGCAGGCTATGTCTTATTTTTTCCATGACCTAGCTCATATTATCCTTGCTTATTTAGAAGACCTTACTGCACGTTCTAAACATCGGGCACAGCACCTCCACGACCTGCATACCATATTTCTTCGATGTCGCAAGTATAATATCCACCTCAACCCACTGAAGTGTGTCCTTTGTGTACCTTCCAACCGTCTTCTAGGCTTCATTGTGTCTAAAGATGGTATCACGCTTGACCCATTGAAATTTCAAGCCATCCTTGAGCTTCTTATCCCTTGTACTTTACGCCAGTTACAAAGCCTCCAAGGCAAAGCTAATTTTCTTCGTCGGTTCGTACCTGACTATGCCACCACTACGCATGGGTTCCTAAGACTCCTCCGCTCTAATATCCCTTTTGTTTGGGATACCTATGCTCAAGAGTCTTTCGATGCCATGAAGCATGCTCTCACGTCCACTCCCTTGATTTGTCCACCTGACTTTGATAGGGATTTTATCCTGTATATCTCCACCTCCACCCACTCAGTCGCTGGAGTCCTCATTCAGGAAGATGACCATGGAATTGAACATGTTATCTATTATGTCAGTAAGAACTTGGTAGGACCTCCTGTATCTTACTCACATGAAGAGAAATTAGCACTGGCTTTCATGTTCTCGTCATTACATCCTCATGATTTCCACCAAGTTCATGACTAATTCCAACCCTATGGCCTTCCTATTGAGTCGTCGAATCATCAATGGTAAGTGCGCCCGTTGGATCATGATCCTCCAGGAATTCGATCTTGAATTTGTCACACCAAAAAGTAAGAAAGGTTTAGCCCTTGCTAAACTCATTTCCGAATTACCTACAGGTACGCAATATCCACCAATGAATGATAATTTCTCCGATGAACATTTTTTTCCAATACCACCGATGACCCTTGTTATGGGGACATCCTCACTTATTTGCGAACCCAAAATTTTGCCCTCCATCTTGATCGTGATGCTCGACGACGTATCTGACAGCAGGCCCCCCGCTACCTTCTTATCGGTGACGACCTTTATCATTGCGGTGTAGATTTTGTCCTTCATCGTTGTCTCACACACACTGAAGCAGAGCAAGTCCTCAATGCCTTTCATAGCGGCGCTTGTGGTGACCACCTCTCCGGTTTGGCCATTTCCCATAAAATCATGCGCGCTGGGTACTTTTGGCCTTCTCTCTTTGGTGATTGCATTGAGGCAGTCAAACACTGCCCCAATTGCCAACATTTTTCCCCTAAGGCACGAGCTCCTCCGGCTCCCCTCCATCCTATCATCTCCGATGGTCCTTTCTGTAAGTGGGCCATAGACTTTATGGAGTGTCGACGAGCATCAGCTAGTAACCATAAGTATATCATCGTGGCGGTTGACTACTTCACTAAATGGGTTGAGGCCATGCCAATGTTTAACAACACGGCAGCTACCACAACCCTCTTTTTCTTTAACCATGTGATCGCCCGATTCGGAGTTTCGAAACAATTGGTCTCCGACCATGGCCGACATTTTGAAGATGAGATATGGCGTGAGCTATCCTCACTATTGGGCTTTGAGCACCAATATACCTCCTCTTATTACCCCCAAAGTAATGGCCAAGTTGAAGCAGTCAATAAAATTCTTAAAACCATGCTTCAACGGACGGTGGATAAGCACAAAACCAACTGGAACCTTATGCTCTTCCCTGCTTTGTGGGCCTATAGAACTTCTATTAAAACCACCACCGAGTTTACTCCTTTCCACCTTGTTTTTAGAGAGGAGGCAGTCCTACCGATCGAGTGTGAAATCCATTCCCTTCATCTAGCTGTCGAACTTCTCCCTGACACCCAACCTTTAGAACAACAACTTATCATGCTTGAGCGCGCTTCTGAAGACCGTCGTGTTGCATTTCAAACCATTGAGGCGGCTAAGAAATGCACCAAAGCTCAATATGACTGAAAAGTCCAACCTTGTACTTTTCACAAAGGTGATATTGTTCTGGTGTATGACCAGGCCCATGATGTCCTTGGTCATGGGAAGTTTGACTCATTATGGCTAGGACCTTACATCATCAGTAAGGATTTAAGTAAGGGGGCATATCTATTAAAGGACTTCGAAGGCCATCCCCTTCCCAATCCTCGCAATGCACTCTATCTGAAGAAATATTACCCTTAGCATTTCCTTCCAGAAATGCATGTTTTATTTTCTTTAGGTAGCCAGCTCATGCTTTTTAGTGATTTGATACTTCACCAGGACACATTTTTTCCAAGAGGCATCACTTCACCCCTCCTCAAAATCGAATTTCTTCACTTGAAACACTCATACTAGGGACACCACTTTGCCTCCATACTTGTCCACACTCATGTCGACTTTCGTCGTAAGTTACCATCTTGTACTCATGTTTTTATGGTCCCCATTAGACCTTTTCTGTGTGGCAACACCATCGAGTCACCCTTGTTTAGAGCATCTGAGTTGATTCATCATCGCATTCATGGAGTCTATCCCGGGTCCCTTTGAATCCCGTTATAGTCATCCATCCTTCAATGCTTGGTACCTCTCTCGTGTCGCACATTATGGCCTTCAGTCCCACTGTCCCCTATCCCTCATGATATTGTGTCAGTCGATGTTGGATTGTCCATGCCCTTTATGCTCTAACAAGAGAAGTCGTCCATTTTCTACTCAGTACCACCCATTTCATCATCATCGTTGGTGTCAGTGTTTCAGTCGCTCTACTATTTTCTCTCGTGCCTTAGTTGAGGATCCTTTATTGCCTCACCTATGGCGGACCTCCTTCTATCGACATCAGCTCATTCATTCCAGAAGACAGGTCTAGAGGGTAGTGTACCTTGGTTCCAGCTTCCACCCTTATTCGGTGCCTCAAATCAGGCAAATAGACTCCTTATTTCCCTTTGACTTGATTTTTTCTCAGTTCTAGCTCCTTTCAGCATGATCGAGATCCGTATACTTGATGGTTCAGTGATGCAGCAACTGATATCGGTGATTCCCGAGTGTGTGTGAGATGTCTCAGCCCTCATGTGGGGGTGGCCCTACAGGTAGCCCCCCACACACTCGAAAGACCTCTTCATTACAGCCTTTGATGCAGCTCCATACATTTGATGATGTCGACCTCAGCCACTTGCAGTGTCTTTTTGTTTGCATATATCAGTCAAATTTTCAGAGCCCTTTCTTGTTTTCAGGGGCATCTAGGTTGCATTTATACCTCATGTACTCAGATATCATTATACAAGTCCTGGCTGTTATCCCAGGCACAATATGTATGTGGGATTCATTATCGTATTGTTTATCTGGCTCATGTTTATGCCAGCATGTACTATATTGGCCAGTTCTGTGATTTACCAGACGCCTTATTGTTTGTACTTTGCCTCGGCAGGCATAGGTATGCTTCCCGCCACCGCCTATAGCATAGGTACTTACTCATCAAAGAGACTTGTCGCACCTCTAAGTCTCGCCTCCTTAGGGTCTAGTTCTTTTAGCACTTTGGTCTACCTTATACTTCTCTCTCTTTGACTTCCCCTTTGATGTCTAGTGATTGAGTTCTTACAACGTACTTCGGTCATATGATTAGCTCTTAATGGTTGCATGCTGGGGGGCAATCTGTTACACCATTTTTTGGTCATCTAACCTATGATCATTATATGGACCCAAGTACACCATGTAAGACCAATTTTACCCTAAGTAAAATTTCTTTCACTATGAAAATAACTTAGTAAACCACCTTTATTAAGTTGTTTATGGTCTAAACAGGAAACCCCGTGAGGAAATATTAAATAAATATACATTTGTTTGATTTTCCTCAAGGAATAATTAGTTAAACAGTGGTTTAATTAATATTCCTGGTTATATTTAACCCAAAACAAGAAAATTAATTAGATAAAACATTATATATCTTATTATTTTCTAAGAATAATTATTTAAACCTTATTTAAATAATATTCTTTGTTAAATATGACTAAATCACCCTTAAATAATTAAATAAATAATTATTTATTTGATTATTACTCAACCACATCCTTAAAATGATAAATAAATCATTTATTTATTTATTATTTACCAATAAAGGGATTTGACCCAAGTCAAATTCTTTTTCCTTCCAACAAATATAATAAAATATTCCATAAAAGTTGATCTTGATTTGGTTAATAATATTTTAATTATGCACCAATATCTAGACTAACTCAATATTTTGTTATAAATAGAAGGGTTTTCCCATTCATTTATCACCTTTTGTTGCCTAAAGATCACTCTGGATCTATAATTTTGGTCTGACTATTGATCCACCATCATAGTCATATTTTGCTACCATTTTTGTCTGGGTTTTATATACCATCAAGAGAGAGGAATTTTAGATCTGAAGTGCTGAGGACTTACAAGAACCCATCCCATTGAGGAGAATAGGGAACACCCTCTTGTGTTTTCCTCCCAGGTGTCATTAATACAAAATTCATTCAACATATTTTTTTCTTTTCTATTAGATGCATGGAGTAAATCTTGTTTTTCTACTGCTTAATGTCTTATAATGCATAGATCTAGATTTTTGTAGCATTTATCTTGATCACCTAACTGCAGATCTAAGAATATTGGCAACCATCTTTGTTGTTAGGTTTGTTTGTTACGCGCAACTAAAGTGGTCTTTTTTCGTACGCTTGGAATTAAAATTCATACTAACAATAGGTATCCTCTACGGGCTAACATGGAGCTCCTGTGTATCTGGCAGTCATTATGGAATATATCACTAGAAATAGGGCAAAATGGGAGGCTCTCGAAGCGACTATGGCAACAATGCTTGATATTTACGATAGTGCCAATGAGAATATGTGCATAGTGACAATTTTATTTTTTTTATTAGAAATTGGCAGTCACACCCTCTGGAAGAAAAGGAATGATTCCCTCACAATGCGGTTCTGAAAAACAAACAAAAAAAATTGAAGCGCATTGTGGCCCATGAGAGTTGAACTCGAGATCTGGGCAAAGGCGAAGTGTGTGTGGAAGAGCCCAATTTTTCAGGCACAGAGGTCCAAAGAGATGGTGTATAAATGGAGGTGGTGCATATCTGGTGCAAGGACTCCTCTATGTTAGATTGAAGAGTGCGATCATGGCCGAAAAGGTTTCTGCTGGACGTTGCGTCAGTGGATGGAATGGTTGGTGTAAAATAATTACTTTGAAATCATATCTTCGTCCGATGAAGATGAGGAGGGTTCAAATACCTCTGCAATGTTTAAGGATTTGAGCTGCATTAGAAATTCCTGCCTCAATTTCAAAAACGATCATTTTGACATATTACAAATGATCTGGTATTGGGTCCCAGATCGTGGATCGTTATGGAAAGGCTCATGTCAAAATAATGTTATAAGTGCCCATCAGATATTGCAGCGGTGGATGAGGAATGGATCTATTTTATTTTGGCAACATTTCTCAAGGGAATGTGCAGCGTGAACATTCGATCAACGCAAAATTGTGTTGGAGCATGCGTGGCTTATCAGTTTTTGAGTGGAGGTAAAGGCATCAAATGTGATGCAGGTAAGAAGAAGACAGATATGTAGCAGTGACTTTCATAGTGACCAGCGGACTGAATAAATGCGCAAAGAATTGGGCAGATTGATGTACAACTATGATTTCCTCTTTGGAGAGGACAACATGAATATAGAGAATGATTATACAAAGAATAGCAACAATGAAACAAAAAAAAAAATTTATTATAATGGAGTTAATTTTTATATGTAAATGAGCATATTGCCGTAAGACCTGGTATGTCATACGTACCACTGGGTAATCACTTGTAAAGTCTGGGTTAGATCTAGGTGATAGGGGGATTTCAAGTTATCAATTACCTTGGGTAAAAATTTTAGGGGGGAGGAGCTAGAATGAGCGGGGTTGTCTCACCTAGCAATTTTGGCTGGATTTAGTCAAGAAACCCCAAGTCAAGTTTAAGGGGGGAATTGTTAAGTAAACTTGACTAGGGATAGAGTCAATGTTGACTAGGGTAAATAGTAGTGGTTTTGGGGCACATGGTATTGTGCACCCATGGTTTTAGCCCATGGTATTGCATGTAATGGAACCTATAAAAGGCTGGGAAGACTTCATTGTAATGCAGCCCTGGAGGTGAGCAGTGAAGGATCACTTAGTCAGATTGGCCAGGGTTTTGGCCAATGGTTAAAGAAATTTCATTGGTTGGGCTTTGCCCCGGATTTGGGGTTTTCCAGGATAAACATATGTGTTTATGTTAATGACTTGTTGTTGGCCTTTTATGTTTATTTTTCTCAGTACATTTTTTATTATTTCTGTAGTAATTTCTAACATTCAGTGCTTAAGTTGTGAAAGTCGCACCAGGTGTTTAATTTAAATAAACGCACCATTTTCTTGAATTTTTTTTTTACTTAGATATTTATTTATAAAATATATTAATGAATGGTACAGGTTTTATATTGATAAATAAATGGCTAACAAGAGTTCAAATAACAAAAATACTAATAGCACATTCAGAAAAGCAAAAAAACAAGTTCTTTGTAAATTCTTTACAAAAATTATTATTTTTGAACTATATGTAAGTTTAACTAATATGTATTGCTTAGTGTGTATCATGCAGAGCTACAAAATGATGAAGCTTCATAATATTTTTTCTTATCTAAGACCAGAAGAGCGTAAAATCTTGATGCAAAAATTGCAGAAGGATAAATCAAGTGAATGAAAAAATACTATCGATCCAATATGAGTTTCTTTTTTAAATTTTCATTAATAATATACTTAAAGATATTAGATAACATGTTTCAAAAAATCTATTAATTGAGATATGTTTAATTTTCTACAGGGACCAACAGCGAAGAAAATTAATGTTGTTCTAAGAAAAGAAAAAAAATAGAACATGCAAATGAAAATGAATTGCTCCTTAGCTCATCTGGAGTGGTGTTGGAGGTTAACGAAAGGGGGAAAAATTTTACAAAACTTTGAGGGATGTATAGACGTTCTTTCCACTTACAATATAAAAATCAATCTAATGATTCCAAAAACCAAATTTTATTTAAACTACAGGAAGAGTTTCCAAATAATTGATCAATGAGACATGCCAGACTTTTAATAGCAAAAACGTACAACAACAAAAAAGAATGATTGAAAAAGTAACATTCCTTTAAATGTTTTTTTCTATAATTATATGTATATATTACTACAAAACAATCATTTATAAATATCACTTTTGTTATATTTAGTTTTCATATATCAATATAAAAATTAAATAGTTTATTGTCATGTTACTTTTTTAGGAAAATTGTGAAAATCTCAAATGATGAACGAGCTGATATCAGAAATATGCCAATAGAAATGTCCAAAAAAGTGTACAAGGAGATGGTCAAAGAAATGGACATAATTGCATCGCACGAGGAGCCATATCAACAAAAATGTGCTTCAAATGTAATATGTAATCATTGAATTTTTCAATTAGGTACAATAAATAAATAATTTAGCATTAAATATTAATTTTCAAGTATTGCAAAAACGAAAAGAAAATGGAACCCATTCAGCACATAAAACAAGACAACAAGGAAGAAAAGGGTTGATATCTAAGTTTGTGAGTAATTGTTACTTCCTTATAACAACTTAACTAGATTTCATTTTTGTATATTTTAAGTTGTTTTATAGCAATCATCATTGAATGTCTTCAAATAGGTGCTAACATACAAAAAAGAACCATCAGAAGAATTGATTGACATTGGATTAAATATGGGTTGTCAGTATATGTTTGCATATCATAAATTAATTGTAAAACTTGTAATTATCTATCTTGTTTTACTTAGCTTCGTCTATAATTAATAAAACAAAAAAATATTTTATATTAAATATATGATTTGTTATGGGGTATAAAACTTGCAGGAAACAAAGTATGGAATTGTGCCAACAAATGAATTGTTGAAAGAATGCATGAAATTTGGCTTTGAAATAATGTTTTTATTTCACGAGTCAATTCTTTCTATGGTACATTTGTTTTCGATTTACATTTATGTATATTATTTAATATTGCAATTTTCATTATTCTCACCAATGTAGATACACTCATTACACTTTATTTTTATGTTAGTTGATGGAACTTGAAGAAGAATAAAACAACCAACACAATGAACAAAACATTACTCCAAATAACCCAAGTCATGGAAGTAGCACGATCAGTCACAGTAGTTCCAGTGAAGAATGATGATCAATATGTTTGGATATCAAAGCAAGGCGTTGTATTTTTTGAAATATTTGTGTATGAAATCAAACATTTTGTTTAATGTAATGGACATAGTGTCTCAATTGAAAGACAAAGGGATACCAATAACTATTCCATTTTGTATGACAAAGAGTGTCTTATATATATATATAATAAAATATGTTTTAATTTATTTTATTATGTTCTCCATTGTCGCTGTGAAATGTTACACCACTGATTAAATATATGGATGATTAAATATTATAATGAAGAGATTCGAAATCTGATGATATGATATAAAAAATTCATCCAAACATCACATTCAAATGCACTAATAAAAATTTAATTGATATGAATATTTTTATAAGTTATGTGTCGACTTTTGATGAATAATGAATTTTAAAAAATCACAATAATTTCACTGTCATAGGTTGATGTTTATAAAAAATAGAAAATGAACATCAGTGTGTGTGTATGATATTGTGCATCGGTGCGTGTGTATGATACTGTGCACTAGTGCGTTTCTTCGTCCTATGAACACTGCAACAGATACCAATACCAATTAGAATGCCCAGTGCGCTTTATCGACGACTACGACTCGGGCAGATAGGCATTGCATGCACTGGTATGGTTTGCCTTTAACGCAGCGGTGCATTTTTACACCTTAACAGCTCGATGCATTTTTACACCTTAATGGTCCGATGCATTTTTACACCTTAATGGCATCGGTGCTTGCACCTTCTATCGGCCTAGTGCGTATTTGTTAGTGACACGCACTGGTACATTGTTAAATGCCCCGAGGCTTCTGAAAAAAAATTTCCATCTCGGTGCTTGGTACGTTTATAGTACATGTGTGTACATGTTAAAATGCACCGGTGCGTTCACACATGAATCGCACACTGATAAGAAATACATCCATAAAAACCTCCAGTCGCCCAAGTTTTTTTAGTTGTGTTGAAGTTCCGTTAGAAGCTCCGTCAAAACCTCCGTTACAAAAAATGGATGTTGTAGAAAATATTTTTTTGACAATTATGGCCAATTTTATAACACTAAAAACCTCCTTTATAACCTTTGCTAGAGGGTATTTTCCTTCTAGTGGATCTACGAACTCTAACTAAGGGAAAGATGACCCCAAACCACAGAACAAAGGACAAAGCCAAGGCGGGGTGACCCAGGACAACCCATCAAAGCCACAAGAAAAGAACAACACCACGAAAACAAAGAAGGACATAGGAAAGTGGTGTGAGTTCCATAAGAACCCCACTCACAACACAAGTGAGTATCGAGCCAAGCAGTGACAAGTGGCCAAGATGAAGGCTTCAGAATTAGACGCATGTTTCGACTCTGATTCGGAGCCTAACAGGGGGAATGAAAAAGGGAAGCATATTATTGATGTGGAGCCTAGTGCCACTATTGCCACCACCAAGATCTAGAATATTGTGTTTGGAGATCCAGAGGAAGGGGAGAATCTCTTCCACTTACAGATGTGGGTGAAGGGATCTCCGTTGTAGTTCATTTTCTATAGCAGGAGCCAAAATAACCTCATATTAGCATAGGTCATTAAGCGATTGGGCCTACCAACCACACCACACGCACGGCCATACGCCATCGGGTGGCTCCACCAAGGATGAGATATTCGCGTCAACGAATGGTGTCATCTTCCCTACAACATTAAACCCTTCGCGTATGAGGTACTGTGTGACTGCTTCTCTTGAAGTTTGTGGTGTATTATTAGACCAACCATACTTGTAGAAGCATTATTATTTTTTTGATTTGAGGCCTCGCATTGTTATTATTACTTTGGGAAGTAAGTTATACAAGATACCGGAGGTAGCCTCGCTTATCGCCATCTCTTTGATATCTAATAAGAAATGTAGTAAGATCATATCTCATGCCGGGAAATTTGTTTTCTTTTTATTTATTCTCAAAGTAAGGGGAAGATTGTGGCCACATCCATGGCCCCTGTGAAGGGTCCCACTGCACAGTAGAAGTAGGTGGATAAGGTCGTGGAAGAATACAGGGGCATCTTCTCCTCACCCACAGGGGTACTTTCACACTATCAAGTCAATAATTCAATCAATCTAACTCCTAAAGCGCCTCTACCCAATGGGATGATATACCGCTACTCTATTCTGGAAAATGAATCAATTAAGTGGAAAATACAGGAGTTGTTGCAAAAAGGGCACATCCGACCAAGTTCCTCACCTTGTGGGAGCCTAACTGTACTTGTACAAAAGAAGGATGGGACCTAGAGACTCTACATTGATTATCAGACACTAAATAAAATCATTGTTAGGAATAGGTATCCAATCCCACAGATTGATTATTTCTTGACCAGCTTAAAGAGGCCAAGTATTTCAGCAAGATGTATTTAAAGTTAAGTTATCACCAGGTTCCAATAAAACCCATGGATATATGGAAGATCGAATTAAAATCCAAGGAGGGACTTTTTGAGTGGTTGTTCATGCCTTTTGGGTTGAAAAATGTCGCTGCAACTTTTATGAGGTTGATGGAAGACATCTTGCGGTCCTTTAACAACTCGTTTGTGGTTTTATATCTGGACGACATCTTCATCTTCAGCAAGAGTTAGGAAGAGCACTTGCAACACATTTGGTAGGTCCTTCAAACCTTGTGGCAACACAAACTATGTGCCAACCTGGAGAAATACACCTTGGCATGAGTCATGTCCAATATCTAGGTTACATCATTGACGAGCAAGGCTTTCATATGGATATGACTAAGATCTAAGTCATTTGGGATTGGCCAGTCCCGACCACTCTGACAGAGCTTCGCAGCTTTTTGGGCATTGCCCAATTTTATCCAACGTTGGTGTCAATATTCTCTCATATCACTTGGCCTTTGAGTCAAGTTACCAAGGGCGGAGTGAAAGAAAAGTTTTTATGGTCTGAGTCCCAACATAAGGCATTTGTTGATTTGAAGCACCGCCTCTGCTCTCCACCAGTTCTCACAATTCCAAACCTGCAACAACCATTTGAAATTGAGGAAAATGCCTTTAACTATGTTATTGGTGCAATTCTCACCTAGAAAGGGCATCCGGTGGCCTATTAAAGTGATACACTTTCTAACACAATTCAGAAATACCCCACCTACGATAAGGAGGTGTAATCCATCATCCAAGCTTTCCACACTTATGATAAGGAGGTGTAATCCATCATCCAGGCTTTCCAGCAATGGAAACATTACATTCTGGGGAAGGAGATAGAGACAGTCACCCACACAGATCATTGACCCCTAGAATTTATACAGACCCGAGGGAAGTTGCAGAACAATCACCATCAGAAGTGGTCCACATATATGCAATAATTCCATTTGAATATTAAATACAAGAAAAACAACACCAATCATGTTTCATATTTACTCTGTTGACCCTCGGTTACAACACTGACCATTGTTCTCAACTCTTGTGGCCACGAGACCTCTAGATGGTCGCAACTATACAAAAATGATCCATAGGTCGCCACCACATACCAAATGCTAGTGGATGGCAAGAAAGTTCTGTATTTCCACCTCTAGGATGCATTATTATGTTACTTGGGTCATCTTTGTGTTCCTTCAAGCAAGCATGCCAATATTATTTGGGACGCGCACTATAGTCAGGTCATAAGACACTTTGGTGTGGAGAAAACTATGGCCGTACTACAGGAGTATTTTTATTGGCGATATCTCCAACGGGATGTTGGAAAATACATCAAATCTTGAACTGTTTGTGCCATCCCCAAGCCAACCATTAAGAAGAAAGGCTTGCATATTCCTCTTCCTACTCCTAGCTAGCCCTGGGAATCCATCTCAATGGACTATATGTCTACCCTTCCTTCTACCAAGCATGGGAATGACTATGTATTTGTGGTCGTCAATATATTTTCTAAGATGGCCATATTGGTTGCCTGCAAGAAGAGTATCATAGCGGAGACCACTAACAGAGTCCTCTTTGAACGACTGTGGGTACATTTTGGGATCCCGCATACCATTATATTAGATCGGGACAGCAGGTTCCTAAGCACATTTTGGTCGATCCTTTGGTCATTGTTTGACACCAAGCTCACCAAGTTGATTTCATTCCACCCCTAGACTGATGGCTAGACATAGGTCGTCAACATGATGATTGTGCACATACTACACATGTACAACTCTAAAAATACGCGAACATGGAATGAAAGTCTTCCCTATGTGAAACACAGCTATAAAAAACTATCCATAGCTCGACTAGCCACAGCCCTTTTGAAGTGGGCCTGGGATTTCCACCATTATGTCCCCTTGATGTTGCACTACATTTTTCAACTACACAGGAAGAATTTTCCAATGTTCAGTTCGAAGTTGATAAAGCCACTAGGTTTTTTGAGAAAATTCAGCACATTCACCAACAAGTTCATGACATCTTGGATAAATTCAATGCCAAACACAAACAATGACATAATCAGCATTGGGTGCCCCATACGTTCCAAGTGGGTGACAAATTTTGGTTACATATTCAGAAAAAGCGCTTCATTGGAGCCCATCGTAAGCTTCGAACACTGATACGGGCCTTACACCATCAGCAAGGCTATGGGAGGCAATTTGTTCAAGCTCAGTATCCCCCTATTTCTTGGTTTGCACCCTGTATTCAATGTGGACTGCCTTCGGTCGTACTTTCCACTATTGTTGGGCACATCAGACATTGTTGAGAAGTTGACACCAACAGAGTTCAACTCAAACTGCATTGAATAAACCACAACTAATCGGATTATGTACACAAAAATAAATAACACTCAAAAATAAAGGATCCAACTGTATCGAGTTTTCAAAGTTGGCCAACTCTTGCACCAAGGCAAGTGTCTCACCAGGGATTGAGTTCAGTAGAAATTTCCCCATCTCATGCAGGCACTCAACACAATGGGGACCATTGCTTCCTAAAGGGGGAGGATTGATCCAGGTGGATATTTGTGGCTACCCGCCTATTCCACTTGGACCCCCAGCACCATTTCTTTTGGGCAATTTTTCGGGTCCTGAACTTCTAGCGATGTTTTCAGGCCCTAATGACATTTTCTTGGAAAATAAGCAATTTCGTAGCCTACATTATAGTTTTGTAGTCAAAAATTGTAGTCCTCGGATAGATAATTCTAACAAGGTATCGTATGCATCAAACGATCATATGCCGAAGTGACGACCCTGAAAAGTTGGTGTACCAACTAACCCCAACGAGGCCCACAAATTTTTGGTGCTTCATCTCCTAGGGTTAGGTTTTTGGATTTTTGGAGTTTTCTCTTGTTTCTCAATAATAAAAAGGCCTTCGAGCCTTACAGTAATACAATTCAGAGGCATGTATCCACCACATATCTTCTCAAAAATAAGTTATCATCGCCCGAGCTAGTTTATTTCCATTATGCATTTAAACAATTTTCAGTATTTTTTTATTAATGAATTGAAGTTCGGTTTTCATTGTAGCTCTGTGTTTATGTTTAAATATGTATTTCATTTCGTTCCTAAATAAATCTGGATCAATAGTAAAGCACAAAGTGTGAGATGTGCAAAGAAAAGGGTTGTGCAAAGGAATTAGACGTGTTGAAAGATAGATATGAGGAAGAATAGGATGAGATTGTGTCCAGAGGAAATGTTCAACACACTTAGAACATGACTAAGTAAAAATAGAAGAAAATATGAGGTAATTTTGCACTAAATTAACACTTAATTGGAAAAATAGAAAACAGATAAATGACATGAATAATAGAAATAATTACTAGAAAAACAAATAATGGAGATATGTGGAAAAAACAATGATACATTTGGCACATGACTTTTGTTTTTTATTCCGTAAATTGTTAGACGAAGTTAATATATGGTGCTATCTAAAGAGAAAATGAACACGAGCAATTTTTTTCATTCTGATATCTTTTCTTTTCTTCTCTTGGTTTAAAAGATAAACTATCATTCTTGGGCTTGCATAAAGAATATTTGCAACATTAAAATTGTCTAAATGTTTATTGTTTCATAATCACTCTATTTAACTTGTGACATGAAAACACATCAACACCACTATAGTAGATATTTTTTTATCTCACAAACCTTTATGCTTACCTATCAGAATGTATTCAAACTCTAACACAGAAAACCCTTGAAAAAATGTGGAAATGTTGTAATTTTTAAAAATTAGAGGAAAAAAAAGTGAAAATTAATGTTATAGGAATCTCAACATAAAAAGTATGCCACAGTATCCGTGATGGGGGTGCTAATTGAATAAAATGGAATGGGGCGGGGCGGGGCGGTGCGGGGCGGGCTAGCCGCCCCATGGTAAGGTTGGCAATAAAGGTTGGGGGGCCACTAAGCATGCAAGCCTGTCGTTTCACAATGTTAATGGTATTCGGAGATTGCAGAGGGAAAGAGTAGATTCAAGCCTGAGGGAGTCAGTGCTTTGTCAGGAAAAAGAGTGAATTTCTGAGTGAGGTGGCTTGTTTTGATGTAAGGGATAACTTTGGGGGTGGTTGGAAATGGTGGGTTGCATCCAAATCGGGAATTCATTGGTTGATTTGGTCATAGAATGCATGGGTGTTATCATAGTTTTAACTTGATGCAGAGCCTAGTCTATGAGGGAGAAATTTGGTTGTTGTCCTCGAGAAAATTAAGGATTCGAATGCCTGTGCAAAATTTTGGAGTCTTCCTAGATGTTGACTTTCAAGGCTTAGACATTAGCAGGGTTGTTGTTTTGCAAGCTTCTTCTCCAGCGGGACACTCTGGTCACAACAAGTGTGGTATTTTTTGGGTAATTTTGTATCCCCTCCATTTTTACCACCTTGATGCTAGTAAATCTGCATTTTGTTTGGTTTATGATTCCGAGTTTGTTCTCTAGGGAAGAATTCAGGAGCGATAATCTCATACTGGCTCGGGCTTTCTACTGTTTGGTTATCTGTAAGACTAAGGTCCTGGGTGGTCTTCTATTACACGTCTATGTTATTCGTTCCTTTTGTTATGGGGGCAGTTTTTGTCATCGGGTTTCATTGTACTAGAATTGGGCTTTGTCCTGTGTATACCTTTTAGCTTTGCTTTTGTTGACAGTCTTTTTTGTGTATTATCTAGTCCCCTATCTCTAGCCTCTAGCTTGGGTCAGTGTTGTGGTTAGGGGATCATTCCTGAATGCCAGCATGCAATGTTAACGTATGAGGAGTCACAGGGGGATGAGGTCGTGGGCCTCAAGGCCGAAGCAGGGCCCAGCAGTAAGCCCAAGAGGTTGTTGATACCTTTCAATTGATTGTTCTTCCAGGTATCCAAGATGAAATCCATCACATGGAAACCATGGCAATTAAGGAAAGGCGGGGCTTCTCTAATTCTGATATTTTGGAAAAAATTAGTCAATGGATTCCTGACGCTGACCACACCAAGGGTAGGAAAAAATATTACTTTAATGCCCTTTCCTTATACTGGAAAATGAAAACCTTGCTCGGAAAAGTGTTAGCATAAAGATACAAAATATTTGTCAGTCTTGAAGATGTAAAATTGGTGCAGTGTAACCAGCAGGCTTGTATTGAACAAATGGATGCTAGGCTAGACCGTATTGAACGCACATTGAACGCTACATTCCGTGTATTGCAACCACCCCTGCTCCTCTAGAATCTAGTGCTGAGGACCCGGCACCGATCACCTCATTAGATACTTAATTTATGTTATGTTTTTTTATAAGCTTGTTTTTTTGGATGTAACAGTTGATGCTCTTGTTATGCTTAAGTTGTTAATGTTGTTAGAATTTTGAAACACTTACTTTATAGGTAGATGATCAAAATTACATGATTTCTCTTTGGGAAGGTTGAGATCAGTCTACTGGAAAACATGGTTATGATGGAATGATGTATCTGCCTGAAATGATTTTGTGAGGCATTAAAACTTCAACTTACAAAACAAAAAAAATATGCCATCATAATGTTGTGTCTTGCAATTATTATGTACGAGACATAGAGAATTTAAAATAGCATGCAAAATGTTTCCAAAAATTCAAACACTCAACATTTATATCATGTTTCCATAGTCATGATCACTCTAATACCATGTTGTCATAGTCAAGTTTGCCTTGTTATCATATTGTCATAAACATGCAATCTAAAATAGTAACATTCTAGCAAAAGAAAATAACTCAAACCTTTCACTATAAACATGAATCCTTAACCAAAACACCAAACAAGGTGTTCAATAAAATACCCACATGATTAGGATAACATAAAACAAACTAACTTGCATTAATGTAAGGAGAAAAAATCCCTTCAAGATTGACAACTACAAAGGAATTTCCTTCTTGAGACCACCATAAAAACAACTACATAAGTTACTAACGTATTCCACTGAAACAATTTATTTACATAAAATAAATCAATTATTTCATTTTACCATTAGTCTATAAATATTGTAAATGGTAAAGCAAAACATAAGAAACAACTACCCCAATAACTAGGTAATTGCAAGGGTTCAATAAAAGAAGATTACAAGAATTATGTCTAGTGAATTGTAGAAACTAAAGTGGGTCTTTCATAGTTGAAACTTAATGGACAACCAAGAAAAAAACCTATGTACCTTTCTGGCACCTAGCGATTAACTAGTATGTATCCATAATCATACATGTAACCATCCCCAAGAGGGGTAGAGATGAGCTACTCTATTACGGATTAAAAAGCTTATGCATTGGAATAATGTCTAAAGCATTTCAAAAGGTACATTAAGCAATCCAAGATCATTACATTCTTACTTGATATGATGGTAAAAGACATTGTGTCTCAACATCAATGTTTGAGCAGAAGAGGAAAATGGACTATCAAAAATTCAAGAGTATGATCTAGAGTTCAAATCTACAAAGTTGGTGAAAGGCCAAGGGTTGGTCAAATTAATGATGAAACACAAGAAAAAGAAATACATCTTAGAGGTGAATCAACCCTTGATTTGTCCTTGGCTATCCTAAAAGATTTGCAACAACATGAAGGGTACTAAGGTATAATCTTCAAAAGCTCTTATGCCTCAACCACTTGTCAAGCAATAAGAGGTCCTCCATATTGATTGTAGCAAAATATTATCTCAATCAAGGATGATGAGGGTGCGGAAATCCAAAGGGGTTTATATGAATCGATTTTGTAGAAACACAAGAGCTAATGAAATCATTGCATGGTGGAATGTGTGGACATTTTTCTACTAAACAATCACTCATAAACTTCTAAGAGTGGGATATTATCAGGCTAGTTTATTCTTTGATGTGCATGCATTTGTGATGTCTTGTCAACCTTAATGGTTTGTAGAAAAGAAAAAATGGTAGCCTTACTATTGCATTGAGTGGTGGTGGAAGCACCCTTCAATGATGGGGTTTGGACATTATTGTGAATTTCATGCAAATCAAGAACAATGGTTTCAAATGGGTTATCACTACAACCGATTATTTTACCCTGTGGTTTGAGGCATCTCCAACAAAAAATACAATTAGAAAAGTGATAATCAAATTCATTGAAAAGATCATTGAAAGGTTTAGTGTCCCCACAAAGATTATAGCAAGCAATGCCCAAACTTTCAAGTCTATTAAATCATTGAGATTTTGTCTTTATTATTGTATATAATCTTTTCTTACTCAATCAAATATTACCCGAAGGGGATGGGTTGGAAGAACATAAAAGTAAGAACATGTTGAATATCATAACAAAGACATGTTGAATAATATAACAAAGGCTCTTGGGGGTAATAAGAGGTTTCTCGACAATCTATTTTTTCTATTTACGCAAATTAGATAACTAGCAAAAAAAGCCTTAAAAAGGAGACCCTTCATGTTGGTATATGTGATGAATGTAACCTTGCCTAACAATTTGAGAATTAGTGAGTTTGCAATTGCTCACTATTAATCAATAGTTTGTGCGAGGATACATCAATCGACAAGGAACATGATATTGGACCATGGCCATGACTTAAATGGAGGAGATTTTTATTAGGAGGCTCATTTTCATGTCTTTGGTGGCCTCTAAAAGATGTGAAATCCTCCTTAATGTAGCATTTAAAGCAATTAACTAAAGGAACTTTAAGACAACGTAGCTTGTGATAATTGACCCCTTATATGTGAAGCTTGGATGAAGAAGTCTCCCAAGGCACAGATTTGTAAGCAAGCAAGGTGTTAAATATCCACTTAGGAGAAGCACATGGCTTGTGGAGGGTTAGAGTGAGTTTGAAGGCATAAATGTCACAGCCAAAAAAAAATGGAGCCCAAAGGCGCTCTACAACCCAGTATGGGGGAGATGTTGTCACATAACATTACATTTTAAATAATAAATAATACTTATATTAACAAATTAAAAATAGTAATAACAAAAAAATTAATGTTGACCATAAATAAAATAATTTGATTTCTACCTTAATTTTACATCAACTTTATATAGAGATAGAGTAATTGAAAAAAAAAAACTTTTTAGTATGATGGAGATGTAATGTATTCACTACCTTGTATGGAGTTGAGAATAAATAATATTATTGAAATAACATTATTTGTAATTAATTCTATGTACAATTTAAATGTAATATTTTTTTTTGTAAACTTGGTAGGACTACATCTTCATCATGTCCAATATATCACCCCAATCTGGACAGGAAATTGAACCGGTGACTTCACATCAAAGAGTGTCTTAACAGAGCACCCAATCACCGTTTATCCAAGACCTCATGGATTTTTTTTTTGTAAGCTTGGTAGGACTACATCTTTATCATGTCCAATATATCACCCTAATTGGGGCGAGAAATTGAACCAATGACTTCACATCAAGGAGTGTCTGAACAGAGCACCCGATCACCATCTATCCAAGACCCCGTAGACAATTTAAATGTAATATTTTAAGAGAGAGAAAAATAAAGCCATACACACACACACACACACACACACACACACATTCCATTACTAGGGAGATATGTAATTTATTTCATTCTTAATATGGAGTTGATATATATGATAAAAAAAAATATTAATAACAAATACAAGTTTAGTCAAATTTTGTTGAAGGTGGAAAACTCCCTGCGCGCTGCAGCCCCTGCAAACCCTAGCTGCTCTCCCTGCGCGCTGCAGCCTCTACGGCTGCGCCTGCTCTAACAGGACCTCCTGCTTCTGCCGCTGCTTGGTTGGATCCTTCAAGACTTTGCTTCGTTTGCGAGTGCCCCTGCGCTGCGCCTGCCCTCGCAGGGCCTGCTGCTCCTGTTGCGGCCTGCTGTTCCCGCTGCTTCTGCTGTGTTGGGTCAATGTCTAGGCTGGGATCCGAAGGCTCTCCCTGCGCATCCTGAGCTCTGCTAGGGTTTCTGCTGCGTGGCTGCCCCTGCGGCGGCCGGCCTCAGGCCTCCCTATGGAGACGCTGGGTGCTGCTACGGATTCTCATTCTTCTCCCGCCTTCGACGCCTTCAACCAGCTTCTTGTCGGGTTGCCTCAGAAGAAAAGAAGCGAAGCATCCAAATTTGTTAATAAGCTCGATGAAATTCCTGAGATCTCTTTGCCTCCGGAGGCCCCCATTCAAGTAGCTTCATCTTTGGCAGATCAAGGCCTCATCGGCCAGTTCACGGGTCTGTGGCCATCTCCGAAAACTACTGAGCAATGGGTTAGCAGGAACTGGGCTCCTTTGATTAAGGAAAAGGTTACCTCTTACTTTCTAGGAAAAGGGTACTTCCTCTTCGAATTCTCCTCCAAAGAAGACAAAGACTTGATCTTTCAAAATGGGCCGTATTTCATGGGTTCTCAGGGCCTCTATCTGAACAAATGGACTCCGGACTTTGATCCGGCTGTCGATGTCCCCAAGGCTGTTCCGGTGTGGGTTCGTCTTCCAAACCTCCCAGTTCACTGCTGGAACTGGAGTTCCTTGAGACACATTGGCAACACTCTCGGGAAATTCATAGATCGGGCAAACAATAAGGACCAGTACAACTGTGCCAGGATCTGCGTGGAAGTAGATCTAGAGGTTGGTCTTCCAGAGGCTATAAAAATCAAAGTCGGGAGCTGGTCTCATGTTCAGATCTTGGACTATGAGCAATTGCCGTTCAAATGCAGGAAATGCCACGTTCATGACATTTTGCTAGAAATTGTCCCTCCAACGCTGAGCCAGAGAAAGGGATTGAAGAGGGTTGGAACCAAGTCAAACGAGTAAAAACCAATCACAAAGGGCAAAAACTGGGAGGACCCTCTGGAAAAGGCTCTCAACAGGCCAATGTTCAACGCCCCCCTCCCAAAAAGGCTCAAGGAAACAAATTTGACCCTTTAAGCCAGCCGACAGAAGATTCTCAGGAGAACGAGACACAAGATCCAGTTTCTCCTAGCAAAGATACTCCCTCAGCCTCCCTCAACGGAACAAGTGCTGAAGATCCCAATGGTATGGCCTTAGATGATGAGGAAGAAGAGCAAGAAACAGACGAGTCAGAGGAGGAAGGAGAAATAGGAGAATCCCAAACCTCGGTACGAAGATCTACAAGAGGCCGTAAATCTGACAGGGAAAAAAGAGAGCAGGAGACTTACAAAGATAAGTTACAGGGCAGTCAACCAACTCTGGAAAAGTTGCTTGCCTCAAAGCTAGGGATGTTGAAAAATCAGACTCATGGCTCCAAGGGGGCCCATCAGAAACATAAATAATGAAGATCATCTCCTGGAATTGTAGAGGTATGGGGAGTAAAGTCAAGGAAGAAGCCATGAGAAGCTTAATAAGAACAAAAATCCCAGACATACTTCTCGTCCAGGAGACTAAGTTGGAAGACGTAGTCTTCCTGCAAGTATGCAAGAAACTTTGGTTCAAAAGTGAAGCAAGAGCAATCTCTGCCCGGGGAGCTTCGGGAGGGATTGGCACTCTATGGAACCCTAACAAATTTGTAGTCACCTTTGAGGCTAGAAATACTCACTGGTTGCTGCTGAAAATGCAAAATCTAGATACCAAGGAAATACTTTGCCTCTTCAATGTTTATTCTCTGGTCAATGTTGGGGAAAAAAAGGAATGTTGGGATACTATAAGGCAACAAGCAGACCTGGCAAATCTGGAAAATATAATTATTGCTGGAGATCTTAATCTCACGCTCCACTCGTCTGAAAAAAGAGGAGGCAGCGTTGTTCGTGATCCGGCAAGGGAATGGGCAGAAGATCTTCTGCAGGACTGGGACTTGCTAGATATCAAACCCTCTTCCGGTAAGTTCTCTTGGTCTAACAAAAGAGTGGGCCCTGGTCATATCGCTGCCAGATTAGATAGATTTTTCATACAAAGCTCCTTTCTGTTACTAGGATTAGAACCCAGAATGCACATCCTTGCTAACATCGTATCGGACCATAAGCCTATAAAGCTTGAACTCCTGGCCCATCCAGACCTGGGCCCTATTCCATTCCGTTTTAGTCCTCTCTGGGTCAAAGAATCAAACTTCATGCAAATTGTCAAAGATTGTTGGAGTCAGCCTGTCAATGGTTCTCCCTTCTATATCTGGGAGGAAAAACTCAGAAGGGTAAAGGGCAATCTAAAACGATGGGAAAAAACCCTGTCCAACCCGGCTACAGAAAGAAAAGCCATCAAAGTCTCTCTCGCCTCTCATCAATCTCATATGGAGCACGCTATTGTCACAGAGGAGATCCTAGACCAAGAGGCTCATTTGCAACAACGCTATCATAAGGCCTGCCTAGCTGAAGAAGAATACTAGAGATTAAAATCTCGAAATCTCTGGCTCAAAGCAGGGGACAGGAACTCTGCCTTTTTCCACAAACAAACCCAAGTCAGGAAAAGCTTCAACACTATTTCTGAGATTAAGGAGGATAACGCCACCTTCAAGGATTTTGAAGACATTAAAAAATCAGCCTTCTCTCACTTTCAAAACTTGTATAGTGAGGATAAGGACTCGGATCAATACTCATATCTGCTTGACATCATTCCTTCTGCAATTTCTCCTCGTATGAATGAGATCCTTGAGGCCAAAGTCACCAAAGACGAAGTCAAAAAGGCCCTCTTTGATATGGATCCGGATAAGGCCCCCGAGCCAGATGGCTTTTCCGCCAGGTTCCTTCAAGTTTGTTGGCCGATTGTTGAAAAGGATCTGCTCAAAATGGTTCAGAAGTCTCAAAATGCTCAGAAAATAGGAGGAAGCACAAACTCCGCTTTCCTAGCCCTAATACCAAAGGAAAAAGGTGCCAACAACTTCAGCAGATTCCGCCCGATTTCCTTATGCAATACTGGGTACAAGATTATCACTAAAGTTATTGCAAATAGACTGAAGCTCATTCTTCCCAAAATAATTCTGGAGAACCAAGGAGGCTTCATTCAAGGAAGGCAAATCGTGGACAACTTCACCCTTGTTCAAGAAGCAATCCACTCAAGTCTTCTTCGAAAAGAACAAGGTATGGTGATTAAACTTGATTTAGCAAATGCTTTTGATCGTGTAAATCATAGCTTTCTTTTAAAAGTAATGAGCAAGTTTGGTTTTGGAGCAAATTTCATCAAATGGATCCGGGCATGCATCTCGGAGCCTTGGATCGCTCTTCTTGTAAATGGAAGAGCCGCTGATTTCTTCAAAGCTTCAAGAGGGCTAAGGCAGGGGTGTCCTCTTTCCCCTCTGCTTTTTGTCATCCAAGCCTCTGTCCTCAGCTACCTGTTAGACAAAAAGATGCAAGATCAAGATATCAACGGACTGTGTATTGCTAGAGGGGTAAAAAATATAAACCATGCCCTATTTGCGGACGACACTCTGTTTTTGGGAGTTGCCTCTCTCTCCTCCGCCTCTAAATTTAAAGCAGTTTTGGATGACTTCAGTGAAGCCTCTGGCAGCGTTGTAAATAAGAACAAATGTCATATCTACAGCTGGAAAACCTCGCCCAGATTGCTCTCCGCTATTTCTAGATGTTTGGGTTTTGCTGCCTCCTCCAATTGGATCTCCTTTAAATACTTGGGCCTTCCTGTTTTCCATAAGAAATCTACAAGCAAAGACTGGCTCCCTCAGCTGGAAAAATTCAAGTCTAGGATCCAAGCCCGGGGCTTCTCCTGGCTTAACACTGCTGGCAAATCTGTCCTTATTAAATATGTGCTCTCCAGTCTTCCCCTATTTCAATTCGCTGTGCTTCTCGCTCCGACAAGTATATTAAAAAAAATGGAAGAATTCATGCGGAGGTTTTTCTGGAAGGGAGGTAAACATAATGAAAACAAGATTCCCCTTATCAGTTGGGAAACCATCTCCAAGCCTCTGAGGGAGGGTGGGTTAAATTTCAAAAATCTCTGTCAGCAAAACGTGGCTATGGCAGCTAAGATTATTTGGAGGATCATAGCGCCCAAGCCTGGCTGGGCCCAATTGGCTCTCTGGAAAAAGTATTTCAGGGGTCCTCGTTCCTCCTGTTTAGACAATGTTATCCATTTGCCTTATTCGTCTTTTCTCAAACTGTATGTTAAAGCTGCTCCCTTAATCAAAGCGCACTCCTATTGGATTCCAGGAAATGGCAAAAAGATCAATATCTGGGCTGATAAAATTATGAATAAGGACCCAATTGAAGACAGAGCCTCCATTAGAGCGTTGTGTTGCTAGATGGATAGAGAGGGGCTGTGTTCGTTGTGGGATATTTCTCTTTGGAAAGACTCTGCCTGGGCAGGGTGGAAACGAATTGAGGTGCCGGCTCACCTGACACTCGAATGGTCCACGCTGCTGGACCTCCTCCATGGCTTGGCACCCACGCGCATGAGGAAAAAAGATGTGAAAGGCTGGGGGCCGAATGCCAAAGGTTACACTGTCTCCATGGGATATGACAAGCTGAAAGAGAGGCCTTACGTCCCTCCCGACCCTGCACCTTGGCAGGGGGTCTGGCGTATTCCTTCATGGCCCAAAGTCGACTTCTTTGCTTGGCTCCTTTGCCACGGCAGGATCCTTACGTATGACATCTTGCAGAAAAAAGGGTTCTATGGTCCCTCCATCTGCTCGCTGTGCAATGAAAATGCAGAGACTGCTGCCCACCTAGTCCTCGAATGCAAGTTCTCTACGCAGATCTGGTCCTCCTTCATTCACAATTTGGATCCCAACTTTTTGCTCCCTCGTTCCACTGCTGATCTCTTTTCTAATTGGGCAATCAGATATCGTGGCCCCCCTTCTAAAAATCAGCTAATTAAATCCGCATGGGCTGTCCTTCCTAAGGTTATTTGTTGGCAGATCTGGCTAGAAAGAAACAGAAGAATCTTCAGAAATATTAAATAGAATCACAAGGTCTTAGAAATCAAGATTAAATGTCATCTAAAGGAGTGCTTGACTGATATAAAAGATGATTCCAATCTCAGCCAACAGGACATTGCTTGGGGATCTTCCCTTGACTTGCAATTTCAATCAGTAGTTAGAAACGTCCCTCCTCTCAAAGACTGGCAAATAAGGAAATCCGAAACTGACCTTCAAGACTGGCTCAATTCACATTCAAGGCACTCTCTCTTTTTTGATGGGGCAGCAAAGGGCAATCCGGGCAAAGCTGGTGTTGGAGGTGTTGTTGTAAGTCCAATTGGGGAAAAAATCCATACCTTCGCTTGGGGGCTTGGATTCTCATCCAGCTTTCAAGCAGAAGCTTTGGCCCTCTACCAAGGCCTCAAGATCCTCAAAGATTTAAATATAAGTGAAGCTAATGTCATAGGGGATTCCCAGATCATTATAAACGCAATGGTTTCCAACTCCCCAACCTCGGATCTCAAACTAGCAAGGCTGATATCCAGAATTAAGGGTATGGAAAACGCTTTTCAGAAGTTGAATTACTACCATGTGCTGAGAACTCATAATAAACAGGCGGACATTGAAGCCAATAAAGCTACCCTCCTCTCTGCCGGGGTCAAGATGAAAGACGAGGAAGAATCTTGGGAACCTATCCCATAAGCTGTCCGTGGTCATGTTTTACTGTTGGCTCTTAAATAAATTTGTTTGTATCTTTAAGTTAGGGAAAATCTCTGAAATCGAATTTTTAGATTGTCTGTCATGGAAGAAGTTTGCAAGCTTCGGCTGCATTTTCAATATTAGCAGTAAGATGCATCAGGATTTAGACATCCTCAATGTAATTAGATTTCTGGCATTCAGGCCAAGATGAATATTAATATCACATAACCGTTTCTGTGAAAAAAAAAGAAAAAAAACAAATACAAGTTTAGTCTGGGTTATAGATCAAATATTTCAATATGTATGTTGAGTAAAAGATTTTAAAATCAAACATATTTAGAGAAAAAAGAGAGAATTCTTATTCTATTAATAGATGCTTTCTAATTCAAAGTATGAAGGGAGATTTGTAATTCTTTCTATGTTTAATATGAATTTGACATGTAATATTTTAAAAAATATTAACAATAAAAATAATTAAATGCATGCATACAAAATAAAATAAAAATATTAATAACAAAAATTTTCAATGTGTATAGAGAGAGAGAGAGCAGGGAGTGAGGGAGGGTATGTGCCATTTAAAAAAATATTACATCTAACTTCGGATCTACCAAGCGCATATGAGGGGGCATGTACGAACATTTTAATGTGGAGAGCGTGAATCATAAATAAAATACTACAATGTCAACTATATATATATATATATATATATATATATATATATTAGTGTGTTGCTCAAAACCAGCATAGATCCATCTAACTCTAAATATACCAAGAGCCCAGAGGGAATCAAATTTCTCAAGGTGCAAATATTTCCTCAAGTTTTGCACTCAAAAAGAGGTTTGCATCTTGAGAGATTTGATCCAGGCATGTATGAACATTTTAATGTGGGGAGTGTGAATCATAAATAAAATACTACAATGTCAACTATATATATATATATATATATATATATATATATATTAGTGTGTTGCTCAAAACCAGCATAGATCCATCTAACTCTAAATATACCAAGAGCCCAGAGGGAATCAAATTTCTCAAGGTGCAAATATTTCCTCAAGTTTTGCACTCAAAAAGAGGTTTGCATCTTGAGAGATTTGATCCAGGCATGTATGAACATTTTAATGTGGGGAGTGTGAATCATAAATAAAATACTACAATGTCAACTATATATATATATATATATATATATATATATATATATATATATCAGTGTGTTGCTCAAAACCAACATAGATCCATCTAACTCTGAATATACCAAGAGCCCAGAGGGAATCAAATTTCTCAAGGTGCAAATATTTCCTCAAGTTTTGCACTCAAAAAGAGGTTTGCATCTTGAGAGATTTGATCCCTCTCGACATTTGGTAAATTCGGAACTAGATGGATCTATGATGGTATTATGATAGTTGACATCATCATAAGAATCGTATATGGGAGTAGGAATCAAAGTGGATGTCATATAGTCCAAACACCTTTAAAAAAATGTTGTCTTGCTTGAAGCGGTTAATGTTAATTAGAAATGTGGCACATGTCCCTAGACAACAAATAAAATACTCCTAATGAAGAGCACATGTTTTTGAGATGTTCTTGATGGACCCAAAACCTGGCAAGTGTGTTAAATCTACAAGAGCAATCAACAAAGAAAGGATTCCAAGGAGCCTCGAGCGTCAGCTCAGTTGGTCGAGTCCTCATCATTAAAATACCTATGCTATAGAAAGATCACAAGTTCAATTCTCTCGACACAGACTCCATGGTTCAGGGGAAAAAAATGTTTTGTTCAAGTAAATCTACCTAGTACAAATATCCAATAGACGTAGCAGTCACCAATCTCGAGGGTCTGTGAACCACATTTACAAAAAAGAAAAAGAAAGAGAAAGATAGATCCCAATGTGGAAGGAGAGAAGGTGACTATTCTACTACTTGACTATTGTGTGGACAAAGTGACAAAAGGGTTTGATGAAGAGCTATAAAAAGATAAGACCTAAATTGATTTGCAAGGGCAATATTAAGTTGAGAGATATATCCTTCAAGGCCACGTTGAATTGATTTTTTCATGTATCGGATGGGGCTCAAGACAAGGTTGTGCTTTCAGATGGAGTACAAGGATGCTAATAATATTATGTCATTCAACCTTTTTTTTTATGTTGTTTAACATGTTTGTGTATGGTTTTTTGCCTAGACTAGACAATAGATCACACCATTATGTAGCCCTCTCATGCTCTTTGATGTAATCAAACTTTCAAGAAGAAATATGCTCGCTGTTTTCTCTATTGCCAAGCTCTGTCTTGGTGTTTCAATTGGATTTATAGTTGCATGGTGCATTGATCAATAATTATTGGTATATGAATAATATTTTTGGAACATTTCAATTATTTCCTGCATACTGCTTAGATTTATCCTATTGGTGTTAGCAAATTTTTCTTATTGTCGTATTTAATATTCTCCATCATATTACAAGCCTCTCTGTTATCTTGACTCCATAGCCCTAAATGCCAAGGAACTTCTTGTATTGGGTTCCACCAATTTATCTTAAATTGATTAAATTGAGTTCTCCCGAGGTACTGGAAATGAACCAGTGTAAAGCAAGAGGAAAGTAGTTGCGGTCACAATGTAGATGTGGTCAAAATGGGCAACTTAGATATCCTAAGCTTCTTCTTGTTCAAGGACTTGAATATTTTCAAGTGTGGGTTCTTGTGGTAAAACCATAATGGGGGAATTTTTAATCTCCCGAGTCTTTATACTTCCCAATCATAATGGCTTTCAAAGCCTAACAAAGCAAACCTTTAAAAAAATAACATGGAAATGTTGCAATTTCTAAACAATAAAGGCAAAATGGAGAAAGTGAGAATTAATGCGGACAGAAATCCATAGTGGTGTATTTTGCAATTATTATGGACATGACATGGAGAAGTTAAAATAGCAAGCAAAATATTTCCAAATATCAAAACATGCAGCATATCATGTTGCCATATTCATGATCCCTCTGATAAGATGTTGCCATAGTCAATTTTGTTTTGCTATTATTTTTTCATAAACGTGCAATCTAAAATAGTAACATTCTAGAAAAAGGGAATAATTCAGAGCCTTTCACTGTGAACATGAATCCCTAACCAAAATACCAAACAAGGTGTTTAGTAAGATACCCACATGATTAAAATAACACACAACAAACTAACATGCATTAATGTAAGGAGAAAAAATCCCCTCGTGATATACAACTACAAAGAAAATTCTTTCTTGAGCTACCATACAAACACCGGCATAAGTCACTAACTTATTCCATTGAAACAATTTATTTGCATAAAATAAATGAATCATTTCATTTGCCCATTACAATGTAACAAACGTTGCAATGGGTGGGCAAAACAGAACCAGCAACTACCCTGATAACTGGGGAGCTGCAAGAGTTCAATGAAAGAAGACTGCAAGGATCTTTGAGAAAATAAGAACTGTATCTAGTGAATTGTAGAAACCAGAGTGGGCATGGAAGTGGGCTTTTCATAGTTGAAACTACGGAAAACCAAGAACAAAATCTAAGTAACTTTCTGGCAACTAGCAATTAACCAGAGCATGTATCCATAATCATACATGCTACCATCCCACAGAGGGAACTTGGTGCAAAGTTACAATTCTAATAACCATTCTAATTGGGATGCTAAGTAACAAGGGGTTGGGTTTCCTGGTGCAAAGACTAAAATTTATTTCACACTGATGGCATTACACTGTTTCTAAAGGCCTCGTGTCTTCTAGAATAACTTGAGAACTCTGGTTAAACTATATTGAGAATCCGTTGCAAGATTGCAATATGGTTGTCTTACTATCTGTCCATCTGGATGCTGTGCAAGACTCTTCTCTTCAGATTTCAGCATTTTTGGTTTCAGGCATAAGAGATATGTTTGGGTTCTAAGGCTGAAATACAGGTTCATGCAATCCTAGGGTGTCAAATCTGGTCCTCAATTCTGGTTCTGGTGAAAAGAGAGAAGGCCTAAAGGATATCAGCAGAAATTCACTTCATAACACCCGAGTCCCTTCAATTATGAAGTATTATATAAAATCTCGACTGAAGACTGGATAGCAGTACACCTACTTCTAACAAGATGTATGCTTGGTGTCAGCTGTTGTTCGACCAGCCGCACTTCAAAGAAACTTATTGGCTGACCACTTCCCTCTTTCTGCTATCACATCTCTCCCATTTATATTCTTCATACACAGCACAGGTGCAAACATATCTCACTATATCGCTGTTCTAAACATAAAAACAGACCAAAGTCGATAAATACTCAATTCAGCAACACCAATTCTTATTTGCAGTCAATCAAGACTTAAAACGCATCTCAAATAGAAACTCTATGTTATTAGAAATTCACATGCCTGTGACAGATTATCCCTCTTTGGTAAACTAAAGCTCAGAAGTGCTTGCTGGCAAATTGACACCTTTTGACAGAAGGCATATTTTCCATAAAATTATCTTTGTGTGCCCACAGTAGAAACTTGTCATCTTTTTTAAGTTGTTTATAAGATATGAAATTATAGATGAATTTATGCATTCAAGTTAGTTTTTAATCTAAACTTACAATTTACTTGTCCTGGGCATGATCCAGGTTTGTAATATCTTAAACTTTGTATGAAACCCAGAGAAGATAACAAAAACCATTTGGTTTCAATTACCTTCCACCAAGAATCTTAGCATCAATAAGTAAGGAACTTGGAGGTGTAGTAGTTGGTTAGTTGAACTTTCCAATTGATTGCGTATCCTTTTCCGTAAGCAAGCATGCTGCTGATTGACACTTGAGTCAGTTTTGCAATTTAAAATGAAAATTATCCAACATAGCTTACATAAATATTAAATACCCTCGGACAGCCATGAGTTCTGGCTAGCTCAGAAAATCTTCCCACTTTCCATTCTATCTTATCCGAAGCTGATATAGAGAAAAAAATGCGAGACTTATGTTTCAGTGCTTTGTAAAAGACATCAGCTATACAAGACAAGGAAAGATTGAAAAGGAAATTCAATTAGAATCGAAACTGCAAGGCCATAGCTTCTATGTATCAAAACCAAAAACAAGTTATGCATGGAGCTTGCATGAAGCCCAAGGACTTACTATCTATGTAGTGAAACAGCAACCTTTAAACCAAAAGATCCTGTGCATCAAACTCTATATGCAACTGCAATCTTTGTAACAGGAGTGCTACTGCTGTATACAATCCACATAGTTTGGCTTCCCGCAACTAACAGGTGTTTATATCCCGTAAGCTCAAATTTCATCAGCATCCCAGGGAGAATTTACAATTGTTAACTTTGCAATTGCTTTTCAGTAAACAAACATTACATGCTAGAATTCACAATTCATGTATTGTATTCCCTCGTACCTCTTTTAATAAACTAACTACTGTGCCATGAACCATAGCAGAAAAAATCCAACTTACAATTGTGAAGACATTCTGAGTATAATGCCATCATGCTTAGCTTTTGTACATCTATCCGACATGAAGTCATGCTGAACTGCAGGATCCCACCTCACTCCTTGATCCCAGAGTTCAAATTGAGGATGCAGAGACCAAAAGGCTTCCAAGTTTGCTCCAGATTCCAAAAGTTGCCCTCTCAATACATTTGCAAAATGCCAACCTATTGTGTCAACTCTTCTGGGGTCTTGCCCTGATATATCATATGACAACAAGGCTATGAACAGCAGGAAAGCCTCATCACCATTTCTACCAAGATAGGTCACTGGTGCATGCAGCATGCTTTATGAATGAAAACACTGAAACACCGAGAATGATGTTATTCAGCAGACTGATCTGCCTCTTTCCTTCAATATAACACTGCTATCCCGACTCTGCCTTGTAATATAATGCCACACAATTTCAAAAAATTTCATGAAAAAGCACCAAGAAAGAGCGAGTACCATGGCAGGAAGACGCCCCATCACAAGTCCTATGAGCACAATGATCAACAGAACTGAGATTGTAACATAACTGAATTCAGAACATTCAACATCAATCTTGTATGAACTGCACTCCGCCAAGTATGTTCGGCCAGGAAAGCGAAGGGAGTGCCCAGATTTCAAGGCTTGATCTTTCTTCCCCTTTGATTCTTTTGGCATATTAGATTCAGAACCGGTTAACTCTCTTCCAACAATAAGGGATGTAGAACAAAACATGGAAGAAGAATAGGCAGGGCTACTCAACGCTTTACCTATAGGCACCACTTCATTTATTGGATGGGGACTAGTCGGCGCACTTGCAGATTTCTGAAAAATTAATTTTTTAAAGAATTTGGATCTGGACATCTTGCTCCCTTGGGGAGGTTGTTTGGTTATATTGGTAGATGTGCCGATCTTTTGAGTAACCGACATATCAGCAAAGCTCTCAGGGGCTGTTTTGGTTGTACTCGTACAAGGGTCCGAGGAATTATTTGGTAAAATGGCCTTACTTGTGACGTTATCCCTGCAATCCAACTTTAGGTCATCACATGGAAAAGGCTCTTGTTGGCTTGGATTGTTATATTCTTTACGGCGACAGATAGATGGCAAAATGGATGCAATCAAAAAGATTGATGGAAAAAGGAGGGCTGTTGAACCTGATTCTTGGCTCTTAAATACAAACCGGTGAACCAAAAATACAATTAAAGTGACTCCCACTGCCGCCTTCTTTGTATCCAATACAACAGAAATGGACATAATTATCACCAAAATGACGGCAAAAAGTTGTCTGGACAGAGGGTATAATCTCTCAGTATTTTCAGAAGCAGGATTGGCAACCAATTGTCCTACAGCATCCACCTGTTCCACGATCTGAACCTTCAAATTCTGTTCTAAAATTACATCTACAGATTGTGGTTCACTGTCAAGCTGACCCAAGAATTGAGAATCGTCGCCAGATTGACCTACAGATTTTGGGTCATTACAAAGCTGAACTAAAGATTGTGGATATTTGGCAAACTGATCAACAAATTGAGGGTTATCGCCTGACGAACCTGCAAACTGTGGGTCAATGCAAATCTGCTCTGAGATCTCACCTACGGATTCTGTGAGGGCTGAAAACTGCCCTACATATTGTGGGTTTGGAGGGGGGACATGTACCTTAGCCGAAGGACCCCGTGCCTTGTCTGCCTCGGCCTTCTTTGACGCCTTCTTCATTGAATGCCAGCGCTTCTTCTTTGCAGGGGCATCTCCATTGGAGGGCATCCAACCCAAATTGCTATTGGCCACAAAGCTTGCAACAGACGAAGGGAACCCTGTCTGGACCGCTGCGAGGGAGTCCCTCTTGGATTTGATCTCTGAAATTAACTTCTGAAGCCTGCCATTGACTTTACAATTATCTTTCTTGACCTCAATGTTTTTGACCCTTCCCTTCACCCACTGGTACATCGTGCCGACCTTTCTCCAAATTCTCAAATGCCAGAACCACTTTTAAGGGAGAGCCCTACAGGTTATGGTACGGTCTGTATCTATTTGTGGGACTGCTGTGAGATCACAGCTTCTTCACAAAAGCCAGATGGTAGATATCACTTCTATGTACAGATGTATCTGTTCACAGGCACAGAACTATGGATTTTCCCCTACATGGGCTGAGTTTGCAGAGATTATAGGTGCGAAAAGGGCCGTTATCCCCACACTCTTTCAGTGAACAGTTCTGCCTTTGTCTGCTTGTAGGCCTACAATAAAGAAATATTCTATATAAGTGGAATGGGGCTAGTGGGTGGTGAATTAGTAGCCGACAATTAATCTGTTACAGTTTCAAAGTCCAGTGTTGGTGACTCACCTCTGTTGGTGACTCACCTCTGGACAAGGCCCCGTCAAAACGAATTCCTTTCCGAAATTTTCCAGCGCGATTTGGACGGAAATTGGATGTTAATTTGGTTTACAGTTGTCTTTTGCATTTCTTTTAATGAATCCAAAACTTTGAAAAATGGGGCTCACAACTCATCCAATGGATCAAAACTTTGATATTTTGGGTTTCGTAACTCTCATCCAATGGATCAAAATTTTAATATTTTGTTTTTTAAAAAATAATAGAGAATTCCTTTTCAATATATTTATTAAACAACTTATTATAAATTTAATTTATTGAATTTATAAATTTAATTTATTTACTTTTGTTATTATATATATATATATATATATTCTTTAAAATTACTTATTAATTAGAGTTTTCCCAGGCTTAGAGTTTAATGGTTTATAAGGATTAGAGTTTTCTTGCTTTATGAGGATTAGAGTTTTAATAAAAATAAGTTTGTAATTATTTTATATTTTTATTTTTAAATTAATTTTAATGGATTAAAAATAATATAAATAATGGTGATAATGATAATTAATGTTCATATAGATTAAAGATGGTTGCTTATTGAATTTTAAGAAGTAAGATATTATTTGGAATTTTTTAGAATTTTATTTATATACTCAAAACACATTAAAAGAAGTATTCCAAAATCATTATAGCTTTATTCAGTTAAATCGTTAAAAAGATTAATGTTTTGATTGATATTTTGAAATTAAAATTTAATTATAGTATATGATGAATAATCTAACAAAAAATGTTTTTCATTTTCAATCTTTTTAGTGTCACAAAAATGACAAACTCTTTCATTCCAAGTGATTTTGGGAATTGGCCAAAGCTAATTTTCACTATGGAACTGATCAGGTGCTCAAAATTATGCTAAAAAATAAAAGTTGTTGGAATGGCGTGGAACTTGAACGATTGCGTAGATCTCGTCATTATGAATCTAACACAACTCATTTTGTGGAAAAATGACACTGTATGCTCCTGGAAACATGTTATGTTTATTTTCCCAGATAGGTAAAATTTTGGCAAAAATGTGCAGGTTGCCCAGATAGCAATCCATACAACTGACTAGGCATGGTTGACTAGTCAAAGGGTGATTGTGCATGGTGGACCAACCCAGTCATGCCACTCGTCCGTTTTTCATTGGGTGTTGGTTGGTGAATTTTCATTGGTTGGGCATATGGCCCAACCAAAGGCCGCCACGTGGGAGCACGGGGGCCACCAAAATTGGTTGAAGGTCAAACTGCCATTCGCGAGATTCAAAACTATAACCATTGTTCAAACAATGCACCGCATAACTAACGAACCACCATATTGCTTGATAAAACTATGGGAAAAAACCTTAAATAAAGTTTGCATATGGCGGAGTTTGGGGTAGGGGCCAGGGCTTAGACGAGGGGCGCAAAGGCTAGCCGCCCACACTAACTGCCACAAAACCAGCCTATGTGACTGCTAATACACTACCCGTCGATGATTAGTATAATCACCAAACTTTTTTCTATTAAAAAATAATAATAATTAACCACAGGGTTATGGTTAAAAATGCAGATTTAAGGCCGCATTAGGCAAATTAAGTATCCAACAATTTCGCCGGGATTTCCGTGAAATTGGCGCTCAGTTAGCGGATTATGGGGCGAAATTGTAGGACTGGTCCGAATTTTGGGGAAATTGTGGTGCAGTTAGCAGCAAAACTAGGGAGGCTCATAACTTCAATTTTTGACCAATTTCAGATCAGAAAAAGGCTAGACAAGCATTTTTGGGTATTCTCAAGCTGATGGGATGGGTTTTAAAGCCATTTGAGCACTGTAAATATATGTAATCACCATTTTCATCATAATGAAAGAGGGCCCAACCATTGGAAGTTGGACCAAAGAGACGTAGCCTAGGAGGGGTGAACTCCTTCATCATTTGTTGTGTTGTGGTTATTTTTATGGTGTAATTGCCTGTTGTTTTTGCATATTTCAAAGTTTATATTCATGCCTTATGTGTTTAAAAATTAACATAAAAGCTCTCAAAAACTCAATTTTAACACTTGTAATTTACAAACCCTCAAGCACATTTTAATCAAGATCTCATATAGATCAACTTTGGTATCAACTTTGGTTTTCTTTGTTGTTGTGAGGATTTAATTGTTTGCAAAAGGTTGAAGCTCAAGAGAGGAGAAAGAAAGCTTGTGGTTGCAAGTCCTCAAGTTAGGTCAAGGACAAGGAGAGAAAATTTGCCACAATATCCTCCATAAATACTTCCTCAAATTGCAGTTGAAGCTTCAACAAACATGTCTCATGAAGGAGGAGTTGATAGTATGTCAAATGAAGAAAATACTTTCAGAAATATTTCTTTGACATGAAAGAAATGGTGAAGGTTCTCTATGAAGAGAGGACTTCAAGATTGCAGGGTGAAAGTTCCAAGCCTTCAAAAGGAGAGGGTTCTTCTGGAGGAAAACGAGGAGATGATGAAAAGCCTTCAAAAGGAAATGGTGAGAAACCACCCTCTTCTCCACCATCATCTTCACCTCCATCATCACCTTCATCTTCTTCCTCTTCCACAACCACTGTTACTCAAACACCTCCACATACCCCAAGGGTTCATGGTAAAACTCCCTTATTAAAACTTGATATTAAATTTGAACTACCTATGTATAATGGTGAAGTGAATGTTGAAAGACTTGATGATTGGGTTCGTCAACTTGAAGTTTATTGCAGAATACATAACATCAAAGGTGATGAAACAAAGATTCAGTTGGCTTCATCGAGGTTGGAAAGTACTGCTTTGATTTGGTGGGAAGCCAAAACACAAGAGGATATGAAAAAGCATGGTAAGGTCTCCACCTCTTGGATATATTTTATTGCTGCACTTAGAAGACAATTTTATCCATTAGCTTATATGCAAAAGGCTATTATGGATTGGAAAAATTTTAGAGAGCTAAAGGGTCAAAGTGTGGAAAGCTACACTCAAGAATTTAGAACAAGGTGATTAAAATTAGGTGTAGACTTAAATTCACAAGACACTTTGTTAATATATTCAGGGTTTACACAGTTATTTAAGGCATACTATCGTTATGTTTAATCCTACAAGTTTAGATGAGGTTTGTGTTCAGGTAACACATCTTGAAGCAAGAGGGAAAAACATTTCACAAGAGGGTAGTAAGAATCCATTCACAAGTGGAGACAAGGGTAAGAGTAAGTTCAAAGGGAAAGGAAAGAAGAATGCATATGTCAAGAAGGAAGGAGAGAAATTAGCATGCAAACATTGTTCCAAAGAGGGTCATGATGAAGCTCATTATTGGAAGCTTCATCCTGAAATGAAACCAAAGAAGCTTAATAACAAAGGGAGGCAAAAGACAATTGCAACTGCACAACATGACTTAGGCTCCAATTCGGGAGATGAAACAAAGATCATAGCAATGGGAATGAAAGGTAAGGACATAGCAAGCACTATCTCTTCAAGTTGTTCTAATGATACTCAAGATGAGAAAACTAGGATTAAACTTTTCCATATTCGGGTTATTTCAAAGCACGCCAAAATCGATACACTCTTTGATAGTGGTTCACAAGCAAATTTGATTTTCGAAGATTTAGTCAAGAAATTAAACTTAGAGACCATTCCTCATCCAAGAACTTATCCTTTAGGTTGGATAGGAAAGAATGCAAACTTACAAGTTACGAGGAAATACATACTTAAATTTGTAATTACAACAAACTTTCTTGATGAAGTTGAACTTGATGTGGTACCACTTGATATTTCCGAAATTGTTTTGGGAAGTCCATATTTGTATGACAAAAAAGCCATTTTTCATCACCATGAAAACAAGTATCACTTGTTCAAAGATGGTATAGAGTACATTGTTAAAGCAAATTGACAGAAACTAAATATTTCACTTGTAAATGTCGAACAAATGAAGAGACTCATTAACTCTAGCAAGAATTTTGTGCTTTTAATGGTCAAGCAAAAGAATGGTGCTGAAAATGAAGTTTAACAAGGTTGTCACTCAAGATTAAAATCTGATTTGGTTGAGGTTGTTAACCAATATGATGAGATGTTTCAGGAGCCAAAATGATTTCCTCCCAAGAGGAGAATCGAACATGAAATACAATTGCAACAATATTGTCCTCTTCCTAGCATTGGCATGTACAGGATGTCAGTGATGGGAAGTGCAGAAATTAAGAAGAAAATTCAAGAGTTGGTGGACAAAGGGATAATCAGACCAAGTACTTCGCCATGTGGGTCACATATTGTTTTGGTGGCAAAGAAGGATGGAACATGACGCATGTGTGTGGACTTTCGTGCATTGAACAAAATTACGATAAATAACCGCTACCCACTTCCTAGAATTGATGATTTAGTTGATCAATTGAAAGATGAAAAGTATTTTACTAAGTTGGACTTAATGAGTGGCTATCATCAAATTATAATTATTGAAGGTGACATGTGGAAGACAACATGCAAAACAAAACAAGGTTTGTTTGAATGGCTAGTTATGCCTTTTGGTATTTGTAATGCTCCAACTACCTTTATGCGTGTGATGAATGATGTATTAAGGCCATTTCTAGATGATTTTGTGATAGTCTACTTAGATGACATCTTGATTTTCAGTAAATATCATGAAGAACATGTCATGCATGTCAAAAAGGTACTTGATATCTTGAAGAAAGAACAATTTTTTTAAAGATGTCAAAGTGTGAGTTTGGAAAAACTTCTTTAGTGTATTTGGGTCACATTGTTGGAGGAGGTGAATTGAAAATAGATCCCTCCAAGGTTGATGTCATTTTGAATTGGCCAAAGCCCAAAATAGTTACAGAGGTAAGAAGCTTTTTGGGAGCAACCTAATATTGGAGGAAGTTTATTGCTAACTTCTCTTCTATCGCAACTCCATTTCATGCATTGACAAGTGTGAAGCAGGTCTTCTAGTGGGGAGGTAAACAACAAAAGGAATTTGATGCATTGAAAGAAAAGAACATTTAAGCCCCAGTACTTGCACTTCCAGACTTGAGACAACCATTTCATATTTAGAATGATGCTAGTGATTATGCCGTGGGTGCGGTCCTCATGCAACATGGTAAGCCCATTTGTTTTCATTCGGAAACTTTTAATGGTGCAGTGATTAATTATCCTACATATGTCAAGGAGTTGTATGCATTGGTGCAAAGTGTGAAAAAGTGGAAACACTAATTGATGGGTAAGGAAACAATCATTCACACTAATCATCAACCATTGCAATACTTGCAATTGCAAACAAAGTTGCAGCAATCAAGGCACTTTTGTTGGATGGGTTTTCTTCAACAATTCCACTTGGTGATAAGGTATAAGAAAGGTATCTACAATAAATTTGTTGACATGATTTCTAGGCCTATTGTTAGTGTTGCTACTATTCTTAAGCATAATTCTTTTTTGCATGAGATCTATGTTGAAAAATATGCATTATATAGTGATTTTCAAGATGTATATGCAACTTTAAGTCAAGGGAACCAAGTAGAGGAATTAGATTATCACGTGCATGATAACTTGTTGTACCATCTTGGTAAGATTTGTATTCCATAGGAAGAAAGAGTCAATGTCATAAGAGATGCACATACTTCTCTTATTGTTTTTCATTTCGGTGTAAGTAAGACAGTGGCACATCTATAGAGGTATTGTTATTGGCCTCGTATGCTTGAAAGTATGTCACATTTTATTAGAGGTTTTTCATTATGTGTTGTCAGTAAGCCTAATAATAGAAAGTTAGGATTGTACACTCCACTTCCAATACCTTCTTGTCCATGGGAGAGTGTTTCTATGGACTTTGTTGGAGGTCTTCCTATGTCAAAAATGAACCATGATTATCTTTTTGTAGTTATGGATAGGTTCAACAAAATGTGTATTTTAATGCCATGTAAAAAGAAACTTATAGCTGAAAAAATTGCTCAGTTATTATTTCAGAATGTATGGGTGCATTTTGGATTTCCCACATCCATTGTTAGTGATCAAAATTCTCACTTTTTTGGGAACTTTTGGTCAAGCCTTATGGGGATTCATGGACACCAAATTGAAAAAGAGTACAACATTTCATCCATAAACAGATGGTCAAACAAAGGTGGTGAACAAGACAGTGATAAATCTTCTTCGCGGTTATTGCAACAAGCATCCTAAGTTGTGGGATGAAAACTTGCACTATATTCAACATGCTTATAACCAAGCCAAACACTCTTCAACTCAAGCATCGACATTTGAGGCATGTTTGTGATATTTGCCTAAATCTCCTTTGGATTTTATTTTTGGAAAGGATGTTATTATTGATGGTCATAGTGACAAAGACAAATCTAAAGGGTTCATTGAAAAAATCCAATTGGTGCATCACACAGTTCAAGAATAGCTAGAAAAGAGCCAATTCAAGTACAAAACAAGGCACGACAAGCATCGTGCAGATCACAAATTCAAGTCGGTGATGAAGTTTGGCTTCACATTAGCAAAGAGAGGCTTCAAGGAGAAGGTAAAAATTTGAAATAAATTTGATATGGCCCATTCAGAATTTTAGAAAAGATTGGTGACATTTCCTTCACGTTGGATTTTCCTTCATATATGCAAATTTATGTTGTTGTTAATGTTGAGAATTAAGGTTGTATGAGCCAAATTTGATTGAAGATCAAGGAGAAAATGTTCATACTCCTTCCATTGAGGATTTTTCTCCTAAATACCTTGATGAAATACCACAAGACACCATTCTTGACAGAAGAACAAGGTTTTCAAAACAAGGGAATGTAGACTACCTTCATGTGGGGCTCAAAAGAACAAATCCAGACAAATGGATCAAGATTGGACGGTGAGGGAACTGTAACCTCATCTGTTGAACAAATAAAAGTGATATATTTTATTCCAATAGCTTCCAATGGGGAGGAGTGATCAAGTGCTCAAAATTATGCTAAAAAATGGAAGTTTCCAGAATGGTGTGGAACCTGAATGATCACGTAGATCTCATCGTTTTGAATCTAGCACAACTTGTTTTGCAAAAAACAGACGCTATATGCTCCTGGAAATGTGTTCTGTTTATTTTCCCAAACAGGTAAAATTTTGGCAAAAATGTGTAGCCTGGCCAGTCAACAATCCGTACAACTGACTGGGCATGGTTTACTGGCCAAAGGGTGTGTTAATTTTGGGAAACTAGGTCCAAAATCCATGTTTCACTGCTCATATGGTGATGATCATATTTTTGTTGGATTCCTCTTTCATAGAGGTGCAATATTGATCTAAAGATCATCTTGTTTGGATGAGCAGAACATATATTTTGAATTTATTTTCCACACATGTGCAAGGTCAGCCAGATTTGTAATGTAGGATCACAAGCCTAATAGATGTGTCATACACCTTCACTAATGGACATAAATTGGAGATACTTGGAGGTTATTTTCTCATCAACTCATCACACATTCTCTCATTGTGATCTCATTGGTTCGATAGCCTTTGGAGGCCTCTTTCCTTCACATGTGCGGAGCTAAAGCTAGGAATAATCTGTGAATCTGTTTAGGACTATTTTGTTGAGCGTTCACCAACGTTGACTGTGGTCAACAATTGACTGTTTGACCTCCAATCTTCGCTGGAAATCTGATTTTTGTAGGATGTACAGCTAGGCACAAAAATCGAGGAAAAGGGGCAGTTTGAATGAAGCCCTAAATATGCAGTGTTGACTTTCTTTTGACTTTTCTGCATTGACTTTGCTTGACCAGAGTTGAATTTTGATGAGTTATCTTTGAGGGTTGTGTTTGTGACACTTGGACGGTTGGCGAATCTAAGAAAGACTTTGTTGGCTGATGCATCCTGTTGACTGTCATAACACACACTATCCTATATCTTTGTTGGACAAGAAGAATTATAAAATTTGATCTATATTATTTGTTTGTCTTCTGTTGATATATTATTGTGTTCTATCAGCATTTTACTTTCATGTTTATGTGATTGCTAAATTAAATCGGGCCTAAGAAATATTGAAGTAAATTTGCATTGAGCATAGAACACTCCATGTCTATCTAAATTTAACATTGGATTAGAGTTGAGGTGAAGATAAAGTCCAAGCTACTGTCAGAAGAAATCATATCAAGGACCGATGGCCTCCTCAACCTATAAGGGTTTCAAGTCTGATGATTAATTTGACTAATAAGTTTGATTATCATGCATGGAAGATGTCCTTGGATTTGGCATTAGAATATCAAGATGTCATGGGCTGTGTGTAGAGGAACATTCAAGACCCTCCATCAAATGCACCGACTGCCACAAAGATGAAGTATAGAAAAGGGGAAATAAAGGCAAAGATGATTATTCGAGATTCTATTCATAAGAACTTGTTTTCTTACGTCATTTCTGAGCTAAGCACATCTAAAGAGATGTATGATAAGCTAGTTATCATGTTCAGGGCTAGCAATGCTAATCAAGTTCTTTTCTTCAAGAATCAATTGAAGAATATCAAGAAGGGAAAGGATGAATCCATTCAATCTTATTTTACGAGGCACATTGAAACTAGGAACAATCTTCTAGCTATTGGAGAAGAAATAACTGAACGAGATATGGTTCTCATTGCACTTGGAGGTCTCCCCCGTGTTTGGTATGTATTCAATACCACTATTCTTAATAGTAATTTGATTCCCAATTAAGATGAAATATTGATGAGATGCACTCATGAGGAGACAATAATGATGGAGAGATCATTCCTCTAATGAAAATTGAGGTGACCCTACTGTCTTCACTACTCATGCAAAGAAGAGGAACAATGGTGGTCTGAGAAATAAAAACCATGGAAGAGTGGGGCCCAAAGGAAGGAAGGGAATATGTTACACTTGTAACAAGTTCGGTCACTATGCAAGAGAGTGCCCTAATAGAAGGGACTCTCCTAGGGATGATGACAACAACAAATCCAGGGGGAATGGAAAATAAAAGAGAAATAGGTTCAAAGGAAAAAGGAAGGCTCCCTCTGATCGTAGTGGAAATGGGCAACCTTTCAAGAGGTCAAGAAATTCCAGGTACGATGAGTCTAACCTTGTTGATGATAAGAGAAATGAATTTATTCTTGTATCTACCCTCTCTGTTGCATCTCCTACCGACACCCTGGATGTTTGGTTGATTGATAGTAGTGCTTCAAGGCACCTCACTGGTTATAAAGAAGCCCTATTTGGTTTGATTGAGAAGGATACTAATCTAGAAATTATCCTTGGAGATAATTCCACCTATCCCGTGAAAGGGACAGGGACTGTGACCCTTCATTTATCTCAAGGTCAAGTCCTCCATTTATAAGATGTGTTGTACGGACCTGATTTGAAGAAGAACCTTGTGTCTATTTCGGAAATGGAAGACAAAGGGTTCAAGGTGACATTCATTGATGGAAAGGTACGTATCTAGAAGAAGAACTTCAAGGAATCTCTTAATATTGGTTTTAGATTTGATACACTCTACCAGGTTATAGGATGTCCATTGGGGGCTATGTCACGTGATACAACTCGTCAAATAGAGTTATGGCACCGAAGTTTTGCACACCTTCATTACAAATCGCTTCCCTAAGCAAGGAAGGTGGTGATAGGGATGCCCGAATTTAGAGATGATCATGAAGTTATATGCCAGGGTTGTGCCGAATGGAAGCATACAAGGGGAACATTCCCCTCAAGTGTCATAAAGAAAACTGATATCTTGTAGTTGATACATTCTGATTTATCTGTTATGCTTCTTGTGACATCCTTGGGAGGATGTTCCTATTACATGACTTTTACAGATGACTTCTCTTGCAAGACCTGGATATATTTCTTGAAGAAGAAGGACAAAGCATTAAAATGGTTTCGTACCTTCAAGGCCTTGGTGGAAAATCAAACCGAGAAGAGAATTAAATTTTTGAGGACCGACAATGGGACTGAGTATGATTCAAATGAATTCAATGAATTTTGCAGAGAAGCAAGCATTAAGAGGGAGACCACAACTGTGTATACTCCTGAGAAAAATGGTGTTGTTGAAAAAAAGAACAGGACCATTGTGGAAATTGCATGTGCCATGTTATGTGACCAAGGTCTTCTGAAGTTTCTATGGGGAGAAGTTGCGAACACTGCTATGTATGTTCAAAATAGATGTCCACATTCCACTTTGGACTCCAAAACTCCCGAAGAAGTATTCTCTGGTAAGAAACCTATTGTTTCTCATTTTAGAGTTTTTGTTGTCCTTTTTACTTTCATGTGCCGAAAGAAAAGAGAAGCAAGTTAGATGCTTATGGAAAGAAGGGAATGTTTGTGGGCTACAGTGAAACTTTGAAGGCATATAGAATCTATGTGCCTGGTCAAAGAGAAGTGGATATATGCCACGATGTCACCTTTTATGAAGATGTTTCCTTCAAGAAAGTGATAAATCTTCCTAGCTCCAAGGAAGACAAAGAAGATGAAGAAGCAGGGAAGCAGGAAGAGTCGAAGGATGAACTGATGCCCGATGTTGAAGGACTTATGGATCATATTGATCCACCTCCTTCAAATAAGAGAAGACCCTCGATGCTCAGGGATACTCTCGCATATTCCGAGAGACATATCACCCCAAGGGGGACATTCCGTGAAAGCAAGAAGCCGAATAGATACCAAGGGTATCTAGTTTCCATGAGTACAATAGTACAATATGAGATTGGATCATTTGAAGAATCCCACATAAAGTTTGGAAGGATGCTATGCACGAAGAATATGAGTCCATTATGAAAAATGATGTCTGGGAAGTGGTCCCTAGATCGGAAGAAAAATCTGTTGTCACCTCAAAATGGCTCAATAAGATCTAGCATGGATCTGATGTTAGCGCTGAAAAGTACAAGGCAATATTTGTTGCCTAAGGCTTCTCTAAAAATAAGGCATATATTATTTTCACCTGTGGCCTGCTATACTACCATCTGATTTATCATTTCTCTTGCTGCAACGCAAGGATGGAGTCTCCATCAGATGGATGTGAAGACCGCTTTTCTGCATGGCTCTATAAAGGAAGAGGTGTATGTGGATCAACCTCTAGGGTTCAGTCCGAGATAGAGACACCTATGTATGAAGGTTGAAGAAATCCCTTCATGGGTTGAAGCAAGCCCCCAGGGCTTGGTATGAGAAGATAAATAGCTAATTTATGAAGCTGGGCTTCACTTGAAGTAATGCTGATCCAAACCTTTATTTTAAGGTTGATAGAGAAATGCCTCTCATTCTAGTTCTCTATGTGGACGATCTCTTCATGAAAGCTGTTGACCCTCTCATTCATCAGTGAAAGAGGGAGCTAGCTTCTGAATTTGAGATGAAAGACCTAGGATTGATGCACTGTTTCCTAGGCTTGGAGGTCTAGCAGAGGCCAAGCGAGATTTTCCTTTCTCAAGGAAAATATGTCATGAAGCTGCTATAGATATTTGGTATGGTGGAATATAAGTCTGTGTCGACACCGATGGAACTCAACTTTAAGAAGTTGTGTGGAAAATTTGTTGGGCCCGTGCTAGAAAATCCCACCGAGTATTAACAACTCGTGGGGGCCCTGATGTTCCTAGTGAACTCCCGTCCAGACGTATGTTTTTCCGTGAATACTTTGAGTCAACATATGGTCGATCCTCATCACATTCACTGGATTGGTGCCAAGAATATATTGATATATCTTCAAGGTACAATCAACCATGGGTTGAGATACACTTCCAAGTGTTTGAGATTCCATGGATATATTGATGTCGATTGGGCTGGCAGTGTGGTGGATCGCAAGAACACATCTATATGCTGCTTCACCTTGGGTTATGCTTTGATATCTTGGATGATAAGGAAGCAAAATTTGGTGGCTTTGAGCACTGCTGAGGCCGAATACATTACATCATGGCTAGTTTTGAAGTTGTTTGGTTGCGAAAGCTCTTCAATGAGTTGTTTGGGCATGTGCTAGATACCACCATTATCCTTTGTGATAACCAGAGTGGGATTCATCTTTTTGAGAATCCTGTGTTCCACGATCGATCCAAGAATATTGATATCAGGTACTACTTTATCCGGGATATGGTACAAAGAGGCATCATAAGGCTCGATCATACAGGAACTGATGAGCAGGTCGCGAATATTCTCACAAAGCCCCTGGGGAAGGTCAAGTTCCTAACCTTTCGTTAGAAGCTTGAGCTTAGAATCGTGGAAATACCCTAGTCCCTGGATTGAAAGGATCATGAGCCTGGGAGCTCCAGTGGGTTTGGGGATAGCTTTGAGCTATAAGCAAACATGGTCTAGGCGAATGAATGATTTGGGATTGAATTTTTAGTTCTAACTCAGATTTAACTTTAAAACATGTATACGGAAAAATTATTAACAAAATCATTTAATTGAATGCTTTAATAAAATATGTTCAATAACATAATCAAACATTCACAAGAAAGAGAACAACACAATTGATAACGGAGTTCACCCCCTCCACTGGGCTACCTCTTCAGATTCGCCTCCAACAGGAAGAATCGATCTATTGTCTTTCTGAATAGAGATAAATGTACATTGACTTTCACATCAAGGTGGCTAGGCGAGAACTCTCAACTATACATCCATACTTTGAAAGACTTATGAGCTATCCAAGCTCTACTCGAAAATGAATTTTTCAAGCACTCCAAATCTCTCCTTACTCTCTTTCTCCTTATCTTTCCTGTACATAGAATGGCATTATATAGCTCTTAAGAGCCCAAAACTAAGGAGGAAATATCTCCTTATCTTTGATTTTAAGGAGAAAATAATTCTCATATCCCTTAAAATTTTCTCATGAGATTTCTATGGAGGAAATATCTCAATCTCTACTTTCAAGGGCCTTATCCCCAAAACCTTAGGGATGAGAATAATCTATCAACTTCAATATGAATTTAGAAATTGAATTTTTGAATTGTTGAGGAAAAATCCTCTCAACATTTCAATTTCTATTTTACAAATATATGAGCACATTTAATTAAAAATAAAGACATCCTCAACCTAGGATTGACATGAGTATATCTTCTTCATAAAGCAAGGTTCTCGGGGTTGTCTAGATTCACCAAACCTTACAGATATCGCCCACCGTTATGATATTGAGTTGGTTCATGATCCGGATTTATGCAGGAACGCAACGGAATAAACATATAAACATAAATACATAGATGCAACGGAAATAACACTTCATTTCATTAATATCAAAGAACTGAAATTTGCTTACAGACAGAATGGAAATAAAACTAGCTAGGGCACTGGTAGCTATCTCTGAAAAGAGATGTGGCGGCTACAGGCCTCTGAACTGAGTTACAATGAGGCTCGAGGGCCTATTTATCATTTAGAAACAATGGGAAATCCTAAACAGCAAAAACCCTAACCCTAGGAGATGAAGCGCCAAAACTATGGGCCCCGTTTGGGTAAATTGGTGTTTCAACTTCCCAGGGGCGTAACTTTGGCATACGATCTCCGTTTGACGCGTACCATACCTCGTTAGAAAGATCTATCCGAGGACTACAAATTTGGAACGGGCAACATCGGTCCATGGACCCATGTTGCCCTCCGTTTTCCCAAAAAACGTCGTTTAGGGCCTCAAAACGGCTCCGGAAGTTTAGGACCCGAAAAACCGCTAAAAATAGTAAACTGTGCCGAAACTGAAAAACTGAAATAGACAATGGTGGAGCCCCAAGTGGAATAGGCGGGTGACCACCAATATCCACCCGGATCATTCCTCCCCCCTTAGGAAGCAATGGTCCCCATTGCGTTAAGTTCCTCCATGAGATGAGGAAATTTCTGCTGAACTTGGTCCCTGGTGAACCACTTTCCTTGGTGCAGGAGTTGGCCAGCTTTGACAACCCGATGTAGTTGGATCTTCTGCTGGCGTGTGTTCTTGATTTGCATGTCCATGATGCAATCTGTGGTGGCCTGTTCCATGCAATCTGGATTTAACTCAGTTGGTGTGAGTTGTTCTGCAATGTCCGAGGTGTCCAGTAGAGGTGGGAAGTAAGGACGAAGGCGATCCACATTGAAGACTGGGTGCAGACCAAGGAATGGTGGAATACCGAGCTCGAATGCATTGTTCCCTACAGCCTTGGTGATGGTGTACGACCCGTATCGGAGCGGGCGAAGCTTGCGGTGGGGTCCAGTGAGGCGCTCCTTCTGCAAATGTAGCCATACTTTGTCACCCACCTGGAAGTTGTGTGGCACCCGGTGTTGATCATGGCGTTGCTTGTACTTGGCATTGGCTCTGCCCAATATATCATGAACCTGTTGGCGGATGTGTTGAATGCGCTCGATGAAGCTACTGGCTTTGTCAACTTTAGACTGGACATGAGCTGAATTGGCCTGAGCAGCTGCAAATGGCATGGCTACGTCAATGGGGCATAGTGGCTGGAATCCCAAGCCCACCTGAAATGGGCTATGGCCGATTGAACTGTGGAGAGCCCAATTATAACTATGTTGTACATAAGGGAGGCTCTCGTCCCATGTGCGTGGATGCTTTGAATTGTACATGCGCAGAATGTGTACAATCATTCTGTTGACGACCTCTGTCTGGCCATCTGTTTGGGGATGGAAAGCGGTGGACTTGGTGAGCTTGGTATCCAACATCGACCAGAGGCTGGAAAAAAATGTGCTGAGGAACCTGCTATCCCGATCTGATATGATAGACTGTGGGATCCCAAAGTGCACCCACACTCGTTCAAAGAAGAGTTTAGCAGTGGCTTCTGCTGTGATATTCTTCTTGCAGGCCGCCATAATGGCCATCTTCGAGAATCCGTCGACGACCACAAAAACACAGTCATTTCCCTGCTTAGTAGAAGGCAGGCCCGACATGTAATCCATGGAGATGGATTCCCAAGGTCGACTAGGGGTAGGTAGAGGAGTATATAGGCCTTGCTTCTTGATGGTCGGTTTGGCAATGGCACAAGCAGCGCAGGATCTGATGTGCTTCTCGACATCCTTTCGAAGGTTCGGCCAATAGAAATACTTCTGCAGGATTGCTACTGTTTTCTCGACCCCGAAATGCCCAGCGACTCGACTGTAGTGTGCTTCCCATATCATCTTGGCACGTTCGCTTGAAGGAACACAAAGGTGTCCCATGTGACATAAAAGTGCATCTTGGAGGTGAAAATTTGGAACTTGCGTACCCCCCAAGAGTGCCTTGTAAGTTTGGCCGAGTTCTGGGTCACTCTCATAGAGAAGCGGCCAATCAGAAGTCTCGTGCCCACAAGCGTTGAGTACAGTGGTGAGCGCCACGATCGGTGGTCGGCTGAGGCAGTCTGCAACATGATTGTTGCTACCCTTCTTATACTTGATGTTCAAATGAAACTGTTGCAGATATGTAGACCACTTCTGATGGCGATCATTCTGCAACTTCCCTTGTGTCTGTATGAACTGCAGGGGCCTGTGGTTTGTATGGATGATTGTTTCCTTCCCCAAAATGTAATGCTTCCATTGTCGACAAGCTTGCACAATGGAGTACATTTCTTTGTCATATGTGGGGTACTTGCGAACTGTGTCAGACAATGTCTCACTGTGAAATGCCACTGGATGTCCCTGTTGAGTAAGAACTGCCCCAATAGCATAGTCAGAGGCATCTGTCTCGATCTCAAATGGCTGTTGCAAGTCTGGTAAAGTGAGCACTGGGGCAGAACAGAGGTGGTTTTTCAGTTCTGTGAACGCCTTCTATTGAGGTTCCGACCAAATTTTTTTTTCTCTCGCTCCTACCTTGGTGACTTGAATCAAGGGCCAAGTGATATGAGAGAATCCCAACACGAACCTCCGATAGAAATTAGCAAGACCCAGAAAGCTGCGAAGCTCTGTTATAGTGGTTGGGGCTGGCCAATCCCGAATGACTTGGATCTTGGCTGGATCCACATGCACCTCCTTTCATCAATAATGTATCCCAGATATTGAACCTGGGTCATGCCAAAAGTGCACTTCTCCAAATTGGCACACAACTTGTGTTGCCGCAGTGTTTGGAGGACTTGTCGGATGTGGTGAAGGTGCTCTTCCTAAGTCTCACTGAAGATCAGAATGTCATCCAAGTACACCACTACAAATGAGTTGGTGAATGGCCGCAATATGTCATCCATCATCCTCATGAAGGTTGCGGGAGCATTCGTCAACCCGAAAGGCATGACCAGCCATTCAAAAAGGCCTTCCTTAGCTTTGAAGGCAGTCTTCCACACATCAGAGGGTTCAATTGGTACCTGGTGATACCCAGACTTCAGGTCGATCTTACTGAAATATTTTGCACTTTGGAGTTGGTCCAGAAGGTCATCAATCCGTGGGATTGGGTAACACCTATTCTAGACAAAGGATTCCTGCTCAAAGGCCTGAGCAACAATAATACAAAGTTCCCACGGCTCCCATCCTTTCTCCGTACCAACACGAGACCCAAGCCCCACAGATGGCGGAACTGTCCGATGTGACCTTCGCAACAGCCTCCCCGACCCGCTCTCTTGATTTACCAATTTCCGTAATGCAGCGCCGATAAATAATAGGCCCATTGTGTAGCTAAGAGGGGGGTCGTATCAACGGTGTTTCGACTCGACAATAAGTAGGAACCCCCGTGGTGAGTAATATGTCCTTACTCCTCCACGACCTTATCCATTCGTTGTTGTCGTGCAGAGGGGCCCTGTCTGGAGGTCGTGGCCACAGTCTTCTTCTTGCCCTGGGGGCGGATCATCAGAAAAACGAATTTCCTGGTTTGGGAAATGAGCTTACTACATTGTTTTGCAGTAACCAAAGAGATAGTCGTAGGAGGTGGTACCTCTGGTATCCTGTACAACTTATTTCCCAAAGTAACAATAACAGCACGAGGTTGAGACTCATACACAGCATGACGCTTCCACAAGTATGGTTGTCCTAATAATACATCAGAAACATCAATAGGAGCAACGTCACATAGTACCTCATCCGTGAAGGGCTTGATGCTATAGGGAAGGTGACACTGCCGGCTGACGCAGAGATCTCGTCCTTGGTGAAGCCACGCGATAGTGTATGGATGTGGGTGAGCTGTGGTCGGCAAGCCCAACCGCTTCACGGCGTCTGCTGAAATGAGGTTCTTTTGGCTCCCATTGTCGACAATGAACTGTACCGGGGAGCCCTTTACCCACATCTGGGAGTGGAAGAGACGTTCCTCCTCCTCTGGATCTTCCGGTTCCTCCTTCTGGACCTTTGTAGTGGCAACAGTGGCGTTGGGCTCCGCATCAATAATCTGTTTCCCTTTTTCATTCACCTTTTCAGGTTCTGATTTGGAGTCAGAGCATGCATTTGACTCAGAAGCCCTCATCTCGACCACTAGCGACTGCTTGGCCCGACACTCACTTGTGTTGTGAGTGGAGCTCTTATGGAACTCACACCACTTTCCCGTGTCCTTCTTTGGCTTTGCGGTGCTGTTCTTTTCTTGTGGCTTCAATGAGTTGTCTTTAGCCACCATGCCTTGGCTCGGTCCTTTGTTCTGCGGTTTGGAAGCACCTTTCCCTTGCTTTTGATTCGCAGATCCAAAGTCTCGCTTCTTCTGCTTGAATTTCTGCTCAATCTTGGCGGCATACCGGTATGCCGTACCAAGCGAGGAGATGTCAAGGAACTCCATTTCCTCCTGAATGTATTTGTGCAGACAGCTGCGATACTTTAGCACCAGATGTTTCTCTGAATCTTTGATACCCAACTTTGTGCGCAGGGTATGGAACAAATTCGTCAGCTCATGCACATCTTGATCCCTTTGTTGTCGCAGTGTGGTCCATTGTATGTACTTGTCCTCATAGCTCCCCACAGGATAGTACTATTCCTTGACGGCGTCTCGGAAAGAATTCCAAGTTGGTACGGCCGAGAACAGAGAGGGTTCTGTCTGGTCCTTGTTCTCACAGTAGGTTTCCCACCAGTCCTTAACATGGGGGTAGCTTTGAGGAGTGCAAAAATAATCTTCTCCCGGTCTGAAAAGTCATGAACCGAGAAATATCCTTCTAACAGATTCAACCATTTATCTACAACATCTGCGTCTATTTGACCCTCAAATATGGGAATGTCAAAATTTACTTGTACCTTAAAAGGAGTCACGCCTCCAGAGTGGCTGCTGGATGCAGATGCGCCGCCGGTGGGTAGCCGTTGAAGGATCTGAGAAAAGTTATCCATCATCACGTTCCTTTGTCTTTTGAGGGCCTCCTCGAGCAATATTTTGATAGGATCTCCTGCTCCCTCATCTTTCTTTTCGTCCCCCATGGGCGTCCGTCGAGGTTTGCGAGGCTGATCTTGCAAAGGTTCCACCAGATTGAGCCCTAGCTCCTTATACCCCGACCTCGTTGGGGACATGCAAAGAAGGATCGAGAAAAAGCAGACCTCTCTGATACCACTGATCCGGATTTATGTAGAAACACAACAGAATAAACATATAAACATAAATACAGAGATGCAGCGGAAATAATACTTCATTTCATTAATATCAACGAACTGAATTTTGCTTACAGACAGAATGGAAATAAAACTAGCTAGGGCGCTGGTAGCTATCTCCGAAGAGATGTAGCGCTAGACCTCTGACTGTGTTAAAATGAGGCTTTAGGGCCTGTTGCTCATTTTGAACATAACGGAAATCTCATGACTGAAAACCCTAACCCTAGGAGATGAGCGCAAAACTATGGGCCTAGTTTGGGTAAATTGGTGTTTCAACTTCCCCGGGGCGTAGCTTTGGCATCGATCTCAGGTTTGACGCGTACCATACCTCGTTAGAAAGATCTATCCGAGGAATACAAATTTACAACAGGAAGCATGATTACTTGGACCCATGTTGCCTAGTTTTCTCCAAAAAACGTACGTTTAGGGCCTCAAAACGGCTCCGGAAGTTTAGGACCCGAAAAACTGCTAAAAATAGTAAACTGTGCCGAAACTGAAAAACTGAAATAGACAATGGTGGAGCCCCAAGTGGAATAGGCGGGTGACCACCAATATCCACCTGGATCAGTTCACCTCTCTTTGATCTATGCCCCGCACACATCCTACCCATGGAGTTTCGGACTCATGGGAAGTACCTCTCGTTTGGCCAATGATGTGGGAAATGTGGATAGAGACCAATAGCAAGACCGATGGATGCATCAGAGATTGTCGTACTCTCTATGTCTAGGATGGCATGTGTCCAACACCTTGATCTGGGATCAAGTATGATGAGGTTATTACCTCTAAACTGACTTTGGTTCAGTAAACTAACTTCAGGTTAGTATGAGACTCTTTTGAGTCCAAGAGAGGTTTTAACCTCTAAGTTGACTTCGGGTCAGCTTAGCATGATGTCTTTGTGACTCACCTTTTGTTATATTTGAGAAGAAGAGCTAGCAAAGAAATTTACGACATGATGACGCATGATGCTATATGATGGTACACAATGGTACTGACCTTTGGATGACATAGGTGGACATATGGAGTTCTCCCTAGTTGAGAGGGAGTGTTAATTTTGGGAAACTAGGTCCAAAATCCATGTTGCATTTCTCATATGATGATGATCATATTTTTTTTGTATTCCTCTTTCAGAGAGGTGCAATAATGATCTAAAGATCATCTTGTTTGGATGAGAAGAACATATATTTTGAATTTATTTTCCACACATGTGTAAGGTCGGGCAGATTTGTAATGTAGGCTCACAAGCCTAATAGATGTGTCACACACCCTCACTAATGGATATAAATTGGAGAGACTTGGAAGTCATTTTCTCATCAACTCATCACACATTCTCTCATTGTGATATGATTGGTTCGGTAGCCTTTGGAGGCCTCTTTCCTTCACACGTGCAGAGATGAAGCTGGGGAAAATATGCAAATCTGTTTAAGGCTGTTTTGCTAAGCATTGACCAAAGTTGACCGTGATTAAAAATTGACCGTTTGACCTCCAATATTTGTTGGAAATCATATTTTTTTAGTTCGTACAACTGGGCACAAAAATCAAGAAAAAATGAGCAGTTTTACTGAAGCCCTAAATCTGCAACGTTGACTTTCCATTGACTTCATGCATTGACTTTGGTTTACCAGCATTGAATTTTGATGAGCTGTCTTTGAGGGCGTGTGTGACACTTGGAGGGTAGGCTGATCTAAGAAAGACTTTGTTGGTTGATGTGTCTTGTTGACTGTCGCAACACACACTATCCAATATCTTTGCTGGACAAGAAGAATTGTAAAATATGATCTATATTATTGGCTTGTCTTCTATTGATCTATTATTGTGTTCTATTAGCATTTTACTTTCATGCTTATGTGATTGCTAAATTGAATCGGGCCTAAGAAATATTGAAGTAAATTTTCATTAAGCATAGAACACTCCATGTCTATCTAAATTTAACAGGGTGACTGTGCATGGTGGACCAACCCGGTCATGCCACTTGTCCATTTTTCATTGGGTGTTGGTTGGTGAATTTTCATTGGTTGGGAAGGTGGAAAACCACATGCTGCCACGTGGCCCAACTGGAGGCCACCACGTGGTAGTACAGGGGCCACATAAATTGGTTGAAGGTCAAGCTTCCCTCTGTCGGATTTGAAATTGTGACCACCATTCAAACAATGCACCACATAACCAACGAACCACCATATTGCTCGTTAAAACTATGGGGAAAAACCTTATATAAATTTTGCATATGGTAGAGTTTGGGGTAGGGGCCACGCCTTAGCCTCGACCCCCCCATATAACACGACATACGACCATACCACAAGACTGAGGGCGTGGAGGCTAGCCGCTCGCACTAACTGCCACGAAACCGTCCTATGTGACTGCTAAGACACTAATCGTTGAAGGTTAGTATAACCGACATAATTTTTTTATTAATAGTTTTTTTCAATTAACCACGGGGTTATGGTTAAAAATGCGGATTTTAGGTCGTATTAGGAAAATCAAGTATCCGACAATTTTGCCTAGATTTCCACAAAATTGGTGCTAAGTTAGCGAATTATGGGGCGAAATTGTAGGACCGGTCCAGATTTTGTGGAAAGTGTGGTGCAGTTAGCAACAAAGCTAGGGAGGCTCATAACTTCTTCGGTTTTTGACCAATTTCATATCAGAAAGAGGCTAGACAAATTTTGGGTATTCTGAAGCTAATGGAACATGTTTTGAAGCTATTTGAGCACTGTAAATGTATGTAATCACCATTTTGAGCATAATAAAAGAGGGCCCAACCATTGGAACCTGGACCAAGGAGACATAGCCCAGGAGGGGTGAACTCCTTCATCATTTGTTGTGTTTAGTTTATTTTTATGGTATAATTTTCTGCTATTTTGCATATTTCAAAGTTTATTTTTATGCTTTCTGTGTTTAAAAATTAACATAAAATCTCTCAAAAGCTCAATTTTAACACTTGTAATTTACAAACCCTCAAGCACATTTTAATTAAGATCTCATACAGATTAAGAGCTCATGAGAATGTTTTCTTATTTTAGCAATGTTTATTTTCTTCTTTACACTACTCAAGACAACGAGATACTTTTGATTTTGAGATTTAAATTGATCACCTTCTTATAATATCTTAACTTTTTTCCCTCTAGCTCCCTATCACACCACAATTTCTCATTAAACATATCCAATATCTTTTTAATGTTATCCTTATGATGAAAATTTATATCCCCCTTCATCCCTTAATGGTCTAGTCAATATTAAGCATCCTTATGCGATTCTTGCTTGAGCCAAAGGTGGTTTTTGCTAGATTTTGAAGCAATTTTCGAAAGTCGTTTGTCTTCCATGTTGTTTAGCATCTTCTTATACATTAGGAACCTAATCATGGCCATAATCTCAATGGAGGAAAGGATTGCCTATGTTGGGTTAAATTCACTTTTAGGCCGAGTCATCCATACTTTAGATCCACATCTAACCATTTTTTTCATCTAGTAGACATTCCCTACCATTTGAGATCATATTCTATTTTTAGTATGTCTGTTTTTAGTAGGGGTGCCACCTAGGATTACACGTGGAAATGATTGGGTAGTAACATGGTGATTTCCTCACCATTATTGTGTATTTAGTTATCCATAGGGTCCCTAATAACTAATTTGCATTACCTCTCTTGTTTTGACAGACTACCTTATCCACAACCATATCCACTCACCTACCAACCTTATCCTTTGACTTACACTCTTAACTTTGGAGGTTTCTTCCTATTTTTGAGTTAGGAGTTGCATGAGGGAGTCTTCACTTTAGTTATAGCTTATTTCTTACTTCTCTTATATCTATTCAACCCTATTTTAGACTCTCACTATATTTTAGGGTCTCCTACCTTAATTTTAGACTACTAGCTAATCAAGGAAAGTGTTTTTCTATTTTTTAGTGTGCATGCACTATGAAATTCCAACCTAGTATGCATTAGTTCCGTATCAAGGAGGGTTATTTAAGTGTATTCATGTCAAGAAAAAAACATACAAGAGTTTATGAGAAATTTTGAATTAGTCTCTTTGGCTACTTAGTCTTTTTTCAATGCAATTTCATTCTCCCTTCTTTCTTGTTATACAATTGCTAGTGTAGTATGTTTTAAACAATCGATCTTGTGCTTGTGCTTAAATCCAACATGGAATTAGATCATTTGAGTGTTTTTAAGGAATACTAACATATTATTTCAAGTTATACAAGTTTGAACAACTCAAAGTGAATGGATCAACCAACAATCTATGTGCTTCTAACTCCATTCAATTATTTTGAGTGGAAGCCAAAGGTATTATCACTACTGCGTAGTAAGGGACTCTATAGGATCACTATGGGGACTAAATTAGAGCCCAATTTAGTTCTAGATAATTCAAAGTACTTCAAAGGGATAGATGAAGCTCGTGGAATACTATGCTTGTCAATTTCCCCTAACCCCCACTTTCACATTAGTGCTTATAATACTCCCAATGAGGTATGGACCAAGTTGGAGGAATTTGGCAAGCTAGATGAGTTGATAGGACATCAGCTTGAGAATGATCTTATATCATTGATCCCAGGAAACTTCAATCACTTAGAGGAATTTTTTCCAAGTTTAAGACTTTGCTTCATCATGTAATAGTGCCTATGGCATCAATATAAAGGAAGAGGAGTTTATTTTTTATCATTATTTCAAAGATAGGACCATGAAGATTTTGTATTTGTTTCTTCATTCTATATTACTAAACTCTCCCTGGGTAAAATTTTTAAGATGCTTTATCTAGATAAATTTATGGAGTCTTTGATTCAAGAGTAAACAAACTAATTCATATGGGGCTTTAAAGTCATATAGGGCCCATGAGCTTGTAGCACGGTGTTAGCACCCTATAATTGAACCTATAGGCTGAGAAAAGGTTTATAGGGGAAACCACAAACCTCGTTTGGCTAGAAATTGGCCCTTTCCAACTACAGGGGGCTGCCTAACTCAAAATAATGTGAAAATGTGAAAATGATAAGGCTTAAGGACATAAAACAAAGGCTATATTTGTAAAGGTAAAATATGATTTATGATGGTGGTTTTAAGACTTAAGAGGGAGTGCCACTGGGCATGGAACCATGATTTAGATTTTTACACAAAATTATCAGAACTTACATGAGACATTTATGAAAACAGAGGCAAGGCAAGTATAATTTCAAGTCATAACATATATCATAGCATAGTGAGTGAGTTTTGAAAGTAACTTGAAAATACACAAAGATATATAATCACATGTAACAAAGCATTAAATGAATTGTTATCACTCTCAAATTTTCAATTTTTTTTGATAGGGTCATCATAAGCTTCACCTTGTCTCATTAGGTTAGATCATTCATTTGATGAGAAATTCACTTAATGATGTTTATTATAGGTCATAGACACTTCATTAGTCTTGTCATTAGGGTCATATCCATAATAATCCACCTTGGGTTCACTTGCATAGTCATCAAATTTTAAAAAAGAGCCACTTGTATAGTTTTTCACAGTTTCATAGCGAATACAGTGCAAAATAGATAGATTTCGCTACAAAACTACCTGAAAATTTCATAGTGAATCTGAGGATTTCTCTGTTTTTTGACTTTTTGAGCAGTCAACTTCAAGGGTAGCTTATGGGCAAACAGAGAAGAATTCTAAGAAACTGAGAGAAGTTATTGTCAAGAAAATATCAAATAACATTAGCCTCTTTCACTTTTCTCAAAGGTGCTACAAATTGGGATATTCAGAGATGTCTTTCGGCTCTATTTTCATCATGCGTTTTTTTCCTGTTTGATACATGTTTTTCAAATGCAGTTTCCGGATACCTGGAGATGTTTTTCAAAAAAAAAAAGAGAGGTTTTTATTCATAACTAACTTACCTACAAAAACCTCCTTTAGTTTTGCAACATCTATCAAGGATATGGAGATATGAGCTCATCTATGAAACCTATTTGTTCAGGAAAAACAGAGACATTTTATTGGTAAATAAACTTGCTAAAGGTGAAAAAGATGATTTTGAAAGAGGGCAAGAGGAATCTTGAACCAAGTTTTCCTTATCATCCTTCATAATATCAATTTTAATACCTACAGGTGAAATTTTGAAGAAAAGGAGAGAATTTTGAATTTTTCTGCAAAGTGAGGCAGTTTCGTAGCGAGCTCCAGGCTTGAGGGCTGAAATTTGCTATGAAATTTCTGTAGGATTTTTTTACTTAAAAAATCAATTTTGATGGAGATCCAAGGAGGGAAAAAAATTGTATTTAGTTCATTAGCCCCAATAAAGATCCTCCAACAGTCACAAATGTCAAAGGTTATGCAAAAGGTGGATTTTGGAGTTTGCTACGAAATGAGCGCTACGGAATTTTCTGTACATGACTGTTTTAGCAGTCAACTTCAAGTTTTATTTCTGACCAAATGAAAAATGATTTTAGAAATATGAAAGAGTTTTTTCTTAATCACAGGCCATCTATAAAAACCTCTATCAGTTTCTGTAAATACATCAGGGTTTGGAAATTATAGACTCATCTTTGAAGCCTATTTTTCATAATTTTCACTAACCAGATTTGTGAAAAAATTGCAAAATTCGACTTGGAGGAGTTCCATCTCAGCATCCACGTGGCATAATGACACATCAGCACTCTATTACACTCAAAAAATTAGTTATTTGCAGTTGATAAGGGTTATTAAATTGATTTGTTGAACTATCAATGAAAGAAGTGTCCTTTTTGTATTCAAACTCTGCAAAACAGAAATATCCCTAGGAATTCTCCAAGTGATGGAATCATGTTTTAAATAGGTCTCTAAGGTGGGAATTCGAGGTGGAAAATAATTTGTCTGAGTCCTCACTCTATAAATGAGAGAGTTTTAGAGCTAGAAAGGGTTGGAGATGTTATGTATGCACTACTATTGTAATCTTTCACTATCAATAATATACTTTTGCAACAGCTTGTTTTAGACCCAAGATTCATTGTATGTTCTTATCTATGCTTTTTTATCTTAGTCTTTTTTATCTTTATGCAGTGGCTCATGTGTAATCACTTGGAATTCAGTAATATGCTCCAATTTCCTGTACACATGTAGTTTGTTGTTTTGTCCTTTATGAGTGATTTGATAAGAATATAAGTGTGTTGGCTTCCATGACATTTGTTGTTTTGTAATTGAGTTTCAAAATGACTCCATGCCCAATGGTAGTGATTCCTTGCATCATTCACCTAATTTGAACACATAAACACCCAAAAAAGAAACCATCAGAGTTAGCCATATGCTTTTAAACTTCATTGAAAATCATTTATTCTTCTTTTGAGGGAGCCCTCTCAGACTAGATAGGCTAATTTCCAGTTGCAAGTGGTTTGAAAGAGTTACTCCAAGTTGACCATTGAATCAGCCCAATAGGAACTCAATTTGGTGATAACATGAATTATGCAACATATTTTTTTTTACCAAATATTGAGAAGAATATCGTAATGGAGCACCTAACATAGGGTGAATTCCATCATAGTTTAGAAAGGAAAACAATCATTCAAATCATCAACATAGTTGAATTATGAAAACTATTTAGAGCCAATTTAAAAGTGAAAATTTAACAAATACGTAGAGACTAACATGCACATAAGAAGAGACACAAAACTTGAAATCCATACCACAAGAATCTCTGGTCAAGTGGAAAATTCTCCGCACTAATAATTTTATTTAAGAAAAACAAACACAAACACATGCCTTCTCCCAAATCCGAACCTTATTTCCATGTCTTGCTTAGTTTAAATACATTTAGGCAGAGTGAAAAATCATAAACTAGATATAATGTATCTTTCATCCACTAAGAGGATTGAAACAACTCAACTTAGAAACATCAAGTTTTAAAGATAAAACTAGGATAAGGTTAAGATAAAAACTGCAACATCATTTTTAAGAAAATCAACCTTATCTTATCTATCTATTTCATCCCTATCCTGATCACGAGCACAACAATAGAAAGGTCTAAAACTAACTGAAAAACAAAATAGTTGAATGATGATTTGCGCAAAAATTGCACAGTAGGCGCCAACTCAACATAGTCACAGGTCATACTGACTGAAAATGAGTTGATGGGTATGATGACGATGTTGTAGAGTTGGAGTAGGACCCACTAGATGCATCTTTCCACGCGTGCAAACCTCAGAAATTCTCAATCACCACTTACGCAACAAAACTTCAAATTCTGAGTTTACCTGTCATTTCCCGCTCCAAAAACAATGCAATGTCCAACAATTCATCACAAACACCTTATAACTCCCATCATGCATCAAAACTTTCACATTTACAAATCAAATTTCAAAAATCTCATAATTCTATCAGCAAGGAATTATGAAAATGGGTCTCCAAGTGACATTTGTAATTCCCAGAATATACCACCTGTGTAAAAATTGAGATATTTTTTTTGTAAATGATTTTTTTTTTTTGAGATAAACCTCTCTCAATTTCCTCAAATTCTTCCCCAAATCCTTAGAATATGTTCCCCTAAATCATGGCTAAAACACTAAATTGCACAATCTGAAAAATAGGCTTTGAATATGCATTTGAATCTCCCAATGTATGACACATGTGCAAAAAATGATTTTTTTTTTACTTTGGTCTGTGCTTGATAGAAACCTCTTTCAATTTTTTGAAATTCGGCTCCATTTGGTCAGAAAATGATTTTGAAAATGATGTCTAAACTAGTCAATTTCAGAGCAAATTCGTAGCAGAGTGTAGCAGACCTCCGTGTTTGATATGGTTGCAGATGGTACTGTGCAAGTATGAGTACATAGATGTGCTTTATATGACATGGTGACGAAGTAGCATCCTTTGAGTTATTCCCTCCATTCTTGCAGACCTCCAAAATGGTTGTTCTCGGTTTGCACAACAACTATGCAGCTCAGAACTTTGTGCAACTATTGCGCAACAACCTTCTCCTACTTGAAACACCTGCCTTATGATTTTTTGTTATGCTGCTTTCGGTCTTCTGATCATTTGTTTGAACATGAAACCTTCTCAGAGTGCAGGCTATGGATGGAGAGAGGATGAAGACAACTTCAACAAAAAATTGAAAATTTGTGCTCCATATGTCTTGTTTTGGTCATGAATGTAAACTTTGGGTAAAGGTTGTAATAATTGTGAATTATGAATGATGGATTATGATGAGTCGTGAATTAAGAAATTAGGGGGATGTAATGGCGATGATGATGGGAGATAATTTGAGGGGTGCATATGACGGTAAATGTGAATGAAGGGGGTCTATCATGGTAAATGGTGCATGGAAGGAGTACATAAATGTGAGTTATGAGTCATGAAAGGTGAAATATGAATGGTGACATAGGGATATGATTTAAAAATTCCACTAATAGACCCATAGAACTTTAACAAATTGAACATGATTTTCATGGTTTAGACTGATGAAAAACGAGACCCCATAAAATAACCCCTTGAACCCTCAATTACTCTACATGAAAATATGACCTTATGACCATCTCATGGACTTAGACTCTATCAAATTTAATTTTGTCTTTAATGAACCTCCATGACATGAAAAAATTGCAGTGACCTTGGGAAATGATCCTTTAGATTATGACAACAATGATTCATAGGCTAAACTGACATATAAAATTCCAAAATGAATGAAAAAAGGCAAAGAAATTTTGATCCCTATACCTTAGGACCCTAACATTGGCTCCAATGGGGATGGAAGTTTCCTAGTGAGGTGCCAAGAACACTACAGACTAGTATCCTACCCATTGGGAAATGGAATCAAATACTAAAGACTAAAACTTAACTGACTAACTTCTTATTACATTTATTACAAAGGTCAAAACTTATAAAGGAAACTATAAATTTGATAGCACATCACGAAAGTATTAGGGACTTCTCCTTGGGCTTCGAACATTGATGATAGTTGTCCACACCTGCTGCAAATATATATACAATCATGTGTAATGATCCCTCCAGTGTATCCAATCAAGAAAATGGTTATTTTACAAAATATGGCATTCAACTCCACCAAGCATAAAGAAAAATTCAGAAAATATCGACTCAAACTTCCACTTAGCATCTTCTCGTGATCCATAAATACAACAATTTTATTCTCTTCCGTTAGCTGCTTTTCTTCATAATTTTCCAGCAATTCTAGATAGCTATTACAGTGAATGATTTCACTGTCTAAAGTTTTTGTGCATGCAGTTTCATAAATCTGTTCTTCATAAGTTTCTTCATGAAATGAAAACTAAGCTAATGAATGTTCTAAAGAACAAACTGATTCAGTATTATCATCCCTTTCTTGATATTTTGGAAACTGTTGAATATGTTCATCAAGCTCAAGACAACAAACCTATTTTACATTGTTGTTGAACCCAATGGATTAATCAATGCTCTCTAGAGTTTCTATGCAAGCAAACTGAAAATTCTGATTTTCACAAATTTCTTCCTGATTAAAAAACTCAGGAATAAAAGAGAATAAAGGGCATTTGGAATGACAATCTTCATATATAACTTGATCACTAAAATACTGTCCAAACTACTGCAAATTTTCATCAATTGAAAAAGATGGAACATGATTGTCATTATCGAGATCTTTCTCAGTTTCACTTTCATCCAAGGGAGAAAACACCTTCTCTTCTTGGTTATGGAAAGGGTTCTCATACAAAGCTTCCATGATCTCTTCATCCATGAACTATTCATCACCTTAAGAATTCTCCAGATTTTGAATGAAAATCTCAAAATTTTCACAACGATTCTCAACCAATGAAAAAGAAGGATGAGATTCTCTTTATTTTTCAAACAATGTTGAATGAAAACCTTTAAGATAATGAATACTAGTAGATGGAAAACCTTCATACCAATATCTTGCTTTTCCTTCCAAAGTAGCCATTAACATATTCATCAGGAAGTATTCATGAAATTTAATCTTAAGTCTATGCATATGCATGTGAAATTTAACTAAGTGAAGAGCAACATCATCGCCTTTCTGGTCTCTGAATTTTGGAAAATAAGTTTTCCAATATACTTAAGGCATGCAGTTTGGAAAATCTGGAATGTGATCTTGTTTTAAAGGAGCATACCTTTTGGATTGAGAATTCATCTTTAAAATGTCGACAAACCAGTGAAACTTGAAAATTTGGGTTCTACTTGATTGGAGTCACGACGTGAATGTTTCAGCCTTCTTATGTCTAATTGTTGTCCACCATCAGTAACGCGATCTAGGTGGTTTTTGTTCTTTCCCGCGGAAGATAGAGCTTTCACTCCCAAGAAACAATGCCACTATGTTAGCAACCTATAATTGAACCTCTAGGCTAAGAAAATTTTTACAGGGTAAACCACAAACCTCTTTTGGCTCGAAACTAGCCCTTTCCAACCAGAGGGGGCTCCCTTACTGAAAATAATGTCAAAATGTGAAAACGATAAGGCTTAAGGACATAAAACAAAGGCCATATTTTAAAATGTAAAATAGGATTTAATGATGGTGGTTTTCAGACCTAAAAGGGACGACCACTAGGCATATAACCATGATTAAGGTTTTTACACAAAATTATTAGAACTTACATGAGACACTTATGAAAACAGAGGCAAGGTAGGTATAATTTCAAGTCATAACATCTGTCATAGCATAGTGAGTGAGTTTTTAAAGTAACTTGAAAATACACAAAGATATCTAATTGCACGTAACATAACATTAAATACATTCTGCAACACATATTTTTTGACCAAATATCGAGAAGAATATCGTAATGGAGCACCTAACTGAGGGTGAATTCCATCATAGTTTAGAAAGGAAAACAATCATTCAAAGCATCAACATAGGTGAATCCTGAAAAAATTTTAGAGCCAATTTAAAATTGAAAATTTAATAAAGACATACAGACTAACATGCACATAAGAAGAGACACAAAAACTTGAAATCCATACCACAAGAATCTCTGGTCAAGTGGAAAATTCTTTGCACTGATAATTTTATTTCGGAAAAACAAAACACACACAAAGGCCTTCTCCCATTTCCAAACTCTCTTTCCATGTCTTGATTAGTTTAAATACATTTAGGCAGAGTGAAAAATCATAAACTAGATACAATGTATCTTTCATCCACTAAGAGGATCGAAACAACTCAACTTAGAAACATCAAGTTTTAAAGCTAAAACTAGGATAAGGCTAAGATAAAAACTACAACATCATTTAAAAAAAAAACAACATTATCTTATATACCTACTTCATCCCTATCTTGATCACTAGAACAACAATAAAGAGGTCCAAAACTAACTGAAAAATAAAACAACTAAATGATGTGTTGTGCAGTAGGCTACAGCTCAACATAGTCACAGGTCATATCGACTGAAACTGAGCTGATGGGTATGATGAAGATGATGCTGAGTTTGAGTAGGACCCACCAGATGCCTCTTTCCACATGTGCAGACCTAAGAAATGCCCAGTCACCACTTGCGCAACAACATTTCAAATTCAGAGTTTTATTTTCATTTCCCGCCCCAAAAACAATGCAATGTCAAAAAATTCATCACAAACAACTTATAACTCCCAACATGCATAGAAACTTTCAAAACTTTCACATTTACAAATCGAATTTCAAAAATCTCAGAATTTTTTCAGCAAGGAATTGTGAAAATGGGTCTCCAAGTGACACATGTAATTCCCATACTATACCACCTATGTAAAAAATGAGATATGTTTTTGTATATGGACTTATTTTTAAGAGAAAAATCTCTCATTTTCCTCAAATTCTGCCCCAACTCCTCCAAATCTATTCCCCAAAATCATGAATAAAACATTGATTTTCACAGTCTGAAAAATAGGATTTCAAGATGCATTTTAATATCCCAATATATGAAACTTGTGCATAAAATGAAGAATGTTTTTTTTCTTTGGTCTATGTTTGAGAAAAACCTCTTTTAGTTTTTTTTTATTCGGCTCCATTTGGTCAAAAAATTATTTTTAAAATGATGTCTAAAATAATCAATTTCAGAGCAAATTCTTAGGAGAGTGTAGCATGCCTCCATGTTTGATATGGTTGCATATGGTCCTCTGCAAGGCTAAGCTCATAGATGTAATTGATATGACCTAGTAACGATGTAGCATATTTTTGTATCCACTAGAACAACCCTCCAAAATTTGGCACCAGTCTGAAATTTCAGATCCCCTTTTGCTTTTGACGAGATCCATGATAATGGGATCGTCCCTTAGGTAGCATTCACAGGCCCAAGACATCCTCTATGCCCGGTTAATTTCAGGTCAAAAGATGGTGATGGTATCATTGATGGTTTGATATGGTCTTTCCCTCTCTTTTTTTCCTAAGCATAGTCATAGAGTCGCAACCCTCGTGAAGCCCGACCATATGCGACTTTGTGACCCAATGACCTCTTCAGGTCGCTAGGTCGCTCTTCCCCTCTACGTTGTTCCTTTGCGACTTAGTGACCTCGTGACCTACATCTAGGTCACATAATTGCAAGGTCATAGAATCCCTCCCAAAACCATATATGTAACCTTGCAACCAACGACCTCGTGACCCCAGGTCGCTGAGTGACAACGATCGCAAGGTCACACTAGAGGAAATTTACCGAGAATTGTGACCTTGTGACCCAACAACCTAGTGACTTAGTGACCCAGCGACTGCAATTAAGGCTCACACATGCGACCTTTTTATATATATGAGGGTCACATAGGTCGTATTTGGCCTGCACAACGAAGCTTCCAAAGTGGTGTGACTGCCCAATTGGAGAGCATTTTTATCTAGGTAAGTCACCATAACATCTAGTAACCTTATTTTACTGTTATGTATGCCAGCCTGCTCTTGATTCTCCCTCACCCTAGCTAGGAATGCACCTATTTTCTCATCAACTATATGCTATTACCATAAATGACCTCATTTCCCTTTTTGCCTCACTCTCTCACCGGGCCACCGCATCTTGCCCAACTTGTTCCAAATCCTTCTGGTTCAGCGCTGTCTCCTTTTTGGACTCTCTCCCCAATACCCAGGAGCACTCCCAACCTTGTTTTCTTTCCTTTCTCTTATTTTTTCCCTCCCTCACACGTAAGTCACACCGGCTCATTCTGCCAACGAAGCCCTAGCGCTACCTTGCGACCTACGACCTCGCGACCTGTGACCAAGTCACCAAAGCCTTCATTTTCCGCCTGGTGTGACCCTACGACTAGGTCGCAAGGTCGTAAATATGATATTCCTTGATCATCATGACCAGAACATGTTGCAATTGCCTACAAATTCCTTGTGAGACCAGTCTTGTAGGTCACTCAGCGTACCATACATGACCGGGCACTAGGTGGCTTGGACTAGTTATTATTACAATCATATTATTGCATCCATGTCGTTGGTCTTATCATGGGATTTTTTATTAAATATGCTAGGTGACGTGGAAGCTAAATTTAATTGTGTTTCAATATCCTCTGCCTCAAGTGATATGGCACCCCCAATAGTTCGGAGACGACACAAAAGCCCGAAGATTGATATAATAGTGAGTGATTCACCTCCAGCACTGAATCCCATCTATGGAGACACAACTTGCGTGTTTGGAGAAAATTCCAAGATGACTTGACATGATATCTACCAGGAATTTGTGAGGCGAGATTTTCCGAAAGACCTAGCAGAATGCCAAGTGTACACAAATGTCAAAAGGTCTAAACTACACAATGTCGCAACATGACCTCCTTCTAGCACCAATTCCGTTAACGGTTGAACATGTCTCGCCAACAATAAGGGGATATCATTGGTGCAGAATCCCAATTATACTCTACACCATTTTCTTTAGGGATCCCATTCGATATGTAGGCTTGGTTTCCATTAAGTTAGCAAATATGGTTTTTCTAAAAGGTAGGGGACTCGTTGAAAAGGAGAATGCATGGATGTTGAATGAACGCATGTCAGTGATTGACGAATTCCATGTGAAACATAATACCATGAATAACAAAGTGGAAATTAAAGCATGAAACTTACAAAAAGAATTGTTAGCAAACCTTTACAAAGATCATACTTATAACAAGATTCACTTAAAAAATGAGAAAGAGCTTGCGATGGCTAAGTACTTCATTTATCATCTATAAACATTCCAATAAAGATTTAAAACAAATATCGACAACACAATTCATTAACATATCTTTAAGTTAGAACATCATATACCATCCACATGTTGCAAGGAATCTCATAACAAAAGAGAATACATGAGTAGAAATGTGCACCAATACTTGAAGGAAGCATTCATTCATTCGAAGAGATATATTCATAGCACAACCACACAGGAGATTTTCGTCGGATTCAATAGTGAGATCCAATAACACGTCTTTGTATTAATCAAAAGGCATACATTCAATAACCAACAACGTGACTCTCTCCAAAAGTCCAAAACTCAAAAGTCCATTATAAAATTTCCCGAGGTTGTACATATAAGCTGAAGTGACTCTTGAGTTTCCCTTAGCCCTTGGTCTCCCTAACTGTTGGGATGACTTGTGGCTAGGGCCACTTGCAACCTAAGGTATTTTGCGACTTGAGGTCATTTGTGACCAATGACTATGGGGAGGCTGTGACCTGGGAGATTGCAACCTATGATCTATCTTTTTATTTGGAGAGGTATGATACTGCACAAACATGATACCCTTTCCTGCACCTCAGTTCTAAGCGAGAATCCTGGTGATTGATAAGGTCGGAGTATCCACCTATAACTTCTCCTTGAGGTAGGTTTTCCACCCCTTATAATCGGAAGTTAATGGGGCCAGCTGAGGCATGTCTTCCCCGAGTATGTGCAAGCATTCTAGAGCTTCTGGGACCAACATACCTTTCTCTGTGCTGATTTGGTTGGATAAGGAGGCTAGCTTTGTATAAATCCTAACCATCTCCATGATGTACTGTGTTATGCTTTCCTTGGTTGCTTGTAGCTCTTTTGAGCAGACTGCTTATTTGATTGGGTCAATAAATTCTTCGATTCCCTGCAGTACTTCCTCCCGATTCTTTTGATTTGCCAATGTTCCCATGGATGGTATGCAATGGAATTTGGCCATTTAATCTATGCCACTAATGAGGTGATCATAGGTGGACATGACCTTTTCCACGTCCTTGAAGAGTTTGTCTCAAGATTGCAACTTCATGCGCATCTTCACTTTATCATTTTGGGTGGTGATCCAATCCTTTTTCGGAAAATTATTTGGGGCCTACGGGTATGTTAGTATGAATCTTTCGTCAAAAAATATCACTTTAGCTACGCATAAAAAATAGCCCTAACATTGATTATGGCTGCAAAATATCTCTAGAATTGCTGCACAAGTTCAGATCTAAGCACAAAAGACATTAAGCAGATAAAGTACAACATGGCTCCATGCATCCAATAGACAAGACAAGAAACAATGTTTTTAAAAGAATTTTATATTATATTAAAGAATGGGGCACCTGAGAGGAAAACAAGAAAGGTGTTTTCTAGTTCTCCTCAGTGGGATGGGTTCTTGAAAGTCCTCAGTGTTTCAGATCTAACATTTCTCTCTCTTAGTGGTGTAGAAAAACAAACATGGAACTCAATGGGAGTTCACAAAGCAAAATGGATAATGGTGACCAAGAATAGATCCAGAGTGATCTAATGCAATGAAGGTGGCTAATGAATGGGGAAAACCCCCCTATTTATAACAAAATATTGGGGCGGTCTAGAACTCGGTGCATGAATAAAATATTATTAATCGAATTCTAGAAGCACTTTTTAGGAATATTTTATTATATTTGTTGGAGGGAAAAGGATTCTTGACTTGGGTCAATTCCTTTATTTATAAATAATAAATAAATAAATGATTTATTTATCATTTTAGGGGAATGATGGGAATATAATTAAATAAATAATGGTTTATATAATTATTTATGGATGATTTAGTCAAATTTAACTAAGAATATTATTTAAATAATGATTTAAATAACTTGTTCTTAGGAAATAATTAAATAAATAAGGATTTATTTAATTAATTTCCTTGTTTTGGGTTAAATATGACCAAATGAGTTATTTTATATGGTTAAAGCAATTTTACTTAGGGTAAAATTGGTCTTACATGGTGTACTTGGGTTCATCTAATAATAATAGGTTAGATGACCAAAAAAATGGTGTAACAGGGTATTTCTCACACCAATCTAATATGTTATCAAGTGTTGTGGAGGTTTCCTTTAGCTAGGTGGATTTCTTCTTTGTATCTTCTTGGATACTTGCTAGAGGGGTGATGGTTTGCCACAACCTTATCATTTCTTCATAGACCTGTACCATGGTCCCACTCAGAATGTCTAACTCACTTTGAATAACAGATTTTAATCCAGTTGTTTAAGCGAGCATTAGTTTTAGTGCTTTTCTCTTCGCCTCCAGGGTTATATTCTCTTTTTCTGCTTGGACAACCTTCTATTCAGCTACGCAGAGCTTGTTTTGCAACTCCATGATCTGTCTGCTCATCTTACCAACATTTTCCTCTGTTGCTACTGCAAAAGCGGTCCCACCCGAGGTTATCATTACAAAAAAATTTCTGTTATATAGAACTATATATTTTTTTGTTGTGACTCATAAGGCGCGACTGGGTTCCTAGAAAGGTATTTTCTCCTCTCTTTCCAGATTTTGTGGTTGATCTGGTCATATTATAGTCATGTCAGGTTCACTACTTCATATTCATGCTCCTCTAAAATTCCTAATTCTGAGAGGGGCATGTGCCCACCTGTGATAGGAGTAGATGGGGGAATTTCGAGTGGAGGCTGATTTGTTTCCCCACCAAGCTGCATTGGTTGTGACCCAATCTCTTCCGCTCCTTTGCTAACTTCCTCTTGCTGTCTTTTGGCTTCTTCTTCTCTCCTCTTCCTCTTTGCTTGCTCTCGCTGTTTCTTTCTCTCTCCTTCTTTATCCTGCTCTTATTTCTTCTTATATTCTTCCTCTTTCCTCTTATGTTCTTGGGCCCTTTTATGTTCTTCTTCATCCTCTTTTTCTTATGCCTCTTCCTCTTTCTTCCTTCTTACTTCATCAACTTGTTTCTTTATCTACTCTTCTTGATGCAACTTATTGCGTTTTTCTTCTTCTTGTCACCTCTGGATTTCTTCATTTTGTTGATGGGTTAAAATATCTTGTGTTTTATTGAGCTCTTATTCCCTTTTTTTCCTGAGTTCTTGCTTCTACCTTTCCAGGGAATTATTTCGTTGTTTCAGGGTTTCCTCATCCCATTCTTCCTCCACACTTTTTGGGGAACCATTGCCTATGGTATTATTTCGTTTCTTGGCATAGGAGGAAGAAGATCCTCCTATCTGTGACTTTCTCTTCATGGTTGAAGTTTTTTCCTGCAAACTTGGGTCGTTTTGAGAGTGTCCTTCCTGTTCCCATCCCACTTCAGGTTCTTTTCCAAGGCCTAACTGTCTGTGTGTGTTATATAAGTTCCTCACGTCTTCCACTGGAGCTGTCTCTGTATGTTGGTAGTACCAATTGAACTTGGCCCATTTGCAGTGTGCTGGCACAATCTGTTATGCAGAATTATGGATTACAGATAAAACATATTCCCTAAATGTGGTGCTATGCATTTAGAACAACAGATAAAAGAATTTGTAGATACTTTTCCTAATAGTAAATAGACACACAGAAAGATTGGGAAACTTACTTGGAGTCCAAGCGCTTCTTATTATCCTTCTGTCGCTCTTGCTGTAGCTTCCAATCAAGCTTGATCACTAGACTAGTTCCTGCAAGTATAAACACTAAAAATCAAAGAGATTGCAACATACAGATGGCTATTCACTTTAATCAGCTAAATCAATGAAACATGAAACATATACATCAGATAAGAATCCATAATATGAAAGACATAAGCTTATACAGAAACATATGTGGGAAAGTAAGCAGCAATCTTTATTAATGGATAGAAGGGGAGGTTAAAACCAACAATTGATTTGATGTCACCAACTCCAACATCATCCTAGCCTCATCATAATGAACATCTCTCCAGCATCATATCACTCAAATCAAACCCTCAATTGAGATTCCAACAACATTTCTCTTCTAAATTTATTCCTTCTTAAGCACTAGGATATGTGCTCAATTTATAGACGAGTTGAGGGTAGTTTCACAATCAATGACTTTATAATAATAAGCAAGAGATGTTCCCAAGCTCAGAGGTGTTGAATGGACACATGGATTCGAATTTTGACACATAGTCACACTTCTAGAAGGCACTGGCCATGTGGAGATTCCGGAAAAATGAGAATTTCACTCCCAATTGACCAATGCACCCTTGAGTGTCGAGAAGTGCTTTGTAGAGCACCCTTGAATGGAGGTGACTGCATATGAAAAGCAGTTAGTCCTTTGAGAGACTGCTTTGGTGAGCTCATTGGTGATATAACATGTACTTCAAATCTTGGAAATCTTGCAATGGAAGTCATGGCTGATTTTTTCTTGTTCTTTGTCTTAGGGCATGTGGCAACTTAAATGATAGGGGATGATAGACCATATTCATTGGATATGGGGATGATGTCCAGTTTAACTAGGTCATTGGGAATGGTGCCCAAATTTATCCGGGGTCTTCTTATCTCATTCACTTGATCGCTCTATTACAAATATAGCCATGCGAATATATGATTTGTAGTCGAACATGGTAAGACATTGTTTGATTACTAGCCAATGATGTGAGTTGTTAAAAAACGTGAGAGAACCACCATTAATTTCAATGGCCATCAAGGTACTACAGTACATTTCGTAAGGCATGAATAGATGATTTGATGTTGAACGCCAAACAAAATCTTTCAGTCAAAAGTTCAGAAGTGAGGATCTTGTCGATGCTGTAAAAAGCCTCATGGTACTAGAATATGATGTTTCTAAGTAAACTTCCTGGATGGTGATTTGTCGTTGACAAGAAGCTACTTTATTGTGAAATGGGAGTTACTGATTTCGGAGATGAAGTATGACTTGATATAGAAATTTTTAGGGATGACTGTCATGAGAATGAAGGTTTATGAGCATTTTAGAAGGATGAGTATTCACTGGGTGACTGCTATTGAACATATCGGCGACACTGAGATGAGTTGGCATCATTGAACAAAAACCAAAGTGAAGGTATGATGAACCATACGTATGAATGAACCGTCAAGAATATTACCCAACCAAAATTGTCACAATGATGGAGTGAAGTGTCATGTTCAAGAGCGACCTACTACCATAGAAAATTATGTTCACTCTCCCAAATTTTCCCCAGTAGAGTCACCAATTTGTTATGCGGAATTATGGATTACAGATAAAACACATTCCCTAACTATGGTGCTATGCATTTAGAACAATATATCAAAGACTTTACAAATACTTTTCCTAATAGTAAATAGACACACAAAAAGATTGGGAAACTTACTTGGAGTCCAAGCGCTTTCTATTCTCCTTTTGTCGCTCTTGTTGTAGCTTCCAATCAAGCTTGATCGCCAGACTAGTTCCTGCAACTATAAACACTAAACAAAAAAGAGATTGCAATATACAGATGGATATTCACTTTAATCAATTAAATCAATGAAACATGAAAGATATACATCATACAAGAATCTATAATATGAAAGACAAAATATTATATAGATACATATGTGGGAAAATAAGCAACAATATTTATTAATGGATAGAAGGGGAGGTTACAACCAGTGACTGATTTGATGTCACCAACTCCAACATCATCCCAGCATCATCACAATGAACATCTCTCCAGCAGCATATCACTCAAATCAAACCCTCAATTGAGATTCCAGCAACATTTCTCCACTAAATTTCTTCCTTCTTAAGCACTAGGATATGTGCTCAATTTATAGATGAGGTGAAGGTAGTTTCAAAATCAATGAATTTTTAATAATAGGCAAGACATGTTCCCAAGCTCAAAGGTGTTAAATGGAAACATGTATTTGAAGTTTGACACATATGCACTCTTCTAGAAGGAACTGGCCATGTGGAGATTCCAGAACAATGAGAATTTCGCTCCCAATTAACCAACACACCCTTGAGTGTCGAGAAATGATTTGCAGAGCACCCTTGAATACAGGTGACTGCATATGCAAAGCAGTTAGTCCTTTGAGAGACTGTTTTGGTGAGCTCATAGGTGATATAACATGTACTTCAAATCTTGGAAACCTTGCAATGGAATTCATGGATGATTTTTTCTTGTTCTTTGTCTTAGGGCATGTAGCAACTGAAATTATAGGGGAAGATAGACCCTATTCATTAGTTCTAGGATGATGTCTAGTTTAACTAGGTCATTGGGAATGGTGCCCAAATTGACCTATAACACAATCCTTTCGGGGTCATAGGACCAGAAATCTAGGGGTATGAATTGAAACCCTTTCATCTGCTCGACTTCGGCTTCCACCTCATTGAAATATTTCACTGTGTAAGCTTTGATGGTCAACCTGAGGGTTGGGCATGGTTTCTTCTTTCCTTTACTCAATGTCTTAGAGAAACCACTTGACATCTGGTGATAGACTCCCTGTAGTAGAATATTGTCAGTAACCAATCTTAGCAACGCATGGGGTGGCTTGAAGCACCCGTAAATGCTGATGAAGGTGCCTTCTTGTATGGGAAACCAATGTGCCACCTTGATTAATGTGTCCATGACTCTCTTAGACATACAAGGTGGATCTTCCATTAATAGCTTTCGGTAGAGTGAAGTGAAAAAAGTCTCTGATATGATTTCGATATCTTGCCTATATTTCAAGTCCCATAATATATTCAAATCCTTATGGATAGGGCCTCCAGCGATCGGGTCCTAGTTGTGAGACCATTGGTCAAAGCGACATTGTGAACATACAACATCCAATAGATATGAGGCCATGTAGAATTCAGATGCTAGCCCCTCCTCTAGAACCTTAGTGGCTAATACATTTTCTCTTAATGTCGATATTAACAAGTGGGCCCAATTGAAGCATGTGCCATGAGTGGTGACCTCGTGCATCAAGGGGACCCATGCTCCATTAAAGGTGTTGGCATTCGCTCTCCCATACATCTGACACATCATAGCTGCAATGAGCCGATAGGCCGTCTTGATACCTTCTGTATTGTATTCCTGGTCTTTTTTCCCCTTGAACTTCTCGAGGTCCTCCCACCATATTTTCAATGTGCCCTTCCTCCGAGAAATTCTTAAGGAAGGTTCGTCGGAACTCTTCCCATGTCTAGTTGGAAGCAGTGAGTAAAGAGCGATGCTAGGTAGCGGCCTTGTTTTCCAGGGTGTGGGCAAAGAGATGACATGCTACGTCGTCATATTGTACCCTCATCATATGGAGATAAAGTTAGAAGTTACTGATATGGTCTTCAAATAATGTCTCCCTTTCAAGGTCGAATTGGGTAAATGTTTCTCAGGGTGCTGTGGCATGTCGTGAAGGGGGCTTCAGATGCGCAGAGGGGACTGTGCCATCCAGGACAGGGGTTGCACTCGGTTGGCTCTAGGCAGGGTCTGATCACAAGAGGTTCAACTTCACCTCCAGATTCGCTTCTGGCGCTTGACCTATGAGCGTTTCCCTCGTGTTGCGAATGCATATCATCATCTCGAGGAACCTGTTATCACTCTAGTAAATTTTCTATCAGAAATATTTAAAACTTTGTAACTTACTAGAGGTAACCACAAACCTACTTTTGAAATCTAGGATCTAGCCCTCCCAAATTTCAGAGAGGGATCTCTCTTTCAAATTTAACTTTGTTTTGGATTAAATTTTAGGCTAGGTATGATTGGGCAATTGGTTTGGTTTGAATGTTTGGTGGGAATAAAAGGTACTTCAAGGTAAACCACAGAGGGATCTACTAGACCATTGGGCTATGGAGTCAATTTCTTGGCAAGCAGAGCTAGGAAATAAGGTCAAAAGAGAAAAAGTACTAAGGGTAGCGTAGATGACCTTCAAAGGCTTTGGAAATAGGCTTTTTGATGAAATGGTAAGATCTGAACAAAAGGGCAATGAAAGATCCTCAAGTTACAGAAAAGAAGATGAAAGAAAGGGGTCAAAAGGGACTAAGAGCAGTTAAGGATTCTTAAGTCCGGATATCAGCAGAAAACATATCAATGAATAACTAGTAAAAAATAGGGAGCTTTTGACACTAATCCTGTATAAAATTTCCTAGTCAATCATTAAAGACAGAAAAAATTTAAATGTATGTATGGAACTTCTAAGGATAAACAGTGAAAACAGGAAAATACTTGACTTATCTGATCAGCACAAGAATCCTAAGTTACGATGTCTGTTTGACTTAGTTCTAGTCTGCTGCTTTACTAATCGACTCATGAAAACTCCCAATGTATTCAGAAAAAATGTCTATAGTAGTCTTGAAAAATTTTATTCCACCCAAAATACTTCAAAGAGTGAATTATTTATACAAATTCTAAACTAGAATATCTTGAAAAAATATCAAGATTGGTTTACAAAATATCTCTAACTGTTTTACATAAATAGAACTTAAGTAAAGAACACTCAAGACTATTGCATCTATTTCACACTATTTTTTATGGATAGGTGATTACTAAGAGGAGAATTCGAATTTGATCTAAATCTTAGTTGATGATGAGTCATCCAAGTCACTAATTTTTTCCTTTCTTTGTGTATTCTGCTCCAGCAATTATGCAAACTTGGGGTCCAATGACACCTTTTTATTTCTCAATACGAAATAGATATGTAAAAAGTGAAAGAGGTTATTATGGATGAATATGTTGGTGAGATAGACCTCTTTTAGTTCCCTAAAATTATGCTCCCCATGTCCAAAATAGGCTTTGCAAAAAGATGTATAAAATAGAGTTTTACAGAGTCTGCAAAATAGGCTATAAAGATGCGCATGTATCTCTTGTTATGTAATACCTTTGAAAAAAGTGAGATAGGTTTTTGTAGATATGTCTCTTAGGAACAAAAAACTCCTTCAGTTTTTTAAGATGTATTTCTTATTGGCCACAAGATTCTCTGCAAAATGATGACTTAACATGAATTTTCTGCAAAAAGTGATTTAAAATATTGTTTAATATCTCCAAACCCATAATGGTTGTTAGAAAAGTGAGAAAGGTTTTTGTAGTTTAACATCTTAGGAACATAAAAATCCTTTATTTTTTCAAAATTCATCTTGGATTGGTCACAATAGGTTCTGAAAAACAATGGCTTAAACATGAATTTCTGCAAAAATGTTCCTCCTTGTTGTGTTTTCATCTTTTCACCTTTTTGTTCTTTTAACTGTTTTACTTTCACTTTGGATAAAATTCATTGTTGGTGAAAGTATTTTCATCTCTTTTTACCATTTAATGCCTCTGTATTTACTTTTACTGTTTACCATTGACTGCTCTATAACTTTGTTTTAACTTTCACTCTGACTTTTACCTGATACACTTTAACCACTGATACTCTTTAACTGTTATGTTTTCACTGTCCCTATGAATTATCATTTCACTTTTACCATTCACTATGCACATTTCATCATTCTGATCTCTCTCTGAATTGATTTTATTCTTTATTTGTATACAAATTGCTTGTTGAATGAAGCTTTTGATTTAAAGTCTGAGAATCTGGAGCAAACAATTTTTTCAACTAGTATTGAAACTGTTGGCCCAAATCCATATTCTGATGATAACCTGCAAAAATCAAACAATTTGTTAATGAAATTTAGGTCTGCAGAGAGGGGATTGAAGGCTTTTGAAAGACCTATGGAATGAGATCTGTCTGTGGAGGTTTAACTCTTCTTTTTAGGCATTTTGGGTAAATACTGCAAGATTAGACTATTTGTAGGAGTTTTTTAATTCAATAGAGGGATAATTAAGAAAATTTGGTTAAGGATAATATCTTTTGGGTTTGCTGCTCAATTAGGTTTTTCAAAGAAATTTTGAGGGTGTGAAAACTGGAATAAAATAGAAAACATGGGTTTTTTGAGTTTGTTTGACTGAAAAATAGGGTTTCAAGGCATATTCAGAGTTTCAACCCTTTAAATCTTTGAATTTTGGTCTTTGGAGCTTAGAAACGGAGGAAATTGGCCTTTAAAAGACTGGCTCCAGAACACAGAGCTCCCTCAATTCGCATGTATTTTGATGTTTTGACAGGGTTTTTGAAGCTTTTGTGGTTGAATTTGGACTTCTGTTGATTTTGTTGAAATAGTGTACTTTGCTATGTTAACAGGGTATCTTCAGTTGAAACTGGATCTTTGATGCTGCAGAGGGTAGCTTTAATGGTCTTTCAGATGCATTCACAATGGTAAAGTTTAGCTCCGGGGCTATAAATTGGTCAATAGAGGCTCGAAAATATTTTAAAATAGTTGGGGCGGGAGATTAACCAGTCGGGAATGAAACTAATAGATATAAAATTTCTAAAACCCCCGAAATTCCCTTGGAAATGAAACACTCTCGAGCCCTCCCTTTCAACTGCTCGAGGAATTTTAGGGTGAGAGCCAGTCGACTTCATCTGCATAATTTTATGGCATTAGACTTATAAGCTGGGGTGCCGAATTGACTAGAACACACTAACAGGTGTGATGCAGATCAAAGGTACGCGGGTTGGGTAATGAACTTGTGGCATGGAGGCTTTGGAGACCCCAACGCAAATTTGAGTGCTAAGGAGATCCACAAGGATAATTTTTGTTCTTTCCACCAAGAATCACACTTAGAGAGAACCTGCCCTCAATGGATCAATAATATGATCGTTGTGGTTAATCAACTTCTAGAAGATCAAAGTAGGTGACCCTGAGGAGGAAGTCAACTTTCCTAAGGAAGAGATATTCCCCCCCGATGAAAATCAAGGATCTGTTGTTTTAACTTTTGAAGTTGTCCATGGAGAGGAAGAAAAATCCTTTGCAGAGGTTAATATGGCCAACAACGTCCACCCAAAACCTCCGTGAACCTACAACCTAAGGAGAAAAATTCTGGTAGCTGACTAGGCCCTCGAAGAGAAAAGAAAAGTGTTCTTGAGGAAAATCCTTCCTTCAAAAAATTCTAACCAACCCATGACCCCCACATCAGAATATACCAACCTCACCACTACTGGGAGCACTCCAAGAGCCTTGCAATCCCCAACTTTGCTTCAGGAAACTAGAGAAGGACCCTTGCACTTAGGGCCCGTATACAACATTATCGAAGATATGAAGAAAACGTGGGCCAACATTTTGCTTTATGAGAACACCAGGATAGCCAATCAACGTGATTCGATTCTTAAAGATTTTTCTAACCCCTTTATAGCAAGTAGGTCATCCTCTTCTTCGAAGGTAGGTGGTTCAACGTTGCTCCAAGCTGCAGTCAACCTCCAATCTATTGTCAATGCCATAAACGCCAACTCACGGAGGTCCACACCCCCATTTTTCTTATGATTCGAAATATTCAATTTCAATGTTCATAACTACCTCATTGACTTAGGGACGTTAACCAATGTCATCCCCCTATCTATGTGTAAGAAGTTGAATATCCAGCCCGAGAAGACCGATGCTAGGATCATCCAGTTGGATAGGTCTTAGGTCCCCGTTGTGGGCAAGCTAAACAATGTGTTAATCCAGCTATCCTTAGACTCCAGATTTCACCAGTGCATTGACATAGTTGTTGTTGAAATTCTAGAGTGTTACAGTTTGTTTCTAAGCCGAGACTGGTCAAACAAGCTCCAGGGCTACTTCGCCATAGATTGGTCCCACTTCTGGCTCCCGTATAAAGGAAGAAACAACCAAATCAAGGCAAAAAACAAGATGTACATGAAATACACTGTCACTAACCTTGAAGCAATGAATGAACCCATTATTTTCACCTAGGAGGAGCTAGGGATGTGATTCTTAAAATCCGTGTTTGGGTGCTATAAGGTTTTCTAGTCACTCATCACTCCAGACACTCAAGTGGAGTTGCTCCCTTGTCCCCCACCTAGCCATATCGGGCTAGATCTTCCATATGAAGCTATCAAGATAAATTCCCCGTCTATAAACGCATGCGGCCTGGAGGCAACCCAGAGCAAAATTTGGACCCTATACTCTGATGGTTCCAAAACCCAGGATGGAGCTAGTGCTAGTTGTATCCTAATAGACCCTCAAAAGAATAAATTTATTATTTCTTGCAAGTTAGAGTTCCATTGCACCAACAATACCACTGAATATGAAGTACTAATCCTCGAGCTCAAGAAAGCGATTGATCTCAAAGTTGGATGTCTGAAGGTAATCGGTGACTCTAAAATCATTACCAGACAGGTACGCAACACCATCTGATTTTTGTCACCACATTTGAAGGGATATCAGCAAGAGGTATGGAATTTGATTGTTGCTTTTGATGCTTTTTAAATTAATTCAGTTCCAAGGATGAATAATGTTGTGGCTGATACTCTAGCCAATGTTTCTGCTAGATTTACCCTCTTTAGGGATGATTTTTCTATTGAAATTGTATATAAACCCGTGGTGCTTGATAATGTGACTAATCTGTGTGTTTTCAATGATGATCAGCAAGTGCTAGAATTCATGCTTAACGTTGATGTGTTCAAGGACACCGTTATCAAAGAAGAGGAACATGAGTTGGCTTTGCAAAAGGAAGTAGATGAAAGCAAGGAAAATCCCGTGCCTAAAGGGGTTGTTTCTCTTGAGAAGTTATTTTATTTTTAAAAATGATTCTGAGGGCCACCTAAAACCAAAGTGAAAAGCTCCACTTTATCACACGAGCAGGTTAACCTCAGAATAAACATTGATCCAAAGTTTTTCAATCTTGGTGCCAAGCGTACACTTGAGGAAAGATGGTAATTCATCGAATTATTTAAGAGGTATCGAGATGTTTTTTCCTAGACATATGATGACCTTTGGACATATGACACTCAGATTATCCAACACACGATACCTATGAAAGAAGGTGTTAAACCCTTTCAACAGAAGCTGAGAAAGGTGCATCCAACTCTGGAACCGTTGATTCCAAAGGAACTCAAGAAAATACTCGATGCCCACATTATTTTCAAAGTCAGGCATTCAACATGATTATCGAAATTCTTCCCCGTGTGTAAGAAGTCTGGTGAAATCCGATTGTGAATATAATTTTGAAACCTAAACCGAGCATCTGACAAGGATAACTACCCTGTTCCCCCCATGGAACAAATTATTCAAATTGTGTCAGGCTCGGATATGTTCTCTTTGTTAGACGGGTTCTCAAGATACTACCAAGTGTTGTTTGTCGAGCCCAACCATTTGAAGACAACATTCAGAACAAAGTGGGGAACATTTGCATTCCAATGCATGAATTTCCGTTTAATCAATGTCAAAGCAACTTTCTAGAGGGTTGTGGACATCGCCTTCAGAGTGTTAACGGGAAAAATTGTGGTGGTCTACTTGGACGATGTCACAGTATTTTCAAAACACAGGTATAACCATCTAAACCACCTAAAATAGATTTTCAAACGGTGTCGAAAATATGGGATCTCATTGAATCTCAAAAAAAGTATTTTCGCGGTCTCAGAAGGGAATTTATCAGGCCACATTATAACCAAATATGGCAACATTTGTTTATCCATACTGCATAAGATTCATTGCCTAGATTCCCCTCCCGAGTGGTAAGAAATCTATTCAATCCTTCCTCGAGAAAATCAACTTCCTTCGTAAGTTCATATCGAACTTTGCCCAAATTGTGAAACCCTTACAAAACATGATCAAGAAGGGCACAAGATTCAAATGGAATCAGGCAGAGAAGGAATCCTTCGACAATATCAAGAAGGCCATTTTAGAAGCTCCAACCCTCTATAGCCCAGATTTCAACAAAGGTTTTTCCTTGTATACTTTTGCCTCAGACTCGTCACTAATAGTCGTCCTTACCAAAAAGGAAGATATTCATGATGAGAGACCCATATATTTTATGATCACAGGGTTGCAAGGTGCCAAGCTAAATTATCCAAACATCAAAAAACAAGAATATGCATTATACAAGGCGGTAAAGCACTTTAGGCCTTATATCCTAAAGAACCATGTGACCGTTTTCTTCCCTCACCCAACGGTCCATTCATTATTCGCGCAGGAAGAATTGGGTGAGCAGTGGGGAAATTGGATGGCCTGTCTTCAGGAGTATGACCTAGAGTTCAAACCCGCACATACAGTTAAAGGCCATGGGCTATGCAAGTTGGCTGCTGAAGCTGTTAGCCCGAAAAACAACGATTGAGAGTGTTGGGAACACAAAATTGAAATGTACCAGATGGATCATGCACCCTCGTCAGCCTCTCCATCATGGTACTCAGACCTTATGAAATATCTCGGTCAGGGGACCTTGGATCCAACCTTGACAATGAAACAAAAGTGGGCCATAAGGCTAAAATCTATGTTAGGAAACCAACTCCAAAAATAGAAGAAAAGAGAGATCAATGCCTTAGAAATAAGCCACTTCGAGGGGGAAACCTACTTTACATTACATAAATGAACAATTCTTAGATGACAAAAATGACTAAACCTCCTTTATATATATATGAGTCCATGGGTTCACAATATAATCCTAGCTGAACTAATAATAATAATGTAAGGGCACAATAATAACAATATGGGGGTTATAGGGGTACAAGAATAACCATTAGGGGGCTACACTACCAACAATAAGGGTCTACACTAGTAATATAGGGACCTAACATGACCCTCTCCTTCAAAAAAGTGTATGCTTCTGTATAAAATTCTCATCTTCCCATGTAGAATATTTAGTGGGTAAATTCTTCCACTTGATGAGATACTCTGAAATTGATCGATTTTGTAGCTACTGAGTTCTTGTTTCCGTGACTGCTTTAGGTTCCAATATGATTTTTACTTCCTCATCAAGTTCTAGAAATATTGTTTGAAATGACATTTTGTTGCCTATAACCTTATTTAAGCATGAAACATGGAAAGCTGGATGCACTCGAGAAGACACATGAAGCTCCAATTTGTATGCCATAGTACCAATCTTTTGCAACAACTTGTAAGGACCATAGTACTTTGGAGATAATTTATTATCCTTCTTAGCTTGCTCGAGGGACATTTGTTTGTATGGTTGTAGCCGTAAATATATCGAGTCTCCTACATCAAAACTTCTCTCGCTGCGATGTTGAACTGCCTATTGTTTCATTTGATTTTGTGCCAATTTTAGGTTATCCTTTAAGAGTTGGAGAAGTTGTTGATGCTCGATGTGATCTTCCACTGCTTGAACCTTAGAATTTTCTCTTAAATATGATGTGATGGACAGTGGATGATATCCATAAAGTGTCATAAATGGGGTCATTTTTTCTGCAGTATGGAAGGAAGTGTTATACCACCATTCAGCCATAGGTAACCACTTGACCCATTGTGTTTGTTTATCAGATACAAAACAATGAAGATATCCTTCCAAACGTTTTTTCACTATCTCAATTTTCCCATCGGATTGAGGATGATAAGATGAGCTATAAGCTAGTTGAGTACCCAAACAAGAAAATAATTCTGTCAAAAAATTTGAAGTAAAAATGGGATCTCTGTCACTCACAATAATATTTGGGTTTCCATGTAGCTTTTGAATTGTTTCCAAAAATGCAGTAGCAACTGTACTTGCTTTAAATGGATGAGATAATGCACAAAAGTGTGCATACTTGGTAATTCTATCAACTATCACCATGATGACACTCTTTCCTTCGGACTTAGGTAAACCTAAAAATCCATTGAAATCTCCTCCCAACGTTGACTTGGAATGGATAAAGGTTGTAGAAGATCGGGGGTCTTAATTGTATCCACTTTATTTTGCCGGAAAGCCAAACATTCCGCCACAAACTTTTTAATATTAGAATTAAGGCCATCCCAAATAAAAACTTTCTTCACCCTATAGTAATTTTTTAAAACTCCTGAGTGTCCTCCTAAGGGAGAAGTGTGCAATTCCAAAATAATTTTTTGTTTTAGTTGGGAATTATTAAAAAGATATAAGCGATATTTGTACCATAAGGAATCATTTTTCCTACTAAATGTATCATATGTACTAGGATCTTGCTGCAACTTTTGAATGAGTGTCCACACTATGCTTCCACCTCTTCATCCTTTCTTGAGAGTGCATCTGCAACAAAATTTAGCTTCCCTTTTTTGTAGATGATTTCAAATTCACAACCCAACATCTTTGTGACCCATTTTTGCTACTCTTTTGAAGATAGTCTTTGTTCCAAAAATTATTTAAGACTATCATGATCAGTTTTTACCTTGAAGTGTCTTCCCATTAGGTAAGGTCATGATTTATTTAGTGCATGTAGTATTGCCAACATTTCCTTCTCATAAATAGCTTTCTGTAAATACTTTAATTTGATTGGACGAGTTTCAAAAGTAATGGGTCTTCCTTCTAGCATTAAAACAATACCAATTCCAATTCCTAAGGCATCACATTCCACAATAAAGGTTTTTGTGAAGTCTGGCATAGCTAATATCGGCGCTTGGCACAATGCAGGTTTTACATACTTCCAATTCGATGCTCAGAGAGAGAGTTATGGCGATTTTCCCAAGGTCACCTCTTTTAGATGAAATATGGGAGCCTACAAAAACCATAACTTCCATAGATCATAGCTCCGAAAATATTGCGAACCAAGATCTGAAATTTTTACACGAAGTTCCTCAGGATTTCGACTTCGCGTGGTAAAAATTTAAGCTTTTGAACCTTCGTAGAAAAAACGTTATAGTGAAAATTCCATGATGACCTGTTTGGAGTAGCAAAACCCTAGAATCCAAAGCTCTGATACCAAATGTTATGAAACCAACTCCAAAAATAGAAGAAAAGAGAGATCAACGCCTTAGAAATAAGCCACTTCGAGGGGGAAACCTCCTTTACATTACATAAATGAACAATTCTTGGATGATACAAATGACAAAACCTCCTTTCTATATATAGGAGTCCATGGGGCCACAATATAATCCTAGCTAGCCTAACAATAATAATGTTGTTGGGTATGTGTTATATTCTCTCCACGACTAATCACGCGTGGGGGGGCGGTAGCACCCCAGCGAAAATTTTTGGTCCTTAATTTCCGGTGGGCAATCCGTGCCCATGGTTTTGTGCATGGTTTTGCACATGGTTTTGGGGTACAATGGTTTTCGGTCCCCAGTATTTTTGTAGATCCGGTCAAGGGAACTACCGTTATGTTCTAATCCGGGGTTAATGGATTAGAGTTTTTGTATGCTTCGACATGTATATATATGTGTTGTAACACTAAAAGGAATATAATGAAATATCAAGCTGGTCGTCCCGATTTGGGATCCAGGGGAAAATCTTTGTGTTTATTTGTTTTATGTTTTATGCTCTCGCTATTGTTTATTTTCTGTTATAAGATTCGTGTGTAGATAATTTCTGTTCAGGGTTAAAACCACCTTTCTATATATAGGAGTCCATGGGGTCACAATATAATCCTAGCCAGCCTAACAATAATAATGTAAGGGCACAATAATAACAATATGGGGGTTATAGGGGTACAACGATAACCATCAGGGGGCTACACTAACAACAATAAGGGACTACACTTGTAATATAGGGACCTAACAAGCTGCTTCCTACCAAATGCTACAAGGAAAATTATTCGCAAGCATCACAACAACGTCCCGTTTCCATGCTTAGAGTTCAAGGATGTGAAATGGGTCCTAAAGGAGCTACATGATGGACCAGCCAGGGGGGTTTATGTAGGTGATGCCACAACACATAAGGTCATGAGAGCCAGTTTCTATTGGCGTACCCTATTCAAGGATGCTCACGCCTATGCTCACAAATTCCCCCCATGTCAAAAATATGTTGGTAGGGAAGCCCAATCATTCACTCCACTATAGTCTATCGTAGTAGAGGAACCATTCTAGCAATGGGGTCTAGACATTATCGGGGAGATACTACTACACTCCTCAAAACAACATCAATATATCCTTACAACCATGGACTATTTCACAAGGTGGGTGGAGGTTGTACCGTTATGCCAAATCAATGATCAAGAGGTAATAAATTTCATTAATTAGCACACTGTGACCAGGTTCGACGTTCCAACCTCTATCGTTTTTTATAACACTACATATTTTTCATCGTTTAGAATGTATGATTTCACTCTCGAAAATGGTATCGTTTTGAAACATTCTGCCAACTATTACCCACAAGGTAATGGGCTAGCCAAGTTGACCAACAAGAACCTAATCCATATCATCAAGAAGAATTTTCTATCCCAACAACGAAACTGGCACAATTCCCTCAACAACGCCTTATGTGTCGACCGAGTCACACAAAAACCTTCTCTTGGGACCTCTCCCTTCTTCCTAGTCTACGAAAAAGAAGCCAGCCTAACCTCCAATATTTTCTTGCCTGCCCTCCAATTATCTCAAGAATCACATGGAACCCCTTACCCCATCTTACAGTCCCGCATTAACACCCTGCTTAAGCTAGAGGAGGAAAGAATAAAGGCTAGAGAGAAATACGCCATTCACCAAAGCCAAATCAAAAGATGGTTTGACAAAAAGTCCAATGGGAATAGGGGCTTCGAAGTTGGCGACCTGGTCCTCAAATGGGACAAGGCCCATGAGGACAAGGGGAGGCATACTAAGTTCTAAGCCTTGTCGATGAGACCGTTCTAGATTAAAGAAAAGATTGGCCAATACACGTAGAAGTTGCAAGCCTTGGGAGAGAGGGTTGAGACTCTCCTAGTAAATGAGAATGACCTCAAATACTACTTCACTTGATGGCCCTTGGGCTGTTTCCACACCCTGTATCATAATTTTTTCATTTCCTTTCCCTCCATCTCCTGCAATTTTTTGTTTTAAGTTATGATTTCCTCATTTGATTGTTTTCCTATTTTTTTCAATAAGGAACTTGTCTTAGGAAGGTTTTCGACAATTTATCCCTCTAATGCCTTAACTTTGAAGGTTGATGTAGTTATTACTCACCAACGAATTGTGCCTATATCTCTGCCTCCAATGAATCAATCCTGAAACCCCTTGGCCTAAGTAGGAGTTTGAGTAACTTCATGTGGGGAGCTCCGCTGAATCAAGATATCCTAGTGTGAGCGCCCAACCCCGCACGATGGCTCAGAATTGCTGTTGAAAACAAATAGATGATATAGGAAACTCGATGAAGGGGAAAGAGATAATTTTGACCAGTGAAAATTTGTTCGGGAAAACCTCAATGTATCTCAATAAAAGGCCAAAAACAACCTCTCTTGCAAGTAAAATAAGTCGGGATACCTCATTCTCCCAGGTAATAATTACCACAAAGAATAAATGTCATGAGCACATACGAATAAGTGCTATAAGCAGATAAAAAAAATAAGGGTAAATGATTGAGAAAGGCTTCCTGCATAGAGAGGTGATGCAACGACTCTGCCAGGGTACTCTCTAGGCTCGCTGGCAAAGAAGAAATTTTCGTGATTTCTAGGCAGTGACTCTGCTGGGGAACTACTTAGGCTCGCTCGCAGTGGAGAAACACAAGAGGAAAATAAATTATACGAACTCTATAAATCTCACGTTATTACTCAGACCCCCTTGTCGAGTCATCAATATGTGAAACATGGAGTGTAGCAATCTGATTTAATGCAGCCAGGGTAAGCCAATCCACGAAGGTTGAAGAGAAGGCTAGTGGGACCCGCATGGGCAGAAGGAAAATTTGCTAAGAGCCCCCCCCTGTTATGTGGATAAATCCCTCTTGCGGACAAGAGCGATCTCCCTAGTATTCTACGAATAGCTAGAAACAAACATCCATTTGTAAATCATTTTCTCTAGATGATTTTCAATTCAGAACTATTATAAACAAAGACAGAGGACATGCCCCTACCTTGAAATCCAATGTTTGGTGCATTATTTTATCCAGTCACTCCAAAGTGGCTTCCTCGGTAAGTAGAACCTGTAATCAAGATAAACAAAATAATTAAAAGCACCTGCAACATATAACAATTAAGAACAACTAATCTAAATTAGTGATCAAGGAGTATAAGTATTGAATTATTCAAATAAGCACAAGAACATCTCAATGAGAAAAGGATATCCATTCATATTATCTTGAATGAAAAGAGTAACTTTACAACTTGATGCCTTGATGTCATACAAGTTCCTCCTGGGGTCTTGAACAATCGTTCCTCCTTCAGTTTGACAAGCCTTCCTCTCTTTGAACCAACATGGAGTTATGGACATAAGGGTGTGATCATTCTCATGCCAACAACAACTAGTATAGAGAGTATGCTCTCTTGAGAATTCCTTAAGCAACTAACATGTATGTCTACCATCTACAAGCTACCTTTGAGACTAAAATATGAGCTCAATTTATAGGTTAATGGAGGTATTTTCATTTCCATGAAGAGGGGGATGGATTCCTCTCATGAAGGAATTTGAGCTCCATAGACCAAGGGATAAGCTCCATGAGTGGAGGGATAGAGCTCCATGAGTGGAGGGATAATGCTCAAACTGATCACACTTCTAGAAGCTTCCAGTTGGGAGAATATTCGACTAGTTGGGCTTCTAGAACTTATTTTTTCCTCTATCTTACTGTTTACAGGGGTCCACTGGTTTTATAAGTAGAACATGCGGGATCTGCCGCAGGCTATAGAACAAATATCTATGGATCCACAGGAAAGAGCTAGGAAAAGTGCAGAGTTATACTTTTAAAGGTTTTAATGAGCTTTTCTCCAATTCCAAGACTTGGTTTGGGAACATTAGGGTTTTTGACTTCTAAGTGAGCACATTATAAGTAGTGATGAACCTATACGGACATTCAAATGTCATGGTGAAAAAATAACGTGTAACACCCCCCCGCCCCCCAAGATAAAGTGCACGAAATGGTTCTAAGTTCTACCAGTGAATCACCAATTGTTGTAAATGCTACAACTACCCTCTGATATTTTAGAGCCCCTTTCGCTTTTGACTAGATCCATGATAATGGGATAGTCCCTCAGGAAACATTCATAGGCCTAGGACATCTTCCCCGCATGGTTACTTTTAGGTCAAAATCTGGTGATGGTATCATTGATAGTTTGATCTTGTCTTTCCCTTTGTTTTTTTCCTAAGTATAGTCACATATTCAAAACCCTCGTGAAGCCCCACTATATGCGACTTTGTGACCCAACGACCTCTTCAGGTCGCCAGGTCACTCTTCCCCCCTACGTCACTCCTTTGCAACTTAACAACCTTGCGACCTACATCTAGGGCACATAGTCGCAAGGTCGCAAGGTCAAAAAATCCCTCCTGAAACCATATATGCAACCTTCTGGCTCGACAACCTTGCGACCCCAGGTCGCTGAGTTGCAACGGCCGCAAGGTCGCACTAGGGGAAATTTATCGAGAATGCGACCTTGGGACCTAGCAACCTAGAGACCTAGTGACCCATCAACTGCAATTAAATCTTGCATGTGCGACCTTTTTATATATAGGAGGTTCACATAGGTCGCATTCGACCTGCACGACAGAGCTTCGAAAGTGGTATGATTTTCCAGTTGCAGATCGTTTTTATCTAGGTAAGTTTTTATAGCCTCCAGTAAGATTATTTTATTGTTATGTATGCCAGTCTGCTCCCGATTCTCCCTCACCTTAGCTAGGAATGCACCTATTTTTTCATCAATTATCTGTTCTTACCATAAAAAACCTCATTTCCCTCTTTACCTTACTCTCTAACCAGGCCACCACATCTTTCCCGACTTGGTCAAAATCCCTCTGGTTCAGCTCTATCCCCTTTTTGGCCTCTCCCCCTAATACCCAGGAGCACTCCCAACCTTGTTTTCTTTCCTTTATCTTAGTTTTTCCCTCTCTCGCATGCAAGTCACACCGAATCAATTTGCTAAAAAAATCCCTAGTGCGACCTTGTGACCTATGACCTTGCGACCTGCAACCTCACGACCTCGTGACCTACGACCTTGCGACCTGCGACCAAGTCACCAAGTCACCAAGTTGCCAAAGCCTTAATTTTCCACCCAGGGAAACCCTGCGACTAGGTCGCAATGTCACAAACATTATATTCCTTGATCGTCGTGAGAAAAACAGGTTTCAATTGCCTTAAACTTCCTTGTGCGACCTGTCTTGTTGGTCACTCAACGTCCAAGAACTTTTGAGTCACTAGGTGGCTTGGACCGGTTATTATTAGTATCATATTATTGCATCCATGTCGTCGGTCTTATTGTGGGATTTTTTTTTGAATATGTCGGGTGACGTGGAAGCTGAACTTGATTGCATTTCAAAATCCTCTGCCTCGGGAGATATGGCACCCCCAACGGTTCAAAGACGACAAGAAATCTCGGAGATTGATATACAAGAGAGTGATTCACCTCTGACACTAAATTTCATCTATGAAGACACAAATTGTGTGTTTGGAAAAAATTCCAAGATGACTTGGCATGATATCTACCAGGAATTCATGAGGCGAGAGTTTCCGGAAGACCTAGAAAATTTCCAAGTGTACATAAATTTCAAAAGGTCTAAGCTACACTATGTCGCAACACACCCTCTAATCTTCCCATGAACAGAAGTCATTGACTGGATCCTGTAGAAAATAGATTCCTAGAATTGGGGCATAATGGATCACGCTAGGAAACCTTTTGCCAACATAAACGCCCAGGATGCCAATGTATTCACTTCCTGACAAGGAGGAATCCTTCAATACCCAGTGGGAAGCGACACACAATGTCCCATTTCAGGACATATTGAAGAGATGGTGGGAGGACCCCAAGAATTTCAAGGGGAAGAAAGACTAGGAATACAAGACAAAAGGTCTCAAGAAGTTCTATCGACTCATTGTAGCTATGATGTGTCGGATGTATGGGATTGTAGACGACAACACATTTAATGGGGCATGGTTCCCCTTGATGCATGAGGTTGCTACTCGTGGGACATACTTCAATTGGACCCACTTGTTAATATTGACATTAAGAGAAAACATATCAATTGCTAAGGTTCCAAAGGAGGGGCTAGCGTCTGAATTCTACATGGACTCATATCTATTGGATGATGTCTGTTCGTGGTGTCGCTCTGATCAATGGTCTCACAACTGGGACCCAATAGTCGGAGGTTCTATCCACAAGGATTTGAATATATTTTGGGACTCGAAATATAGGAAAGATATAAACATCATATCAGAGACCTTTGTCACTACACTCTACTGACAACTATTTGGGGAAGCTCTACCTTGTATGTCGAAGAGATCCATGGACACAATCATCAAGGTGGCACATTGGTTTCCCATATAGGAAGACACCTTCATCAGAGTTTTCGGGTCCTTTAATTCGCCCCATGCGTTGCCAATATTTGTTACCGACAAGCTGCTACTACATGGAGTCTGTCACCAGATGTTAAGCAGTTTCTCTAAGACATTGAGTAAAGGAAAGAAGAAACCATGGCCAACCCTCCCGTTGACCATCAAAGCTTACACAATGAAATATTTCAAGGAGGTGGAAGCTGAAGCCAATTAGATGAAAGGGTTTTGATTTGTACCCCTAGATTTATGGTCCTATGACCTCGAAAGGATTGTGCCAACACAATGCAAACAAGCCAAGTTCAATTGGTCCTACCAACATGTGGAGGCAGCTCTAGAGGACGAAGTGAGCAACTGGTACAAAGCACACTGACAATTAGGCCTAAGGGAAGAACCTTTAGTGGGAGGGGAATAGGAAGGACACTCTCATGATGATCTGAGTTTGCAGGACAGAACCTCAGACATGAAGAGAAAGTCACAGACAGGAGGATCTTCTTCTTCCCAGACCAAGTAACCAAATAATACCACAGGAAATGATTCCCCAAAAGTGTGGAGGAAGAAGGGGATGAGGAAACCCTGGAACAAAGAAATACTCCCCTGGAAAGGCAGAAGGAAGAAATGAGGTAGAAAAGGGAAGAATAACTCAAGAAAACACAAGATACATTAACTCAACAACAAAAGGAAGAAATCCAAAGGCGACAAGAATAAGAACAATGCAAGAAGCAACATTGGGAAGAGAAAAGAAATAAATAAGCTGATGAAACAAGAAGGAAGAAATAGGAAGAGGCACGAGCAAAAGGGGATGAAGAAGAACATAAAAGGGCCTAAGAACATAGGAGGAAAGAGGAAGAAGATAAGCATAAACATGAGCAAGATAAGGAAGAAGAGAGAAAGAAATAGGAGGAGGAAGCGGAGAGGAAGAGGAGAGAAGAAGAAGCCAAAATACAACAAGAGGAAGTTAGCAAAGGAGTAGAAGAGATTGGGTTTCTTTTGAGTTTGGAACAATAGTCATGACTGTTCATCAAATCAAGTAAATTGGGGAGTCCCTGAAATTTTTACTTGTTTCTAAAGCCTTGCTTCTATTAGAGAATTGTTTAAGATTGCTTTTAGGTAGGTTTTGATTTGAAACAAGAAAAATTTCAGCAAGAAGAGACTTCTCATTTGGGTATTATTTTAACTCATGATTGTTATTCACCTTTTAGTTTTAGAGCATAATCACTTATAACTCTACAAGATAAAATTTACTAGATTCTCAACATTAACTGAACACTCACATTATTATCTTCTTTCACTTTTTGTTGAGACATTTTATAATTAGTATTTTTGGATTTGTCTCTTAATTTGAGATTTTTCTTTCAAATTTTGTTTTTTTCACACACACACACAAGCATATCTATATATATATATATATATATATATATATATATATATATATATATATATATATATATATATTAGAGTTTACTAGTTTCTTTTTACTTCAATTTGGATTTCTTTTCATTTTTCTTTTTCTTTTGGTGACTTCGGTGTGATTTATGTGGAGGACACTTTCCTCACCCAACGATGGTTGGCATAGATGGGAACTTTTTACTCTATCTATTTCAATGAATTTAATTTAACATTAAAGGTATATATTTATGGAATCATAAACCCCTCTTGATTTAAATCTTTTTCATAGAGGGACACACATCCTTTTTAAGTGATAGGGTTTACCATTTTCAAGTAAAGAAATTTCCTTAGTTTAACTCAATGAATCCCTCCCTCCCCTCCACTTTATAAGAAAATAATTTGGAGTCAATATTATGAAAGTATCGTGTCCATTAACATAAGTCTCTATTACCATCACACCTCTTTCACTCAGATACATCATAAACTAAATCTTGCAAATGCACTTATCAAAAGTGTGATTAAAAGAGGAAGCATGGGAAATACAAGTAAACCTGTTGGGGCTATGGACGCTTGCTGACAGCGGGGCTAGGCTTATATGGCATAAAAGAAAACATTGTCAGGGCACTGTTTAGGCTTGCTAGTAGCGAAGAGATGTCAGATACGTTTCATAACAATGGATATATGCTTTATCAAAAATCTCCTATCTCTACTTTCCTATATTTCTCATATGAAGAAATTTTAAAATAATTTTTTCCCAAATTTGGATTCATGTTTTTTAGTCAATTATGCTTTGAGTACTTATCTTTTTGATCTCATATTGCTTTATATATCTAGTGAGACCCATGTGAAATATTTTACTGTTTGATGGTTTAATGGAATCCATTATTTTTAACATTTTTGATAATTTGAAGTTCATTATCTTTTAACCAGAGATAACTGGTTCTTCCCTGTGTGTCACCAATTGTTGAAGGGAAATTCAACACCCCCCATTTTTAAATTATTTAGTTTAAATAATGGGGACCATTTCCTTAAATTTTTAGCTGAACCACCTTCTAGATTTTCATTTGGTTAAGTTTCCTAAAATTTTCAATTTTTTTTCGTCGGATTTCTATTTTCACTGTTTCATTGAGCTCAAGTTTTAGCAACCTTTCCATCGATACTTGTTTCGCCTCATCTGGTTATCCGGTTTGCAAATAACACTCCTCTAAAGTTTGATCATTTTGTTTCCTCGATTAAAAATGGTATAAAATGCATATTATTAATTTTTGTAAAAAATTTAGTAATGGATTGTAAATATTAACTTCTAGTCAATTTTCACTAATTTCTTCAATTTTTCACTAACGGTTCTATAAAATGCCCAGCTAAATTGTAGAATAATTAAATAGTGTTCTTCAAAATCTCGATAATTATTCCAATTCCTAATTTTAGAAAAAATTACAAGACCCGAAATATCAAAATTACAAAATAATTGTATTCCATTTTGTAAGATTTTTAATTACCAAAGTGAACCCTCCTTCACCTCATCCTAACTAAATTAATAGCCCCCAAAACCAAAAACTTTGAAAGCCACAAAAATTTCTATGAAAAGAGAAACCCAACTCCACACACACTCCACTTCACTCTTCATATCAAAACCCCGACAATTTTTTTTTTACAAATCAGAAGTTTGTTCTTTTAAAAATCTCCGATATAACAAAATACCCTGATAGTTCATATATAGAATATCAGAATTTTTAGAACTCATGTTAAAAAACATTATGATATTTGATTTGCATCCGACCTCCTATATTTGATTTAATTTTAATGTAAAGTCCCTCCTTCACCTCCATTAAAAGCCCTCCTCCATTATGTTATGATTGGGGTTTTGTAATTTATGATTTGTTTTTATAATTTTATATTATATTAATATTATAATATAATGTATCATAATTATAGTTATAATTATAATTTTTATATAATATAATTTTAATTTTAATTTATTTTTAATTAATTAAATTTTGTTTTTAATTAGTTTGTAATTAATTTAATTTAGTGTTGTAATTTCAATTAAATTAATATTAATTAATTAATAATTTTTAATGTAATTTAAGATTAAATTTTAACTAATTTTTTTTTTTTTTTTGGTCTTGATAGTGAATTTTCTAGAATTCTAGCAACTTTGACACTTCAAGTTTGGGAGCTTGTAAGTTGAGTTTTATTTGGTCAAATGAGGCCCACAATGACTCGTTGGATAGATAAAAGGATGGAGAATATTTCTGAAGTGTTTGCATAATCATATTTGATCATTTCATGAGTCCACAATTTAGCAGAAGATCAAGCTCTGAATTTTAAACAAAATTAATTTTCTCGAGTTCAATTTTCTGCATTTTCATTTGCTCATAACCTCTGTTGAATACAGATATATTTGAATATGTTCTCATTTACCAACTAGATTTTTGTAGGGATCAATGAAAAATTCAATTTTACTTTTATTTATTTAAGTTTTGATTGGAGATATTTTGTGTTCTAGATTTAGTATTTTGATTTTAATTTGTATTTTAATTGGTTTTGGCAGGAAAATAATTGAAGAGATGAGGAAAATAAGATTTCAATCAATAAAATTGCTCCAACAATAGAAGAAAAGGAATTTGGACCAATGAAAATGATTGAAGCAAACTTATTCTTCAACAACTCTCTTCTGCAATTTTATAATTCTTAAAGCACTATTGTAATAGGGGTTTCAGGTTGTAGGTAGAGAGGATCATTCTCAGATCTGGGAATTAATGGGGTTTGTCTCTTCTCATTATGAACTATGTATGGGAGCCAAGTTTTCACTACTGCAGCTCGAAGTTTTGTAGCAGAGTTCAAGAATTGTAAAAAGACTGGTGGAGATCAGAGTTCAAGAATTGTAAAAAGACTGGTGGAGATCAGAGCCAGAGAAACAACTTCAATAAATTGGTATTTAAAATACTAATTTTTTTTTTTTTTTTTTAATACTGATTTCATTTTATAATGGGATAAATGTGTCATTTTCATTCATATTTGTGCACTATTGCCAATGTGAGTGTTTGCCTCAATAATTTGTTGTTATTTATCTCCGCTCTTATGTGTTGAACTCTGATTTCTGAGTAACTATTTACTTAGAAATAAAATTTTTAAATTATGATTTAACAAACAATAATATTTGTGAACTATCTCCTTATATTATTGTTTAATAATTCAAGTTACTTAATTAATAATCATCATCATTTTGTGAACTACTTCCTAAATGTTGTTGATTAATTATTCTTGTTAATAGATCTATGAACATCATGTTTATGGTAATTATAATATTAGTTAATTGAACTATTTCATTGACTATATATTCATTTTAAGCAAAACATGTTAAAATCACAATCATTTAATTACTTTGATCTCGGTTGGGTTAGATTTAAATCTTCCTAATCGAAATATACTTAGGATTTCTTTCCTTTTGCTTGTATTCTAGGATTAGTTTGCATTTAGAGTAATTCTACATTCCTAGAAGTTCTCCTATCAAAGAGGAAAAATTTAGTTGTGGCTTGGCTGAGCCCTAGATCAGCTTAAGGATCACTTTCTTGCATGATCAACAAGAAGGTTGGTCTGATGTCTTTTCTCTATTTATAAATAAAAGTCATACTTTAAGCCGGTATAGATAGACAGAAGGTAACTTGACCTATTTTAACCAGTTGGAACCACCATTCCAAATATAAAAGGAGTTTCTCTAATGTCCCGACCGGGTGGTCTCCCTTATAATGTTGAGGCAGAGAATTTCTAACCTTCAACACAACCTTGCTTAGGATTTGACTTATTTGTAGACTACTCATAACAATGTTTCAACTTCCCAATTACTTCCTCCAATGTCTGAGGCTCATCATACTCAATATGATCCTTAAATGCTAATGGAAATACACTAACAAATATTTGAACAATTGTCTTCTCATCCATAAGATATGATACATACCTCAATAGCTCTAGAAACTTAGTCATGCACTCTTATTATGTCATAGACTCCATCTTAAATTCGTAGAACTCCTTAGCCTTACCATCATAATATCTCTCAAACAAACAATTCTTCCTAAAAATTATTTTGAACTGATGCTAACTCAACTCATCAGCCTTGATGCCTCTAACATGATTCACATCTTCCCACCATATGTCAGCTTTTCCATTCAGAATGAAAATGGCTATCTTGAATTTAATATTATATATATAGTCATGCATCTCAAAGAACTTCTTCATCCCAAGTAACCATGTTTATGCATCTTCTGGTTTCTTCATCTCTCCATCAAAAGTATGAGGCTTTTCTTTCTTGAACTCATCTAGAAAGTACTGGTTCATGTTCCTCTTATAAGGATGATAATGGCGATGACCCTGATTTCTCCCTAATCAAGAACTAAAATATAACCCATAATCACTACCTCTCATGTCAGGTGCATCCACTCATCTACCACCTCTGACCATGTCATCCCTATCTAATATGTTCCCTCCATGAGACCTGCTACCATATGACCCATTAGTCCTTTTCTCCTATCCATAATTGATTCGTGTTTATCCCTATCTTTGAAAATATGATAAACTATGAAGGATCACTGCATTGAACTCTGCTTGATTTTCCTTTGCCTTGGAAAGTATTTCCTATTACCGAATTATCCTTTCATTGGATGCCTTACAACTTATGATCTCTGCCTTTAAAATTCTGAAAAATTTCTGCCATGTCAGGAGAGCACTCATCTATTTGCTGCTCATATGATCTATACGCATAGTCATGTGAATTGTAATCCACCATCTTCCTTATCATATTTGATCTTCTTCTTCCCATAAACATACCATGTTAGATAAACCAAATATAAACATTATCCAACATGCCTCAGTGAAGTTCAGGGGAGGCTATCTCGTTTGCACATTTAATTCAGATTAGAAAAACATATGTATAATGAAATCAACACATCAAAATTCTCAACATAAACATCATACCAGCATCATCATGATGATGCAAATTAAAAATATAACCATCACAATGCATGCATGCATGCCAATCATATTCCACCCATCTAGTCCAAGTGTTTGAACTTGGAAGCTCTAATACCACCCCGTGGTGTCAAATATCACCCAAAGAGAACAAAACCTGCTCTGATACCACCCTGTAACAACCCCCTCCTGCATTTACCCAAATTCACCGAAATTCCAAGGTAAATGTTGGCTTGAGGGGTCCTGACCTAGGTTCAGAGTTTATCACGCAACCAAAAAACCCTCCAACTACTGGCCCTTTTGGCAGTGACCTGCTTGCACAGATCAAAGTCTCACCCGAAGAAGTATGGGGGGGTGCTGGAACCAGGTTTCCACACTGTTACATAGTATTTTGTCACCTTCTTGAAATCCCCATCCCGAATATTGGAGGACCATTTCAGTGACTTCTGTGTATTGTCATACCTTGCAAAAAGTGTCATTGCATCCCTTGGCATGTCAAGAACATTTCCTCTGTTGAACATTCCTCAAGCATGCTCTCAAAAACATATGATTTTGGGTCGGCGCTGGTAGGAAGTTATGGCCTCATGCCCATAGAGAAATTAACATTGGGCCTCGCGCCCATTGACACTTTGTCTCAGTGGAGCACCCACGCCAAGCTATTTTTGGAATTTTTTTAAAAATAGAAACAAAGTTTCCATGCCTAACCACTTCGTGAGTAGAGTCATCATGGTTTGTTCGACTGAATAACGTCGAATTCCTCCCTTTGGCTTCTTATTTCCTACAATTGAGAAACTCCCCAAAGGATAAGGCCTCTCTTCCAAACCACCTCCTCCTCTCCTATAAATACTTCCTTCTCACATAGTTTCAGATAGCTGAACAATCCTTACTATAGCTGGTGTGAAGAACAAGGCAGAGAGGAATCCATTGTCGAGAGAGAGCTTAGGCCCATTTACTCACCAAGTCCGATCCCCGACAAATGCCTGAGATGTGCTTGACTGAACCCGTCGAAGGAGGCTGGAACATCAAGGCATTAAGGTTGTAAAATTCTTTTCTCTATCATTAATACATGACTGGTTTTTTGGTTCCAATTTTGTGTTTGATCATATGCAAAATGTTTGATTCTCCTTGAACAATCGAATAGCTGTAAATGTGAGTATGTTTTCATATACTGTCATCGTTCACTTGATCCTTGTGCAGGTACATGGACATTATCATTGAAGGACCGCGACGTGTGAAGACAAATATCAGCGGATCGCTACTGCAAACTACAACAAGAGCATTGGAACAAGGTAGGTCATCTATCCAAACTCGTTTTCATTTATAAGCTAGGAGTATAAAAGTCCATCTTGTTCCCTTTTTGCTAGACCCACTCTCGGGCTAGAGGGATCACCTCTCTCCGCAGAGGGGATTTACCAGCTCAACAAGTTGGTGACCATACTAGGGATTCAGTGTGTTTGTTGTCTCTCATTGTTCGTCTAGTGTTTTTCTTGTCTGTTCGACTTTGGTCGTTTTATTGTTTTTCTGCTTTGTTCTACCTGCCTAACTGTTTTCAACCATAATATTCAGTCTCAGAGTGTCAAGTCTGACCTTGGCTCAGTGGTTTTCTCTCTTTTCCATATTTTCTGTCTCGGTGCTACTCTTGCTTGAACATTCGCACTGACTGGCGTTTGTTACCTTTTTCACAGGCGTGCCATCTTCTGTTTAGTGCGGATTATAACTAGACATACACGCTGAATCCTGTAGGTTAAAATTTTAGCCTTTTCCCTGAGTTTTGTCAATTTATCTTGCCTCTGGGTTGGATTTTCATCTTTCAATTAGTCCATTGGAATTACTTTAGATCTCTTGTCTCGTTCTTCTCCGCTGTTTTCCCCTCATCTGATCAATGAATTTTGTCATCCTAGGGTTTCTAGGTGTCTTCTACCACTTGTTCGGCTACCTCCTCACTGAACCCTCTGAGTTGAGTTTGAGTCAATTTGGTCTTTATCCTTTCATTTTGTTGACTGATTGTCTTATTTTTTCTTTCAGTTCTACGTGTTGTTGGGTCGTTGAATGATCATCTTGGTGTTCGTTTAACTCTCCATCTGTCACCCTAAGCATAGATTACATTGCTCACTGAATCGGTCTGAAATCCCTTTGTTTTCCTTGAAGGAGTGCATCTCTGTTTTGAGTATGTTTGATGTTTGTGTTGGATTGATCTCTTTGTTTTAGATCGTTTCATTCGAATTACTCAAAACTAGTGTCTATTTTGTCTTTTAGTGTAGCATATTTTTCTTCTCATTCATCTAAAAGGACAAATTTGCATTTTTTCTCTTAGTTTGACAATGAAAAACGTTCTTTTTCATTAGTAGCTTTTAGTGAACAAGGAAAGAGCTTTTCGTTTTCTGCTTTGGTTGCCTTAGATGCATTAGGAAAATTTCTTCCTGTGTTCGATTGATTGTTGCTTCGTTATGAACTACTATCCCTCTCTTAGCTAGCTATTCATCGAATTGGAATGATTTTCTTTCGCATATAGTTGTGCATTAAGGATTTGAGATTACATTCGGTAAGGCCTTGAAACTGAAACATTAATTCAAGATCAACTTTAAAATTAACTCAATCAACCTAAGGAAGCATTGAAACCTAATGCTCACATTTAGAGGTTTAGGTTAGTGACGTGTTTCGACGTCGTTAAACCCAGTAGTTGTTGTTCAACACTTTGCATTAGAAAAAACTAGCATGGACTTGTGCTCCTCGTACCGTCGAGTATATAAAGGGAGACCCTCATAGGTTGCAATCCTTTATCCATAGGAAGCTGAGTCTGCTGCGCTATAACCGTGATACACCAAACACAACATTCGGGGAGACTGCCTGCACGTACATTAAGTCCTTGGTCATTTCTCTTTGATTTGATCAGTAAGGTGTATATTGCAATTCACGGAAACTTGGTACACCCTCTTGCTTAGATTTCCTGAGTAGTCATTTTGGTATTTTCGTGACTCTCTAAAATTGAAAATATCATTGAGCACTTGTCCTTTTGTGTTCGTTCAACCTAAAAGTGACTAGAGTCACCTTTTTCCTTTCTCTTGACTCTTAAAATATGAAAAGGCAGAGTTTCGTTTTAGTGTCATAAAATCAATTGCCTATGATCACACTCCCATTAAAGATATTTCTTGGCTTGTTCTTAAGTAATTCCTTAGTGTTTGGTCTTGAAGCCTCGAATTGGTAATCTCGATTCTCTCTTGTTTTTGAGACAAATTCATAGTGGCGGAACCACCAGTTTCGTCGTCCCTTTCATTACCTCCTAGTGGAGATCCTTCTCCTGAAGTTTCTCCAGGGGCACCTCAGCCTACTAGGCCTATCAATTACTGGCATTATATTATTTCGAGTATCTTACCTCTTGCTACCCGATCTCCTCTTGAGGAGCCATTTGATATCAATTGGCAAGCTCTGGACACTTGGGCTAGCTTTAGAAACGAGGAAGATTTTCCTCCTCTTACTTCGAAACCATATTTACTTGCCACTTTTTTAATTTCCACTACTTGTCACCTTTTCGACGATACCATGGTTTCTTTCGACATGGGTGCTTTGAGTCCCATCAGCAGTGAAGAGATTTATGTTTCTACAGGAGATTATTGGCTCCCTCCGAAGAATTTTCCATATGTCTAAGGTCAACCTTCCTCTCTCCCACCCAGTTATCGTTCATTGAGTCAGAGTATTTCTCATGCTACAACATTGTATCAGAACCCGATCTAGACTTGTACATCGACTCCCTCAGAGAGGACATTTGTAACAGTATCAGGTGCATCACCCTAGACTCCCATGAAATCGACGGTCGTTACATCTGTCCCAACCCAACCCACTGCCTGTGTGGCTTCATCTGCGCCATCTGTTAGTATGGTTTAGTCATTGCCGCCATATTTTTCCATTCATGGGTCGATTCCTATTGCTTCCATGATACCCGTTGGGCCTGCCATGGGTGGATCAAAGCCTCACATGTCGGGAATCCAACATATTGGTAGTGCACCCATCATTTCTAATCAAATTCCTGAAGGTTTGATGTACGATCAGTACATGTTTTCTATTCAGCATCCGAATTACACCCCTAAGGGTTCTTAGTAGCCATAAGCTCCTGTTAATCCTCCACATCATTATGACGAGTACGAAAATCTCTTCTATTTGTCTTTGATTAACCCCAACCAATTCACGTACCTACTGGGACAAATTTATGGTCCACAAGGACAATCCTTTTATGGACAACCCTTGGCCCAACAGGGATAACCCTATGGTCCACCGGGATAACCTTATGGTCTACAAGGACAACCCTTTCAGGGACAACCTTCGATCCAACAAGGACAACCATACGATCCTGCTGGTCAACCTTATGTTCAATAGGGAGAATCTTATGTTCTCCATGGGAAAATATATCCATCACAAGGACAAATGTTTTTGCAACAGAACCAACCTTACGTTCAATGAGGCCCCACTTCTGTACAACAAGATCAACCCTCTACTGCTCAGCCGGTTCAACCTGGTCTTTAAGGGCAACATGGCTCATCCCAACCATCGTGCCAACCTCTTCCACAAGGGAAACTCGGTGGCTTTCAGTATCCAGGCCAACATGTACAGCAGGGACAGCCTGTCCAACCCCAACAGCCAAGCCAACCTGTACCCCAGGGAAAGCCTGTTCAACCGCAACATCTGGGTCAACCTGCACCCCAGGGGTAACCCGCACAGCCTTAGGGCACTACTTACATTCCTCAAGGTCAATCTCAAGTAGTGTATAGTGTGCCCCAAGGCACTAATTATATTCCTCAAGGTCAATCTAGGTGGTATATAATGCGCCTCAAGGTATTTCTTACATTCGACAACAAAATCCATATGTTGCTCAAACGGTACCTCAGTGGTTCGCTCAGAATCAATATCCTAGTCCTCAATCGGTGTATGAGCAGAATTATCAGGCTTATAACCCCTATGGACAAAATCCTTTGGGATAGAACGTATGGGGGCATAATTTCTCCCAACCTGGTTGGAATCCCAATACTCGTCTTTATCAAAGGCCTGTAATGCCTTTCAATCCGCAGTTTCCTTTTCTCGCTATGCTGGAACTACCCGATGTGTCGAAGTTGACGAATGACCCTATATTTCATAATCAATATTAGCCTCCAGTTCCAACTAAAATCCCTGGCCATTGTCCCAAATTTGATGGCAAGTCTGGAGAAGAACCCCAAGCGCATGTTATGACTTATCATCTCTAGTGTTCCTCAAACTCTTGGGTTGACGATTCAATTCGGCTCCATCCTTTCCAAAGGACTCTCACTGGTTCCACTGCAAAGTGGTACATTGAACTCTCCCGTGGCATCTTTCAGGATTTCAACTCTCTTGCTAACACGCACTTCCAGTTACCAGTTCACTATGAAACTGGGACACACCTTCTCACATTCTTGTAACAGGATCAAGCTACTCATATCTCCGATAATATTCATGAGTGGAGGTGGCGTCGTCGTTTGATCAAGTTTTCGATTCGTGATCAACTTCTAATTGATTGGGTCACTACCTCTTTTATCAGTCGATTGCTAAGGACATCGCTATGGGGGCATGTGTTACCGAGGAACAAGCCATTATGCATGCCCAGTACCTTGATCTTGTGTAATCTCAGTCCAACACATTGTATGAACACTTTCCTAATGCTCTGCGACATGGAGCTACTAAAGAATCGATGACACCATTTGTCGATGGTATCATTGTTTCTATGTCGCATAATTTTCGAAAGTATTCTCGAAATCCCGCAAAGCAAATATCTACTCCTTCCACCAATACTGCCAATTTTCGGAGTCGTGTCGTCAATATGTTCAAGAGAAGTTTTCTTCTGCAGTTTTAAAACCTCTATTCCTCTGTTTGATCCTGATTCACTATCATCTTATTCCTTTGTCTCATGTCGATTATGTGGGAAACATTATGCTCCTCCTTCAACCATATCACTTCCTGTTGACTTCAGCTCATTATCTAGGATGCTGATCTAGAGACTCCCTTTCGGTACCTTAGAGCTTTCATCCCTCAATGGAAATTTATTCGCATTCAGTGACATGTCCTCATCATTGGCCTTCGATCGAGTGATTTTGCTGGTGTTTGACTCCACCTCACTGTTCACACTCCACGGATTGTACTAGTTGTACTTAGAGAGCCATTGTCATTATTGGTGGTTTCTCTCACACCTGTTAACAACTTTCATCATTGGCTGGTAATCAGGCAACTTTCTCACATGTTCAACTTCATTTCACTCATTCTCATGCTTGAATTTGTACTTGTTTGGGTCGAGATAGAGTGCAAGACCCTGGATTTTGTCTGATAAAATCTAGGTTGCGAGACGATTTGGTTTATAATGACTCTTCTGATTGGATGGCTGCAACCATACGTGAGTCTATTTATTGATCCTTCTTGTTGGATGGTTGCGTCCATACCTCATATATTATTTTTATATGTACTCTATTATGGACGGCTACGCCCATGCCACATATTCATGTATCAAAGATATCAGTTGTACTTGTTCTTGCAGGTCTTCTGACGACAGTGTTTGGTTTGGGCATGTTATCGTAAATAATTTCACTCCTCCCTCTCTCTCGGACCTCATGCTTTAGGGGCCATCTATTACAAGTATTTTTTCACCGTCCCTGCAATCCCCATCCCGAATATTGGAGGACCATTTTAGTGACTTCTATGTATTTTCATACCTTGCAAAAAGTGTCATTGCATCCTTTGGCATGTCAAGAACATTTCATCTGTTGATCATTACTCAAGTAGGCTCTCAAAAACATATGATTTTGGGTCGGCGCTGGTAGGAATTTATGGCCTCATGCCCATAGAGAAATTAACACTGGGCCTCGCACCCATTGGTGCTCTGTCTCAATGGATCACTTGTGTCGATCTGTTTTTGGAAAGTTTTTTAAAATAGAAACGAAGTTTCCATGCCTAACCACTTCGTGAGTGGAGTCATCATGGTTTTTTCGACTGAATAACGTCGAAGTCCTCCCTTTGGATTCTTGTTTCCTACCATTGAGAAACTCTCCAAAGGATAAGGCCTCTCTTCCACCTTATGAGGGATCCCAAACCACCTCCTCCTCTCCTATAAATACTTCCTTCTCATATAGTTTCAGCTAGCTGAACAGTCCTTACTATAGCTAGTGTGAAGAAAAAGGCAGAGAGGAATCCATTGTCGAGAGAGAGTTTAGGCCCATTGCCTCACCAAGTCTGATCACTGACGAATTCTTGAGACGTGCTTGACTGAACCCGTCGAAGGAGGCTACAACGTCAAGGCATTAAGGTTGTAAACTTCTTTTCTCTATCATTAATACATGATTGGTTTTTTGGTTCCAATTTTGTGTTCGATCATATGAAATTTTTTTGATTCTCCTTGAACAATCAAATAGCTGTAAATGAGAGTATGCTTTCGTATGCTATCATCGTTCACTTGATCCTTGTGTAGGTACACAGACATTATCAGTGAAGGACCGCGACTTGTGAAGACAAATATCAACGGATCGCTGCTACAAACTACAACAAGAGTGTTGGAGCAAGGTAGGTCATCTATCCCAACTTGTTTTCATTTATAAGTTAGGAGTCCAAAATTCCAGCTTGTTCCCTTGTTGCTATACCCACTCTAGGGCTAGAGGGATCGCCTCTATCCACAAAGGGGATTTACCTGCTCAACACACACCCTAAGAATATTGATTGCAGAATTATGTCAATCATAAACATGTGTGTAATAGAGAATAATACTTATTAGATTGTAGACAGAATCACATATTTCTTTAGCCGAGGTATAACATAACAGGACCAAATCCAAATCTAAACAATGTGTAATCACTTAAGGAAATTCATTCATGTATTCTATCATCAATGTAACTCCACGCAACTATAAATAATAAACACAGAAGAAAAGTGATCTTAAACATAATAGATAACTCAGATCAAGACAGAATGTTTCGCTACAATCAGTCCTTGTATTAATTTAGATCCTTTCAGTACATCAGACTTCACCTTTACACTTTACCCTTCTGCGCACATAGCCAGGACTAGGTCTTTGTGCACATAGTCAGCATGAGCCTTTCTACCCAACCCAAACAAACCCTTACACAAGTATTATGTTAAGTCTTGTAATATTGTACATACCTTTGCATTTTTGCAAAGTTTTTCCATATTAAAAAATGAAAAGAGGGTATGTCCTAAAAGAATAATCAAAGGATCAAAAGAAAGAAAGGTAGAAAAAGATATAAAATATGAACACCATAAAAAGAAGCAAAAATAATTTCTGAAAGTGTTGTGCATTCAAATGCCACTACTCTTAGTTTAATTTACTTTTGCAAATAAATTGTGTGTAGCTTGTTCAAAATGCCACAATTCCTGATGATCATGCAATCTAATCTTGATCATTCATGACTTTAAATTTTATATTATGATAGTTAGTGAATAAGCATATGACCAAACCATTTAATCTTGGCATATCAGAAGTTAGGTAGAGAATAAAAATGAGTTCATAAGTTTAATTTGAGCCATTAGATGATATAAGGTTAGAAATTAGTTAGTTTTCTTATCAAAATAAAATGAAAGGGTCAACAAGCTCCAATGCACCCAATAAAGGAAATAAAAAATGTTAGGATGAATAAAAGGGTAGGTAGAATACTTTTCAAAAGTTATATAAGCATCATTATGCTTATTAAAAATAACTTTCTAACCCTTTCCCCTTGCTAAAAATCCCTTTTCTCTTTTCATTCCCCCTTATCCTAACCCTTTCCCCTTGCTAAAAATTCCTTTCCCCTTAACTAAACTTTATGTTTCCATAAAAAAAGCAAAAACCCCACTTTTTCAATAGTTTAAAATGCAAAATATTAATTAGGCCCACTATTGATTTAGCCCTTCCCTCTTAAATATATATCAAAACCCCCCTTTCATTTTACACCTCCGTCTAAATATATTTCCCAACCCACTTTTTATTTTTAACTCCGCATATCTATTTTTCGACCCCACCTCTTTGAAAGCGCACAACTTTTGCCTGCCATTAGATCATCGCCAATCACATATGAAAACTCATTTCGCACTCCTTGACGTTCGATGTTTAAAGCGAAGGGGCGTGGGGGGTGCAAAATGGGCTATTTTCTCCGCCCACTGCCCTACCATGCGACGCCTCCAAATTTTATCGGACCCCCTCTTACCAAACCACCAAATCACTTCCAAACCATGCAATAAACCACCACGCACCATACGATAAAGCCCAAATTTTCAAAATGTTAAAACCCCGCTATTTCTTTCATTTCCTTACCTCGACGGACTTGTGGAAAACACTGAAGCCCACTCACCTCCCTGCAAACCCATTTTTTTCATTACAAGTAGTCTTATTTTTGTTGTGCAGGTGATTAACGGAACCAGGGGATGGAGGAGTAGCTTGATACTAGTTCCATCCTGCTTACTCCAGACCCACGGGATAGGAATTCGAAATAGAGAAGGAGTTTTCATGAACAGAGCCTTTAGCCCAAGAAAAAGAACTTCAAACTCTAGAAAACGTTTTTTATCTCCAGCATGTGGTAAATCACCTTTTTTGTAAATAAGCCTACGTTTGCCAAATATTCAGAGGCAAATGATATTTACTGCAATATGATGAAAATCAAGATCCCAAATGAAGAAACATGGGAAAAATGGTATGATTTACTATAAAGGGTGAAAGAACATACAAATGAAAGAGCAGACAGATGAAAGAAGACATATGAAAGAAACAAACAGGTAATAATAAGCAAAGAAACAAGGCTAGATATCAGTCAGTTGAAAGGTGTCACTATCTTTTTGCATAAATATATTTATTTTCCTACAATAAATCCTAGTAAGTTGACAAGATATTTTTTGTAATGATTTGTATAAATACTTCATCATTCGAAGTATCAAGGGTGGATTTCTGAATATTTCCATAGTTGACTGATCTATTGCTTCATGGTTATTGTAGCAACTTCCAGTTGATAGACATAACACATTATAAAGAAACTTCTTTACAGGATTCATGTGTTGAGCTATCTCAGTGAAGTATAAATTTCAATTGTTCATGTTCTCTTTATAAATATTCCATAAACTTATATGTGTTCTAAATTTGAATGTTATAACAGGAGTTTTACTGTAGAATTTGCTTAAACATTACAATTTTCTTTTAACTGTTATACATTTCTATGTTTTCTTCTGATATATGGTTTAGAGAATTCTTAATTTCCTTTTAATCCTGATTTATTTTATTTACCCTTATTCATATCTTGTTTAACGAATTCTTAATTCCTCCTTGATCCCGATTGAAAAATAACTTCACCATTCAGCTTTGAGATCTGATATTGCTCGTCTATCTTTCCTTGTAACACTTTATTTGTAATTTGATTTTGTTCTGTTTTCAAAGTATATTGAATCCATAGCCCAATGGAAAATTGAAAAGCACCTATTCATGTAAATCATTAATTCCACCAATCAATCAAAGCCAATCCAACTAAGCATACATAACTACCCTAAAATCTATTAAACAAACAAAGTTAAATCATATAGAGAGAGCCCTCTCTGAGATTAGGAAGGCTAGATCCTAAGCTCCACAAGTGGTTCTGTAGTTACATCTAATATTTATTTTTAACGCTTAGAACAACCTTTGGAAATTTCGGAGTGATAACATATTGGCGACTCCACTGGGGAAAATTAATCCCTAGTTAAAAAAAATCTTAAAGGAAACACTTTTCCTCATTTTTCACATTAAGGTTTTAAAAGGTTGTTTGAATTTATCATTATAAGTTAAAATCCTGGCTTCTAAAAGAACATATTATACAAGGGCTCATCCTGATCCACAACCTGCTACAATTGTTGATGATCTTGACAGAATTTTAAGAAAACCTAAAAAACTAGAGAGTTAAGGAAGTAGTAGTGAGTTAAATAAAGAAAATTCACTTCCTAAGGAGTTATCAAGCATACAGGATATTCAATTTGATTTATCATTTGAGCATTCTTTATTTCGTACCAAATTTGAAAACTCAGTCCATGATATTGTAATAGACCGCAAATTTATTCAATTTATTTAATCAAATAAGGATATTGTACAACCTGATTTAGATCAACAGGTTCTAGATACTTTTGACAAACTTGATGTTTTAACTTCAACTTTGATAAAGGACATAGATGAAGCCTATTTTCAACAGTTAGTTGAACTAGTTTCCCTAACTGCTGCTACCCCTAAGCTCTCTACAGTATCTTTAGAAACTATAAATACAACTTCATTCAGTTCCACCTCACCTATAATCTCCACTAGAGTTCATTCCACAAAACCATTCATACCTAAACTTCCTCTCCAACCTAACGTTTCAAGTTCATCTTCAAGCACCACTACTTTACCTCCCAGTCAAGCTAAAGTCTTAGCCATGGTAGCCAGATTCCCCTTTGGCCTTACATGCCCCTTTATATGCCATGCCACAATATTATTAGAGTTAAATTTTTCAGTTCAATGGTACTGGTCAGTAGACTGCTTAACAACATGTAGATAACATGACAGATTATTTTGAGTTACATGAAGTTGATGAGGCCAATGTATTTGCACAAACACTAGCAGGAGATGTTAAAAAATGGTTTAAATCTTCACGTGCTAACCATATTGTTCATTTAGCTTCTTTCCACAAATTTTTTATAAATAGATGGGAAAGAAAGAAAAAACCCTCTCCATATATTATCTGAATATGAGAACATTAGGAGATATCCTAATGAATCTGTTCAAGATTACTGTATTAGGTTTAACAACATTTACAATTCAATTCCAGTAAATATCAAACCTCCACCAGACTTGGCCCTCATTGAATTTCCAGATGTTTTTGATGCTGACATGTCCTATCAGTTAAGAGAAAGAAACCCTGCAACTTTAGAACAGATGCAGAGTGATGCAGTTAGTGTAGAAGCTAACTTACTTGCTGTTATCACTCTAATAATTCTCAAAGTTGTGAGATTTTTTATTATAGTTTAAAGAATATTAGAGGTAACTGCAAACCTACTTTTAAGCCTTAGGATCTAGCCTTCCTAATGCTCAGAGAGGGCTCTCTCAATAAGATTTAACTTTGTTGATTATATTTGATTTTAGGCTAGTTATATGGGGAAAATTGGTTTTGGGATTTTGATTTGGTTTGGTGGGAAAATCACTTACTTAGATGGATAGCTATAAATCTATATTCCATTGGGCAGATAGAGTCAATGTGTCAAGTAGTCAAATCAGGATCAAGGTCTAAAGGTAAATTTTCACAGGGAAAGATAACAGAGTCACTCCAGATCTTCAAAGGTTGATGGTGAAATGGTTTTAATCGGGATAAAGAGAAATTAAGGGTTCTTAAATCCAGATAAGGAGTGAAAAGGCAAAAGTCAATCGAAATTAGGGAGAAATTAAGGGTTCCCTAGTTTGGATATCAGTAGAAAAAATTTAAATGAAAATCAATCAATAACAGAGTGCTTTTAAAAAATTCTGAAATAACAATTCCTAATTTCACATTAAAATTTAGAACACATTCATGAATGGATGGAAAACATAAGAAGATTGACAAAATGACAAGTGAAATACTTCACTGCAGTGGCCCAACACATGAATCCTATAATATGATGCTTTATTTCCTATGATCTAGTCTGCTGACTTGAACTTGATACAAAAAACCCTTGGGTTAAGAATATTACAGCTACAAAAAATGTTCAGTAATTATTCCACCCTCAATACTTCAAATGATGAAGTATTTATACAAAAACTAGTACAAAATATCCTACAATAATCTTAGGAAATTTTCTTGGAAAATAAAATATCTTCATGTTAGAAGATAGTGATAACTGCCTAACTAATTGCTAACTATCCTATTTATTGAACTAAAATAGCTTGTTGTTTGGATTTTGGCTGCAGCTGAACAACTGAGGTGTCCCTCATGCTGGCAGTTTTATCTTCAATCTGTTTTGATCTTCATCTTTCATCTGATACAATTTTAACTGATACTCTTTGACTGTTACACTTTGACTGCAGAAAAACTGTTTACTACTGAAAACTATTTACTGCTGAAAACTGTTTACTGCTGATGTAAAAAAAACAACTCAGTTTTTTATCTTTTACTGATCTTTCCTCATTGTAATTTGATTTTACAGTAAATCTATTAACTTCTCCCAAAACTCAGCTTCTGGAAATTTGTTCTTTAGCCTTCTGAAGTTTTCATTAGCTTCAGTGTATTTGGAAAATGTTGGTTTGTTGACAAAAAGGTGTTTTACTTCATGCTGCAAGTAAAACAGATTTTCAAGGTTCTTGTGCAAAACTTTCCCTGTTGGTATTCCCTGCCAATCTGATTTGTTTACCTATTCTCTAGAAAATTCCCTTATCTTTTTGTCATAATCCTCCTGTTTCATCAATTTTTCATTGATTACCAGGGTATTTGGAAGGCCCTTTTGCCTCAAAATATCAAATTTTATCATGAATCTTGTGATTTCCATATTCATGTTTTGGCACTTTTCCTCTAATTGCTTCATCAAGTTCTTCTTGGATATTACCTTTCTTACCTCAAGTATGGTTTCTGTTTTATCTGTAATTCCAATTTCATCCAATTCTTGTTTATTTTTGGAATTGAGAAATGTCATAATTTCCAAGGCCTCTTCAGGTTTTTTACCTTGCTCCTCTTTGGTCTTCTGCATTTCTTCCTTTGTTGCTTTCAGTAAATCCTTCTGTTCATAAATTACCTGTATAGATGGCCAAGTATCATTTACTACCTCAATGATATTGGACCATAATTGTTTTTTCACATGTGCCATAGGTTCTTTAAAAGTTAATTATGTTTCCAATTTCTTTAGTTGTTCACTCAATCTTTTTTCCTTTTGCTCTTCATTCTTGGCATTAATCTGTGCAAGATTTTTGGCATCTTCAAGATTCTTAATTTGTTCCTTTAACCTATTTATCTCATTGGTTTTTATAGACATGTCTTGCATTTCCTTTACCAATTTACTTGCCTCATCTGATTGTTGGACTGCTGTAGTGGAAGACTTAGTGGGAGAAGTGGTTGATGAAGTTACTGGTACTGTTGTAGCCAATGGAGCATTTGGAGCTAGTTCTTCTGCCAGAGTAGATGACACTGCTGTTGTAACTACATGAATTACAGTAGTAGGGACTTCATGTGCTTTGGTGGCTTCTTTTTCTTAGACTAATTTGTCCATCTCAATCTCCATCTCTTTAATCTGAGGTGTCAGCTGCAACATGAGATTCATCATCTCATCCTTTTGATTAGATTCCTGTAAAATCTCCTTGGCTCATGGATGCTTTGTAGGAGGTAATTTCAACTGTTTCCTAAGTGTAGCAATATCAACATTCTTCTTTTTAATCATTTCCTTAGTAGCTTTTATGTTTTGAGGATCATAGCCTACCTCAATCACTAACTCCTCCTGTTATCACCCAATTTTTTTTTCAAAACATCACTGTGTTAAGTTTGTTTTTGGTCATGGTTCAAAATTGGGTCTAGAAGTCAATTTAGGATTTGATCAAGGGTAGGTTAGAATTTCATAAGTTCAAATCCCATCCTTAATTTCAAATAAAGTATTTTTTAAGGTTCATTCATTGTCAAATATCCATAATTTCCATTTGTAGGTTATTTCCTAAGGTTTCATGTCAAAATTGATAAATTAGCCATGAAACCTCGTTTTCGTAGCGTACTAGTTCAAAAAAGTTGATTTGCGCTACGAAAGAGCTAATAGTTTCGTAGCGCAAATAGGAAAAAATACCCTGTCGGCACTACGAAAGCGCATTTTCTAAACTCTCTTGTCATTTGAGCTAAAATATGTTAGAATCCGTTGGGAAATGGTAGGTTAGTGATATGATGAGTCAATTAATGATGAGATTTAATATACTTACCCATGTTGCAATCATCATTGTCATGATAGGTTATGAATGAGGCATCATTTAGTTATGAGATGGCATCTTAAATTCAAAATCTTGCCTAATCAATCATTCTTGTTTCCTTTGCCTCCATTCGAGTGTCTAAGCTCTGAAGTGTCAAGCCAAACCTATGGCTGTTCCATACAAAGGTTCTCTTCATCCTTATCAAGTGAGGCTAATATAAATTAATCAAGCGAGGCCGTTGTTTCTCATTTTCAAGTGAGGTTGACAAGATTTCAATTTATCAAGCAAGGCTGACAGGATTTCTGAGAAGCATGGCAGAGGAAAAGAAAGTTCACAGAGGGGGACACTACTTAAGGCATGAGCCTGAAGATATGAAGGCCATAATTGAAGACCCAGCAGTGATGGAGGCATTTAGAAGAGTAGTTTTTATTGGGTTTTGTGAAAAGTTGCAGGGTTTCCACACATAGGTTTCCAAAGTATTTGCCTTGAAATTCAATGGAACAACTACCAAGGTTGGGATTCTAAGTGTGTGAATTTCACCAGATATTATTGCTGCTATAACAAAGATACCAAGAGGTCAAGAAACTTAGTTTAAAGGTTTCAAATTTGATATGGAGAAGTGTAAAGAGTTTATGAAACCTGAGTATGCAGATATGCACCTCAATAACGCTATCCCTAGAAGTTGCATCAAAGACACTTATGCAAATCTGCTGCTCAACATTCATAGATATTTTACATGTGAAGGCAGATATCATAAGGTTTACACATATCATTTCAAGCTGCTTCTACATTTCACTGGTAATATTTCACTCAATTTTCCTTTTTATCTGCATAGGAGTCTTGCAAAAATGGCTGATAAAGTACAAGCCAAATCTGAAGGTTGTGAAACATCTTTGTTTCATCATGGTTTGATGAAGTTATTGATTTTGAATGAGCTTCAGAAGACAGGCAGGGATTCGTCATCCTTTTTGTTTATAAATGGTTTTGAGTTGGAAACCCTAACTCCTGCTAGAAACCCTAAAACTAAAGGAACTCCATCACCACCAGTAGCAAAGTCTAGTGAACCTGTGGTTGCAAAACCAAAGGAATTTGCAAAACTGAAGCCAAGGAAACAAGTTGAGAAAAGGACAAAGCAGACAAAATTTCTTGATACACCAACTCCATCACCTACAAAACAGAGGTCAAAGATTGTTAAAGAGGAAAAACAAAAACAAGATGTCAACAAGCAGGAAATCAAAAGAGTAACAAGAAGCCAAGCAGTGGCATTAAAAGGAAAAAAAATTGCTACAGCTACAGAAGACAACCCAATGATAAAGGGAAACTTAGATGACATCCTACATGCTATTGACATAGAGGAGACACCCATTGTTCAAGCTGAGTTCATTGGAGAAGATGAGCATAAACAAAAGAAGGCTAAGTCTGTAAATAAGCTTGAGTTTGACGGTGAAAATGCAGTCTTCATCTCTCAAGCAAGAAAACCTATAACTAGGCATGCTAAGAAATTCAAGGAAGGAAACAAGGAAGTTCAAGAACCTATTGAGACAGCTAAAGCCCATGAAGAAGTTGTTGATCTCTCATCACCTACAGTAAAGCATGCAACCAATAGAACAAAGAAGGGGAAAGAAGAAATGACAGAGTTTCAACATCTTTAGGAGAAATTGAGGTTGGAAAACCAAGAAATTGTTGTGATGAGAAAGAGGGCTAGAAATCACAGTGTTGTTAAAGTAGAGTTAAAAAGAATGAAGGCACTGTGGGAAGGTAAAACTGGTTCTATTTCTGAAACTCCAAGCAGTGTAGAGTAGTTTTTCACATGGACAGTTTGAACAATAAAGGAAGCCAAATTTTTCAAAGTAATAAATACTCACTTGAGAGATAATAACAAGAGAATTAAAGATGAAGTAGAGGACTTTGAGAAATAGTTGAAATTGACTCAGGATGAGTTAAAGAACAAAGGTGTTAAAATGACAATCATTAAAGAGTCAAAAGCTAAATTAAGTGAAAATGAAGAAAGGATATCATGAAGGCTTAAATGACTGTGTTTTCAGTTCATATGGCTTTTTGATATGATGGAATCAGTTTATTTTTAGTTTTTGTACCTTTGCAATTTTAATTTTGGAAAATTTTGAACAAAACTACTCACTCAGCAGTTTCGTAGCGCAGACAGTGTAAAAAGGGAGAAAAGCGCTACGAAACTGCTGTAGCAGCTTTTCTTGCCCTTTTCCATCAAATTTTGAGGGGTAAAAACATGAATTAAGAACTAAAAATGCTGAGGAGGATGTATTTAAATATAATTAAGGTAGTTTTGGAGGAAAGAGGTCAATATTTTGAAGAAAAAATGGTAAAAGAGCAACGCTACGAAAGGCGCTATGAAACCGTGTTGTTTTCGTAGCACAGTCTATTACAACCCATTTGAACAGTTTGGAGATGATTTTGGACAACTGTAGCTTAAGGAGGAGGTTGGGAATGTGTTAATTCAATTTCTAACAGCTAAGGAGCTCAAAATAATGAAGTTCATGGTGGTCAGAATGTTTCAAGAGTGCAAAGGACCTTATGCCTAGAAAACAGGGGACTGTTTCCTACTTTGATGGAGGTCAATATTATGGTCATAAAGATTTGAAGCCTATCATCCAGATTCGAAAATGTGTGAATACACTTGGCAAGTGATGTAATTTATTTTATATAAGGTTGTTATGGATAGAGATAAGGAGTTTGAATCCTATTTGTAATAGGACTGTTTAGTAGATTAGCTATCTTTTTGTAATAATTACCATGTCATATGGTTATGCAAGGTGTCAAGAGTCAAGAATTTGATGTATCTAGTACTAGATAAGATTATCTCATGTTGTAAATGTTCTATAAAGGACCAAGAAGTCGAATGTATAGGGGTTGGAAATTTTTAGCAAAAGACTATGCTTATTGTAATTGACTGGTTTTCAGCTAATACAAAGATTTCTACTTAGCCAACTTGAGATTCAGAAGGATTTCTAGTGTGTTCTTTTTATAATTGCATCTTTTATTATCCTAGTGCAGTGGTGTTTGTCTATGTTACTCAGAATTAATATTTTATGCTCTGACTTCCTATATAGATAAACTGACTGTGTTTTTACAGTTTCACATGTGTATCTCTTGACTAAAACTAAGATATGCCTCAAATTCCATGTTAAGTATATTTATTGGTTTACTGAAACTATTTTGACTCCATAAGCCCAATGTGTACTTGCTGATGTGATTTTCAACCTACATTTATAATCTATTTGAATATTACCCCACATAGAGTTAGCCATCTATATTTATATCAAAAATCATTAACCCTTTGAGAGAGCCCTCTCAGGTTGAGGAGGCTAAGACTCAATCAAAATATTGGTTTGAAATAGTTACATGAGATTGATTTCATTAGCAGCCTATCAGGTCTAATTTTGTGATAACACCTCCAAATCTTTGATTCTGATATCCTTAGCATATGATGATGCTTTCTCTAGCTTGAGCTGATCTCTTACATTAATCAAAGTATTTGAAGCTTTTGTGCACTCATTGATTTAGTAGTGATTGTGGAATAAAGCATCTCTCCTGCTTGTTTATGGAATTATATTTGGTCCATGGGATGAATGTCCTGAACTAGAACTTCAAAATCAACCTTTTTATAATCAGACGTTGTTTTAGGAGTTGGCACTGTCAGCTGAAGCAATGTCATAAAAAATTTCTTGTTCTTTTAATCAAAGGTTGAAAGCAGCCTGATTTGTATGCTGGGGGTCTGCTTTAAGTACTGAGAGTATGTTTCATTCTTGATTTTTTCATTTTTAGCTTTAATCTCCTTGTACCTTTCCTTAATGTCCTTATCTTTTTCTTATGTTTGTTATGATGATGACACTTCTATACTATGCTGTTTTTGGATCAACTGTTGTTGAAGAGGTAAATCCCCTCTGCGGACAGAGGCGATCCCTACTAGCCCAGATCGGGTCGAGCAACAATCAAGTCACGCAATGACGTAGGTTCCTAGTTACAAAATGAAAAAAATCATAACGAGTAGCCTACCTCAAATCCCATGCAGTGGTTTTTGAAGAAAGGATGATGTTTCCCATCCCTCTCTTGGTAGATCACAATCCTTTCGTTCAACACGTTCGAACACCTACACACATACAAGGAAACAATGACACACAATGTAAAATCTAAAGCATGTAACCATATATCAGTCAGAGAGGATATAATTCGTAGCATTTCATAGAGAAATGAACACATGAATGGAACCATAATCAAAGTCACTTATATTATAAATAACAAAGGAAATATTACAACCCAAAGCTCTGACACTATGATCTTCCTTCGGCGGAGCTGACAGTGGAGCGTGTATCAACAAAGCTTGTTGGGAATCTGGACGAAGCTCTCTCTCTTCGGCTTGGCTCTCAACAGCTGCCTGGCTATAGTTTCATTTCTACAAGTTCAGATAGATTTCTAATGGAGAAGGCAAGCTTTTATAGATGGAGGAAAAGGAGTTGGGATCCCTAAATCATGGGATAGGCCCTATCACTAAGGAAGCTTCCATGATAGGTGGAAAATCACTTCCTATACATGGAGATCTGGAGCCAAACCACCAAAATCCTTTTTATGACTCATTCAGGATTTTGTTGGAATCAAAATTCCGCCATTTATTTTTAAAAACATCTTATTAAGCTTGGTGCAAGTGAGACATAGGGACAGAGCGCCAGTTGGCACGCCCTCTATGGTGGATTTCCCCCATTGGTGAGAGGGATCTATTTTTAGGGTTTTTCAGAGGAAACCTTCTTCAAGGGAATGTTTGTCCTTATGCAAGGGAATGCCATGAAAGTGGTTTCAGGTCATGTTACTGCTCACAGGTCACAGGAATAGCCCTCCAATGTGCGGGATGAGGGATTATAGGGACGGTGACAAAATTCTATGTAACAGATGCCCCCTAAAGCATGAGGTCCAAGAGAGAGGGAGGGGTGAAATGCTTTATGAGAACACGCCCAACTGAAAATACTGCCGTCGGAAAACCTGCGAAGACAAATATAACTGATATCTCAAATACATGATATGTGGTATGGGCTTAGCCATCCATAATAAAATGTACAATAACCGGGATACAAGGCATGGATGCAACCATCCAAGAAGTATTAAAAATTAGACTCAGGTATGGTCGCAGCCATCCAATCAAATGAGTCATGTAAGCAATCATGATAATCCACAAAGTATTAGCAGCCTGGATTTTATCAAACAAAATCTAGGGTCTTGCGCTCCATCTCGACCTGAATAGAGTAAAATTTCAAGCATGTGAATACATGAGCTAAAGTCGAACATGCAAGAACATCGTTTGATTACCAGCCAATAATGAAAGCCATTAATAAACGCGAGAGGAACCACCAATAATGAGGATGGCCCTCAAGGTACTATAGGTACAATCCATGGAATGTGAACAATGAACTGGCGTCGAACACCCGCAGAATCATTCGATTGAAGGCCAATAATGAAAACCTTGCGTCGAATGTGAAGAACCTGCCATTGAGGCATGCAGGCTCCAAGGTACCTAAAAGGAGTCTCTAGATCAACTTCATGGATAATGAGTTGAAGTCGACAGGAAGTGACCTTGATCGAAGGTGGGCCATAGTGCTTCCCACATCATCAACGCGAGACAGAGGAATATGATGTTTGCGAATTAAGATCAGTAGAGAATTAGAGGGAGGTCGAAAACTGCAGAGGCCAACTTCTCTTGCACATATCAGCGACACGACACTGGATTTGGCAGTATTTGACATCAAAGGATCTGAGGTCATGATGACATGGCAAAGAGTAGATGAGCGGTCAAAAGAGATTACCCAAACCCATGGAGGCAAGCAGAAAACGAGATGAGATGTCCCCAACCCGACAGGAATGCAAACAAGTGCCATGTTCAAGAGTGACATACTGCCGACACGACGGTGATACTGGTTCCATTTTCCCCCACCATTTCTGGCGAGTACCTCTTTATTTTTACACAAGCTTGAAGAGGATACCATATGCTTGTCATATAAGTTTTTCCTTCGGAAAAATCCAACCTAGTACATTTAACGAGCCCTAGGAAGGAGGAACTCAAATACCGTCATTACGATGGAGTCCCATGTCATCAGTTTTTAACAAGTCTGACAAAGGAAGAACTCGACGTCTTTTCATGTTTAGAGAGTTTGAAAAGATAGTGGAAAAGAAAACTCCAATAGTCCCTTTTCATAGATAGTCCCACAGATCCAAAAAGGTAGAAAACTATATCTGAGAGAACCTCCTAGTCGTGATAGGCTAGGGTATTCCTTTTTCGTAAATAATATATCCCAACCCGAAAAAGGGGTAAACGTATATTGGGTAGATATCGCTTCGAAGCCAATTTAATGAGCTCAAAATGACAAGCGACTCGACGATATTTTCAATTTTAGAGAGTCAGAAAAGAGTTGAAAGTTGACTCCTCCTGGAGGAATGAGTGGTATAAAGGGTAGCTACTGGTTCTAGTAATGGTGGAACTTCTCAGAACAAGTAAAGGTTAAGATGCTGGCTAACAAGACCACTCATCGCAACGGTTCCTCAGGAATGGGTAAGACAACCAAGTGAAGTTATATGATCGGCCGAGCAGATGGGGATAGTGGAATGAGAGAATCAAGGCTCATCTGGAAAAAAAGGTTGATAAAATGGAAATAACGAAAGGTAAAATGGGAAAGGTTTCATTTTTACACAAGCTTGAAATCAGGAAACTTTGCTTGAAGTTGGTTTCATTTTTATACTAGCTTGAAACAAAGATAAAATATGCTTGAAACCAGTTTCATTTTTACACAAGCTTGAAATGGAAACAAAATATGCTTGAAAATTTTTGCATGCCCCCAACATGTTGACTCAATTCAAGGCACATGCCCCCCAAGCTTAAGTCCATATGAAAGGCAGATGGAGTGAAGGTTCAAATTACGAGATCAAGAGAAAGACTCAATTGGGATTTTACGAGATCTTATCAAAGACTTGACTTGAACATGAAAGTGTTTCATTGTTTTAATGAGGTTTACAGATTAAAAGAACTATCCTTAGAACACCTTGCTTCATTTTTTAAGGAGCTTGACACAAGAAAACGAACTCTGCTCCGAACACCTTGTTTCATTTTTTAATGAGCTTGACACAAGAAAATGAACTCTGCTCCGACCAGCTTTGTTTGATTTTTTAAAGAGCTTGACACAAGAAAACTAACTATGCTCCAATAGACCTTTCATCATGATGACTAAGAAATCATGGCTTCCAAGAGTTCCACACCGAATGGGAGAACAACATCTCAGAAATCAAGATCGAATGCCCCCAGCACCTGATGCACAATGGCACTATCACTGAATGCGGGCACGGGACAGGTAGTCACATAATTGACATGCGGTGGGGATGACAAAACTGGTAGATAAAGATCCAGCAGGGATGATGGTGGGCTAGCTTCCATAGTAGGACCAAAGAACGCAAGCTGATCGATGGTCACGATCCGACCTTGGTGCGAAAAACACATCACATGAAAGAGGGAGGAGACAAGCGCTCCCATGGCATAAGTATAATAGTGGCCTAGGAGTAAATTAAAGTCCAACGGGCCAGGAACAACCATCACATCCATATGGACAGTTTTCCCTCCCAAAGTAATAGGCAACTTCGGAAGGATCCCTAACGGTTGACTAGTTCTTCTATTAAACGCCAACAAATTTTGTATAACAGGCATAAGCGGTGGTGAACCGAAAGCGTGCCAAGTAGTCGAGGATAAAATACTAACAGATGCACCTTCATCTATAATGGTGTTGGGTACGACCAAATGGGAGGCCTGTACCGTGATCTCAAAGGGCACATAAGAAGGAAGGTGATAACCTGTGAATCGACCCCAATTGAAGGAGGTGACCAAACTACTTGGAGGGGCTACCATCGAACTGAGATGGTATTCCCTTGGTGTTACAGGAGAAGAAGGAGCATCCTCCATGACCTCCATCACGGAGTCGGGAGGGGCATTCTATGGGACCTCCATCACGGGAGGCGAAGGAGCGACTTCTTGAGGTATAGGGACAGGAGAATATTTCTCCAAGTCAAAAGAATCTGAAGAAATAAGAAGAACCTGGGGGGAATGAGATCCACTCTCAACGAAAAAGACCTGGTGCACCGTAGATGGGGCCAAATCAACCAATCCCATAACCAATGGTTGGTCAGGGATGGATTCATGATGGTGAATTTCCAAGGGAGCGAGATCAAGCAAGGATGACTCTTGACTGATCGTTGAATAAACTAGTGAAGTACTCAAAGAAAGATGTTTGTAACCAGCCAGAAGTCATGGTGCAGAAACAATCAAGTTGTCCAAAAATCTCTTGGCTTCATCCATATACGGACAAAGGTGAATGGCATGGTGCCCTTCACACAAATTACAGGGATTGCCAAGCTTACCCTGCTTCTTAGAAGTTTTACCAACACTAGCTGAAGACATGCCCCCAACCTGACTCCCGGAAGCTAAAGGCAATGGAAAACGACTGTTGGACCATACTTCGAGCACCTTGGGAATGTCAGGGTAATCTCAAAGAAGATGGTTTCCCTGGCACAAAATGCAAGGGAACTTGACTTTCCGTGGGTTGGAAGGTTTATCAATGGAAGGCTTCTTAAGCGCAATAGCCGTAGAGATAGCCTATCCTTTATCTAGCTTCTTCTTCTTCTCCTTAGCCACCTAGTTAATCGAATCCAGAATTTCACCAGGCGAAGCAGAAGAGGAGGACGCAGAAACAGGCGAAGAAGGGGAGAGGTCCACCTTGGAATCAACATGGCGTTGTTTAGGCGGAGGAACGGATGGTACGGTAGCCGAGACATTCGAGACCACAGAGGTGGAAAACAACCAAACAGGAAACCCAACAGTTAACCCAAGAAGGGACAACGTTGCCATATAAGGAGCACCAACATTTCCAAAAGGAGGAAAAGGACCAAGATTCCCATTGGAGGGGATTCCTTGGTTGGTGAACTTCGGAAAAGTTTCCATTGGAAACGACCTTGAAATAAAACACTAAGGACAAAAATTATAACTGGGAATATTTCATGGGCGATTAATTTTATGACATTGAAACTAGAAAATCTCACTGTTTCATGTTTTAAGAGTCTAGAAATGAGTAAAATATGACTCTATCACTTTCAGTTTGGAAACAAGCGTGAAAGGACAAGCGCTTGATGATCTTTTCAAATTTAAGGAGTCAGTAAAGATCAAAATGACTGCTCTGGTAATCTAGGCAGATGGGTGTACCAGATATCCGTGAACTGCCATATACACCTTGGTTAGAAAATGAAAGAGAAATCAACCAAGGACTTGACGTACGCGCAGGTAATCTCCCCGAATGCTGTGTCCGGTGTATTACGGGTAAAAGGCGGCAGACTCATCTTCCTACGGATAAAGGATGGCAACCTAATGGGGTCTCCCTTTATATACGTGATGATACGGGGAGCACAAGTCCGTACTAGCGCTGTCTAAATCCAGAGGATGAACGACAACTACTAGGTTTAACGATGCGAGAACACGTCACTACCCTAGACCTCTAGATATTCCCTTAATGTTTCAATGTTGCCTTAGGTTAATTCAATAAATTTTAAAGTTGATCTTCAATTTATGTTTCAATTTTAGTGCCCTATCGAATGTTGGATCTCCAAAAACCTCTGAATGTAGCTATATGAGAAAAGAAATCTTTCAATTCGATGAATGCTATCTAGTTAAGGGAAGAGCTTCAAACAATGATGCAACAAACAACAAAACTGCAAATGAAATTCTTCCAAAATAGATGAATTTCACTATCCAAAAGTAATCTAAAACATTCAATGATGCGAATTATGCGATGTAATCTATGCAAAATTCTCTTTTTTGAAAACTATGCAATTGTAATCTATGCACAATTTCCCTTTTTTTGAAAGAATAAGAATGCTCTCAGTGCATTTTTTGATGAAATGAGAATCTACTTAATGCATGCTTTTAATGAAAGAGAATGCACTCAATGCGATTTTTAGCTTTCAATCATTTAAATGATGTAATCTAAGTTCAATGATGGATCTCAAAAAACACTTTTCAATGCAATGTGATCTAATGCATTTTAACGAAAAGCAAACTATGAGACGAAAACTAAATGAATGCAAATTTCCTTAATGAAAGGATGAATGCAAAAGGGATGCAAACAACACTAAGAATTCAATCGTTGTTTTAAACACTTTGCAATGAAATTCCTCAAAAGGCTACAAGACATATGAGGTCAAGCACAAAAAGGACTTCTAAAGCATGAGCTCAAAACAAGGCATTCATTCCCTTTTACATCAAGCAATCAAGAAAGAAGAATTTTCAGTTGAACAATGAGAAATGTAATCTATGCTCATAAAGAGAAAATACTGGAAGGGAAAGACACAATGGTGAAGGATTTAGGGAAAAAACCTCAATTTTCACACACCCTGAAATTGGCACGACTTTTGTGGGTGAAACTAGCGCCGACTGGTATGACTTGCTCACTGACAACAAGCGCCACAGCCTGAAAATGAAAAAAAAAAGAATTTCTCCCAACCAAGAGCAGACTCACCACTTCAAGAAAAATCTAAAATAACCCAGAAGCAAAAATACTAACCAAAAAAACTCCCGAACAAGGGAAAACCCTAGCACCTATAGGAAATGGCGCGACTGTTTGGTTGTAATCCGCGCCAGACAAGGGATGGCGCGGGTGATAACCTGGAAACTTGTGCCAATGGGTGCGAATGTAAGGGTGGGAATCGTGCCAATCAAGCCAACCATGAAAAGATGAAAATTTTGGAAAAGCATAGGTCAGATTTGATCCTCTGGGGCTAAACAGGGGTCTAAGACCAAGGAGGGGAACCATAAGAGAAAATGAATCAATCAAAAGCCAAAAACAACCAAAATATGAAAGACTAACTCCAACTAACTCTCCCCAGTGGAGTCGCCAGTTTGTTGAAGAGGTAAATCCCCTCTGCGGACAGAGGCAATCCCTACTAGCCCAGATCAGGTCTAGCAAGAATCAAGTCATGCAATGACACAGGTTCCTAATTACAAAACAACAAAAATCATAATGAATAGCCTATCTCAAATACCACGCAATGGTCATTGAAGAAAGGATGATATTTCCCGTCCCTTGCTTGGTAGATCATGATCCTTCCGTTCGACACGTCCGAACACCTGCACAGATACAAGGAAACAACGACATACAATGTAAAGTCTAAAGCACGTAACCATATATCAGTCAAAGAGGATATAATTCATACAATTTCATACAGAAATGAACACATGAATGGAACCATAATCAAAGTTTCTTATATTATAAATAACAAAGGAAAGATTACAACCCAAAGCTCTGACACTATGATCTTCCTTCGGCGGAGCTGACAGTGGAGCGTGTCTCAAAAAAGCCTGTCGGGAATCTGGATGAAGCTCTCTCTCTTCGGCTTGGCTCTCAACAGCTGCCTGGCTATAGTTTCCTTCCTACAAGTTCAAATAGCTTGCTAATGGAGAAGGCAAGCTTTTATAGATGGAGGAAGAGGAGTTGGGATCCCTACAATCATGGAATAGGCCCTATCACTAAGGAAGCTTTCATGATAGGTGGAAAACCACTTCCTATACATGGAGATCTAGAGCCAAACCACCCAACTCCTTTTGATGACTCCTTCAGGAGTTTGTTGGAATCAAAATTCCGCCATTTATTTTTAAAAACATCCTTTATTAAGCTTAGCGCGAGTGATACATAGGGAAAAAGTGCCAATTGGCACGCCCTCTATGGTGGATTTCCCCCATTGGCGCGAGGGATGAACTGGCTAGTCGCGCTAAGGCAAGATCTATTTTTAGGGTTTTTCAGAGGAAACCTTCTTCAGGGGAATGTTTGTCCTTATGCAAGGGAATGCCATGAAAGTGGTTCCAGGTCATGTTACTGCTCACAGGTCACGAGAATATCCCTCCAATGTGCGGGACGAGGGATTGCAGGGATGGTGAAAAAATGCTGTGTAACAACTGTGTATTAGAAGTGGCGGGCTGTTGTTCATTTTCAACCATTGCAGGAGGCACATTATATTTCTCTGGAATCTCTGTGTCTATAACCTCAACTATCTCCTTTTATTTTTCTGCTAGATTATTCTTTGGATTTTTTCTGTACCTAAGTTTGAACTTGGTCTCTGTAGTGGTCTCAGCTGTGTAAGACCCTTCTTCCCTATTTCTTTTCATGCTTCTGTCTTCCTAAACTGGAGTCTACAAAATGTGACTAGTATCACTTTTCTTATCAACTTCTACCAGTGTATTCTCTAACCATTCTATTTGGTTTGAGAATTTCTCAATATTAGGCTTCTTTTCATGAATGTATGGAGTTAACTTACATTTAATCCTCTTTTTCCTGATTATACCATAGGAATCATAGTACAAAAGAAAACTACAGCTGAATTTGTACTCTAACAACTACTTTTATGCCTCTGCACCTGATTCTCTGTTATTCCATATGAATGGACCCACTTAATTTTTTAATCTAAATTGGGTTTTCTTCTTTGCAGCCAAGAAATTTACAACATCTGAGTTCAAAATCTATATTATATACTCTAAAGCAAACAACCTCATAAGTAAATATTTTGGAAAATTGTATGGAATGACGTTTGACTCATAAACTCTGATTTTAGTGTGATTTTGGTATAAATACCAATCACCTGTCTTGCTCTGTTCAGACAACCGTAAAAATTTCTTGATTTCATTGCTGATCCTAGGTTTCACATTGTTGTTAAAAATATTTACCAATGGACGTATAAAAGAATCTGTAAAATCTGCATAAGTGAATTCATTTGACTCCTTCCTGATCAAGGAAGTCCAGAATATAGCAGATTGTGGATTTCCTTCCACATCCAGCTTCTGAAGAGTTATAGGGAACTTTTCAGACTAGAAATAAAGAAACATGTGGAAAACAAATGAAGTATACCTAAAGACACATTCAATAGGTAATTTGACTAGCTGTTCATGGATGCTATAAACAATATACTAGGAAAAATTGAAAATAATTGCAGGGGGCTGTCCAGGTACAAAAATGGATAGGAAACCAAGTACTGATGCATCAACATGTTCATCTTTGAAATATCCAAGTATAAAAGATAGCATGGAAATAATGTGTATGGTTCTTTCTGGGAATTTAGAAGAGGAGTATGGAGTGTTGAGCTTGGGGATTTCCACATAGGAGGGAATGAAGGTTTGAAAAATTTGGAATCTCCTGGGAAAATCCAACTTCAAATAGAACTTTGTGAGAGCTTCACTAGATAAAGGGACTACATTAGGCTCAGGCTACAACTGAAGCATCTGGTTGATAAATTTAACTGTTATGGTAAACAATACTTCTTTTTCAGAATTGACAATGGCTCTTTGATCTGGAGAATAATAGGATTGGAATAATCTGATAGATTTTGGGCATTGATGAGTGTGAGGGACAACACACTTAGGCAAATTTGATTCCCAACTACACACATCATCTGTTTGATCCAAGGATTTCTCTTGGCTCCAACAATGGAGCTCAAGGAGGATAAACTCTGTCACAGGATCTGTGATTTTGAAGTCTACATCTGCCAAGGGAGTATGTTATACATATACAATAGGAGGTTGTAGAGGGTTGATCACAATAGTGCTTTTGGATTCCATTGATTGGTTTGATTTATCAATTTTAAACATTCTTGACCTTTAAAACTCAGAATTTAGGCCCGTGAAACACTTCTGTAAGTTTAAACAGTTTACAAAAGGACTTTAGATATAATAGAGGTTCTATCTTGGACAAAAAAAGGACATTTCTGATTACTCTGACTCAAAACTATCAATTCTGTATAAAAAACCAATTTCCTGACCTTTATAACCTCAAAAAATGATATTAAGGGTTTACAATAAAATTTCTTTGATGAGACAATCCTAAATCATTAAATTTTGTGCAAAAAAGGGCTTCTGAGTACTGTAAAAAGGCTTTGGATGTCTTAGAGGGCTTTTTAAGTCTGTAGATGACTAAATTCACTCCAAATTTGCTTTTAAAACAAGTCAAGTTTTTTGGAAACTAAAAAATGCTCAAGGTTTTGTCTATCTGAAGAATTTATGAAGAAAAGGGCATTCTTTAAGGCATACAGGCTTTATAAGGTTTCAATTAACAATATAATTCTTTCAGAATGATGGATTAATCTCTTTTTCTCAAGAATACATGTGAAATTTAGAATTTATGCTATGAAGAAGTGTAATTTGTTAGGGATTGAACACTTTCAAAAGCTTCTTCTAGCCTTTATATGTAGTCTGGAGGCGTCTCAGTGATTGTAGCAGTTGATTTTGATGAATTCTATTTGTTTTTGAGGTAAAACAGAGGCGAAAACGTTATTTTCTCGGTCTGGGAAGGTTTTACAAGAAAAAATGGTATCAAAAGGCGTGAAATGAGTGCATTCAATTGTTTTTATAAAGAATTTGTTTAAACAATGAATGTATTTATTATCAGTCAATTCAAATAATGAGTGGTTTGGGCACGAGGGAGGGAATTACTGCCAACAGTTTTTGCAACAACAAAAGGAGGTAAATGGTTTTAATTGAATCGATGAAATCCAACAAAAATGCGACGCATGGAGGGGAGAGAAAAGCTCAAAACAACTTTTAACCCTGGCGCAATGAAATTTGCAATATTGGATTTACACCATTAGATCTGGCGTAATGGAGCGAATGGCTGAGATTAAGTGGTGAATATGCGGGGTAATGGGTGTTGGAATTGTGGGCTGAAGCACTGTCATCAACAATTCCTTGTTCTTCTAATCAAAGGCTGAAAGCAACCTGTTTTGTATGCTGGGGGATGCTTCAAGTACTGAGAGTAAATTTCATTCTTGATTTCTTCATTTTTAGCTTTAATCTCCTTGTACCTTTCCTTGATGTCCTTATATTTTTCTTCTGTTTTCTTTGATGATGACGCTTATATATTAGGTTGTTTTTGGATCAACTGTGTATTAGAAGTGGTAGGCTGCTATTCATTTTCAACCACTGCGAGAGGCACAATATTTTTCTTTGGAATCTCTGTGTCTATAACCTCAACTGTCTCTTTTTATTTTTTTGCTGGATTAATCTTTGGCTTTTTGCTATACCTGAGTTTGAACTTGATCTCTGTAGTGGTCTCAGCTGTGTAAGACCCTTCTTCCCTATTTCTTTTCATGCTTCTATCTTCTTGAGCTGGATTCTGCAAAATGTGTCTAGTATCACTTTTCTTATCAGCTTCTACCACTGTATTCTCTAACCATTCTGTTTAGTTTGAGAATTTCTCAATATCAGGCTTCTTTTCGTGAATGTATGGAGTTAACTTAAATTTAACTCTCATTTTGTTGATTATACCATAGGGATCATAGTACCAAAGAAAACTATTGCTGAATTTGTACTCTAATAACTAATTTTCTACCTCTACAACTGCTTCTCTCTTATTATATATGAATGGATCAACTTGATTTTTCAATTTAAATTGGACTTTCTTCTTTGCAGCTTAGAAATTTATAGCATCTGAGTTCAAAATCTATCTTTTATACTCTAAAGCAAACAACCTCATAGGTAAATATTTTGGCAACTTGTATGGAATGATGTTTGACCCATAAACTCTGATTTCAGTGTGATTTTGATATAAATACCAATCACCTGTCCTTCTCTATTCAAACAATTGTAAAAATTTCTTAATTTCATTGCTGATCCTAGGTTGCACACTGTTGTTTAGCATATTTACCAATGGATGTATAAAAGAATCTGTAAACTCTGCATAAGTGAATTTCATTTGAATCCTTGATGAAGGAAGTCTAGAATATAACAGATTGTGGATTTCCTTCCACATCCAACTTTTGAAGAGTTATAGGGAAATTTTTAGACTGAAAATAAAGAAACATGTGGAAAAGAAATGAAGTATACCTAAAGACACCTTGAATAGGTAATTTGACTAGCTGTTCATGGATGCTATCAGCAATATACTGGGAAAAATTGAAAATAACTGCAGGGGGCTAGCCAGGTACAAAAATGGATAGGAAACCAAGTACTGATGCATCAGCATGTTCATCTGTGAAATATCCAAGTATAAAATATAGAATGGAAATAATGTGTCTAGTTCTTTGTGGGAATTTAGAAGAGGAGTATGGAGGGTTGAGCTTGGGGATTTCCACATAGGAGGGCACGAAGGTTTGAAAAATTTGGAATCTCTTGGGAAAATCCAACTCCAAATAGAAATTTGTGAGAGCTTCAATAGACAAAGGGACTTCATTAGGCTCAGGCTGCAACTGAAGCATCCGGTTGATAAATTCAGCTGTTATGGTAAACAATACTTATTTTTAAGAATTGATAATGGCTCTTTTATTTGGAGAATAATAGGATTGGCATAATCTGATTGATTTTGGGCATTGATGAGTGTGAGGGACAACATACTTAGGAAAATTTGATTCCCAGCTACACACATCATCTGTTTGATCCAAGGATTTCTCTTGGCTCTAGCAGTGGAGCTCAAGGAGGTTAAACTCTGTCACATGATCTATGATTTTGAATTCTACTTCTGCCAAGGGGGTATGTTATACATCTACAACATGAGGTTGTATAGGGTTTATCACAATAGTGCTTTTGGATGCCATTGATTAGTTTGATTTATCAATTTTAAACACTCTTGACCTTTAAAACTTAGATTTTAGGCCTATGAAACACTTCTGTAAGTTTAAACAGTTTACAGAAGGACTTTAGATATAATAGAGGTTCGATCTTGGACAACAAAATGATATTTTTTATTACTCTGACTCAAAACTATCAATTCTGTATAAAAAAACCAATTTCCTCACCTTTATAACCTCAAAAAATGATATTAAGGGTTTACAGTAAAATTTCTCTGATGAAACAATCCTAAAACATTAAATTTTATGCAAAAAGGGCTTATGAGTATTGTAAAAAGGCTTTGGATGTCTTATAGGGCTTTAAGTCCGCAGATGAATAAATTCACTCCAAATTTTCTTTTAAAACAGGTCAAGGCTTTTGGAAACTAAAAAATGTCAGGGTTTTGTCTATCTGAAGAATTTCTGAAGAAAAGGGGCGTTCTTTAAGGCATATAGACTTTATAAGGATTCAATTAACAATATAATTATTTCAGAATGATGGATGAATCCCTTTTTCTGAAAAATACTTGTGAAATTTGGAATTTATGCTGTGAAGAAGGGTTTGTTGGGGTTTGAAAGCTTTCAAAATCTTCTTCTGGACTTTATATGCAGTCCAGAGGCTTCTCAGTGATTGTAGCAGTTGATTCTAATGAATTATATTTGTTTTTGAGGTAAAACAGAGGCGACAATGTTATTTTCATGGTCTGGGAAGTTTTTATAAGCATAAATGGTAACTGAAGGCGTGAAATGAGTGCATTCAGTTGTTTTTATAAAGAATTTGTTTAAATAGTGAATGTATTTATTACCGGTCAATTGAAATCATGAGTGGTTTGGGCGCGGGGAAGGGAATTACTGCCAGCAGTTTTCGCAACAACAAAAGGTGGTAAATGATTTTAATTGAATCGTTGAGATCCAACAAAAATGCGACGCATGGAAGGGAGAGAAAATCTCAAAACAATTTTTATCGCAGGGTGAGGACTTGTTTAACGCTGGCGCAATGAATTCTGCGATATTGGATTTACACCGTTAGATCTGGTGTAATGGAGTGAATGGCTGAGGTTAAGTGGTGAAGATGCGGGGTAATGGGCGTGGAGCCTAGGATTATTTATGTGGTAGGAGTGAATTATATATTAAAACATAGGTTTTAATGTATAGTTTATATATACTTTATGATGTGCGTGTCAACATTTTATTAACCAATGTAATGCATATTAATGTAATTTTAGCATAGTTGGGGCATTTATATAAAAGGGATAGTTTTAACCTATGGGAGCGCGATAATATATCATGTGGCGAACAAAACATAGGTTTAAAATTTAAAATATGGGTGGAATAATAATAAAAGGAATTAAAGATAATACGGGATGGAAAAGGTTAATAAGGGGCTAACATATAAAATTAATAATGAATGTGATGAGGGATAACAATAAACTAAGTTTAATGTAAAATATAAATAAAGGGATAGTTAAGGGTCCCGATATAATATTTTTACCTTTAAACTTAGGATAACATGTTTTTATGGGTTTTTGGGTATATTTGGGGTATAAGGGGAATTAGTCATAGGTTTTTACTTTTCTGAAGTATAATGAGTTTTACACCTAGGAAAAGGGTATTTTTGGAAGTGAAACTGAATGATGATGGGTAAAGGGAAAATGAAGGGGAAATAATCAAAATGGAGGGGATGCAATATTTTTACAAGGGAATGAATTTTTTGAAAGAAGTTAGTGAATGAATTGACCAATTTATGCTTATCCATGATTGTAAAAACTGCTTCTGCCTGCCCTTATGCTACCCTAGCATCTTTTCTTCATTTACCTAGGTGCATTTGAGCTTGAAAACCCTTGTCGATTTTTCTTTTAAAACAACAAACTAAATAATTCTATCCTTATTTATTCCAAGGGCTCGGATTAAGTTGTTGAGCTTCTCATTTATTCTCTACCTAACTACTGATCTTCCAAGATTAAACTATTTGGCTAGATATTTATTCTCTATCTAATAACATGAAATTTAAAGCATGAAAAGTTAAGATTAAGCTATTTAACTTATCATGGATTATGGCATTGTAACAAGCTGCACATAATCATTTATTTTGTAGTAAAAGTAACTAGTAGTGGAATTTGGATTTGCATCACTTTCATGTTTTATTTTCTATCTCTTTTTGTTTGGTGTCCATTTTTTCTATTCTTTTTGATATTTTTCTTTTCAAGTCCTTTGATTTTTCTTTTAGGAATTTTACCCTCTTTACATTTTGTATTTTATTTTTTTGATATGGGAAAAAAATTTGCTGAAAGAAAAGTATGTACATATTACAAGATTAATCAAAGTCAACTAAAAAATTATGAATCCTATTATTATAGGACCCTAACACTATCTAAAAGAGCAAGGATGAGGAATGATAGGAGAGTGACCAAGAAACTTCCACTTCAGATATTAAGATTGATAGTTTAGCCAAAAATGTAGAAAGACTAATGGATAGACTAGAGAAAATGGAAAGAAAACCTCAGTGGGAAAATAAACAAGGTCTCCAAATTAGAAATCCCAACTTTAGGAAAAATCCTAATACTGGTAAATCAAGATAAGTTGTACCTGATCAACAGATTAGACCACCTTTCCAAGAAAAATACACTGAAATTTCACAATAGCATGAAGAAGACCAAGACACCCAGATAAAATTGATGGGAGTAAACAATGAAGATGCTATTTTTCTTTCCTAGGAAGAACAAGAATTGTACATGTTACAACAATTACAATTAGAATCCGGAGAACCCTTTTTCTACAAAAAAGGCTATGAATCTGCTATCTACGAATTTCATAAATAGTATAGCCTTAGAAGCAAAAAGAACATAGAGGTTCCTATTAAGAAATCAGTCCACACCCAAACCAAGAACACAGTAGAAGATCTTGTGACAAAAATTCTACAAATTATCCCTAGATAAACTCAGAATGCTTCCAGCCCAAAGATTGTAGAAATCACATCAACTGCTACTCAAACCGTTCCAGCCAAGGAAGTTGAAAACAAAACAGTTGACACACAAACTGAATTACCAAGCGCTGATAAAGAAGATAAAAACACACAAACGACAATTGGTAAAGATGAAATCATTAAATTAGGAAAAACTCAAATGCCATTCAATATCAAAATTGAGATAGCAAAAGTAAGAATACTAGTTCCTTTAAGAGAGCTAGTGAAAAATGACTCATACAAAGCGCAAATTACTAAAACATTAAACATAGGTGAAGGTGAAGATGCGGTCAATCTCAATGATGATCAACTTGAGTTATTATTTGGTCTTGAAGTGAATGGAAAACATCAACAAGGGTGTGTCTCTCCATTCTACATTAGCTTAAAAATTCATGATAAAATATTACATAATGCCATGTTGGATTTAGGAGCATCTCATAACTTAATGCCTAAAGCAGTCATGGAAAAATTAAACTTAGACATCACCAGACCCTACAAAGACTTGTTCTCCTTTGATTCTAGTCAAGTCAAATGCCTTGGCCTGATAAAATATCTGTGCATAACTCTAGTCCAATGCCCAACAAAGAGTATCGTTATGGACATCGTAGTTGCTAATATCCCTCGCAAATATGGTATTTTATTATCTCACTCAGGGAGATCAAAATTACAGGGATGTCTACAATTAGACATGTCATATGCTACCATTTATGTGTTTGGTCAACAAAGGAAACTATATAGAGAAAAATTGATGAAATTCATGGTAAGTAGTTCAGAAAGACCACATAATTATCCTATCTATTCCATGCATTCTGATCTGAACTCATTTATCTTATGTAATTCAGACAATGACAAAGATAAATCACAACTGTAGAAGAGAAACACAAAGAAGTCGATAGTGAAAATATAAATCATGAATCTATGTGGCATTTATATTTTGATGGCTCTGTAAATAGATTAGGAAGAGGAGCTGGAGTATGGATCTACAATTTAGAAAATGATCATTCAGAAGGACATGCTTACAAATTAAATTTCAAATGCACTAACAACATGGCAGAATAAGAGGCATTAGTGCTAGGCCTTCAAATCTTAATAAAACTTGGGGGTAAAATAGTTTCCATCATGGGAGACTCATAAATCATTATAAAACAAGTTAAGGGAGAGTACATTACTAATAACCCTAGACTTAGGTGTTACAGAGAAACCATCCTAGACTTGATAAGATGTTTCCTTGAGATTGACTTTACTGTCATTCCAGGAAAGCAGAATATGCAAGCGCATAGCTTAGCCACTTTTTCCAGAACATGCAGATTACCTTTTCAGCCAAATCATCAGTACACTTCTGAGGTAAGCAATAGACCAACCATACTCGATAACTTGAAGTATTCAAAATCTTTTCACAAGACAATCAAATTATTGGTTTTATGATTTCTGAAGGAGAATTTCAAAATGGTAATATAGACACTGATTGTACATTAGATTATACCATAAATAATGAAATTGATGTAAATTATGTAAATAAAATAGAACCAAATAGATTCACTAAAGTAGAAATAGAACAATTAGAAATAATAGAAATTGAGGAATTAATCAACAATGAATCATAAGTTTTGAACCTCAAAGACAAAATTTGTCTAAGGGATCAGCCCCACTAGAAGACCTCTTTGACTCCAATGATGTAGCTATAAAACCTAAAATGGAGCCTCTAAGGTCAGATATAGAGGAATGCAACATAGGAACAAAGGAAAATCCCAAGTTATCAAGATATCTAGGACATTACCTCCAGCTGAAAAGTTGAAGTACATTAGCTTGTTTAAAGAGTTCCAAGACATATTTTCCTGGAATTATGAAGACCTTAAGTCTTATGATACCAGCATTATCCAGCATAAGATACCAATTAAATAAAATTAGAAGCCCTTTAAACAAAATCTAAGGAGAATTAACCCTGTTCTTATGCCATTAATAGAGAAAGAATTTAAAAGGACGTACGATGCTCAAATCATAGCACCCATTAGATATTTTGATTGGGTCTCTAATTTAGTCCCCACTAGAAATAAAATCGAAGAAATCAGACCGTGTGTTGATTTCAGAAACTTGAACAAAGTATCATTGAGGGGTAACTAACCCCTGCCTAAAATGGACCATATTCTCTAGAGGGTAGTAGGGTCATTCAGAATTTCATTACTAGATGGATTTTCTGGATATAACCAAATCCCAGTCACACCTAAAGATCAAGCTAAGACTGCATTCACCACTCTCTGGGGAACTTTCATTTACTTGAAAATGCCTTTTGGACTAATGAATGCTAGAGCAACATTCCAAAGGCCATGGGCATTGCCTTTCCACAGGAAATCCATGAATTTTTAGTCATTTACCTAGATGATATCAGAGTGTTTTCCAAGTCAGATAATGAACATCTAGATCATCTAAGAAAAGTATTCATAAAATGCAAAAAGTTTAGAATATCCTTAAATCCTAAAAAGTCACTTTTTGGATTAGAAGAAGGAAAAATTCTGGGACACATCATTTCAAAAGAGGGCATTAGAATTGATCCAGCTAGAATAGAAGCAATCATAAATATCAGTCATCCTAGAAACATTAGAGAATTACAAGAATTTTTAGGAAAAATATTTTTCTTAGAAGATTCATCCCTAACTTAGTAGAACTAATTAGAAATTTAAATAACATGTTAAAAAAGGATTGAATACTTAAGTGGACAGTAGAGGCTAAATAGTCTTTTGAAGCAGTCAAGGAAGCCCTTACTAAAACACCTGTCCTCATAAGTCCTAATTTTTACAGAGATTTCATATTTTTTTCATTTGCTTTAGAGCACACCATTGCAATAGTATTGTTGCAAAAGAATGATGAGGGCCTTGAACAACCCATTGCTTTCTTTAGTAAAAATTTGAGAGATCCAACACTAAAGTATAATATCATGGAAAAACAAGCTCTTGCTGTAGTGAAAGCTATAAAATATTTCCGAGTATACATCTATACTCTCACATAATAACATATGTTCCAAACTTAGTTGTAAAGCACATTCTAACTTAGAATGGGCCTAATGGAAAAATAGGCAAATGGATTGCACAATATTGGAATATGAAATTGAGATCAAGCCTAAAAAATTAATTAAAGGCCAAGGTTTGGCCAAACTCATGGTTGAATCGAACTATTGAGCCTTAGACATAAGTTTCATTGCTGCCATAGATGGTCAGGAAGAGATGGCGACTCCAAAAATCAGTGAAAAATTCATAGATTCACACTGGTATGCAGACCTTACATTTTTTCTAATAAACTTACAAGATCCTCTTGGTTTATCTAGAACCAAAAGTAGATTCTTAAAAATGAAAGCAATGAGATATTTTATCTTAGATAATGTTTTATTTTGGAAAGATCATGGTGGCATCCTATTAAATTTTTAATTAAAAGATGAAGCTGACAAAGTCATGTAGGAATTTCATGCAGGAGATTGTGGAGGACACCTATACTAGAAAACAACTGCTAACAAAATTTTGAGGGCAGGTTTTTACTGCCCACCCTTTTTGCAGATGTCCGAAAGTATGTGACCTCCTGTCACAAATGTCAAATATTTGAAGGGAAGAAGAAACTCTTAACTTTTCCCCTCAAACCTATCTCAGTAGCAATGCCATTTCAACAATGGGTTTTACACTTCATTGGTGAAATTCACCCACCCTCCTCTGCCCAACATAAATGGATTTTGACAACCACTGATTACTATACCAAGTGGATAGAAGCCATCCCTTCCAGACAAGCCACAAACTCTGTCATTATTTCATTTCTTGAGAAAAACATCCTTTCTAGATTTCGATGCCCACAAAATCTCATCGCTGATAATGTTGCTGCCTTCAAATCCAAGAAAATGATATATTTTTGTAAGTGATACCATATCACCCTAGACCATTCCACTTCCTATTACCATCAAGGTAATGGAATAGCAAAATCTTCAAACAAAAGCCTAGTGAACATCATCAAGAAGTTCTTAGAAGATAACAAGAAAACCTGGAATAAAAGGTTGGTGAATGCCCTATGGGCAAACATAATAACTACTAAGAAATCTATTGGTACATATCCCTGTCAATTAGTATATGGGATGGATGTTGTTTTTCCATCTTCATTAGGAGTGACAGTAATGAAAATTATTCGAGAGCTGCAAGTAGAACCAAATGACATCCAAAGGAGGATAAACCAAACAATTCGTTTACAACAAACCGGGGAAGAAGTTTATATCAAAGCCCAAGTAATTCAAGACAAAGTCAAGAAGATCTTTGATAAGAAAACTAAAGCAACTAATTTCTTCATAGGTTATCAAGTACTAAAATGGAATTCCAGAAGGGAAGACAAAGGAACATGGAAAATTTTACTTTCTATGGAAAGGCCCATACATTATTTATGGTTACAGAGGCAACAATTAATTTTTCTTGAAATAATTAAATGGAGAAGATCTACCAAGTGGACCAGTCAATTGTCGAATGCTGAAGCACTATTTTTCACCAGACTAATCAGTAATTCATTTGTTCTATTTTACTGATTTGAATACCATATCAAAGTTTAGATTGGAGTGGATGATTATCTTCTCAATTTGAAGCCCGAAAATGCAACTATAAGATTTAAAAGATATAACATCATATGTTTGAATAAAGGAGATCACCGAAAGCAATTCCAAGAAAAGCAAAGGCAAAGTTCCAAGGCCACTTATTAGAAAGTTCTTGACATCTCACAAGGAGATGCCATCCCCAAGTGGAGCCACTATTAGGTTCCTATAATAATAGGGATCATAATTTTGAATTGCCTATGTTAAGTCTTGTAATATTGTACATACCTTTGCATTTCTACAAATGTTTTCCATATTAAAAAATGAAAAGAGGGTATGTCCTAAAAGAATAATCAAAGGAACAAAAGAAAGAAAGATAAAAAAAGATATAAAATATGAACCCCATAAAAAGAAGCAAAAATAAATTCTAAAAGTGTTGCACATTCAAATGCCACTACTCTTAGTTTAATTTACATTTGCAAATAAATTGTGTGCAGCTTGTTAAAAATGCCACAATTTCTGATGATCATGCAATAGAATATTGATCATTCACGACTTTAAATTTTATATTATGATAATTAGTGAATAAGCATTTGACCAAACCATTTAATCTTGGCAGATGAGTAGTTGGGTAGAGAATAAAAATGAGCTCATAAGTTTAATCTGAGCCATTGGAAGATATAAGGTTAGAAATTAGTTAGTTTGTTTATCAAAAGAAAATGAAAGGGTCAGCAAGCTCAAATGCACCCAATAAAGGAAAGGAAAAAATGTTAGGATGAATAAAAGGGTAGGTAGAATACTTTTCAAAAGTTATATATGCATCATTATGCTTATCAAAGATATATTTCTAACCCTTTCCCCTTGCTAAAATTCCCTTTCCCATTGCTAAAAATCCCTTTTCCCCTTGCTAAAAATCCCTTTGCCCTTTTCATTCCCCCTTATCCTAACCCTTGCTAAAAATCCCTTTCCCCTTTGAAAATCCCTTCCCCTTGACTAAACTTTATGTTTCCATTAAAAAAGAAAAAAACCTACTTTTCAATAGTTTAAAACGCAAAAAATTAATCGGGCCCACTATTGATTTAGCCTTTCCTTAAATATATATCAAAATCCCCCTTTCATTTTACACCTCCGTCTAAATATATTTCCCATCCCACTTTTTATTTTTAACTCCGCATATCTATTTCCCGACCCCACCTCTTTAAAAGTGCGCAACTTCCCCCTGCTGTTCAATCATCGTCAATCACATCTGATGACCCACGATTCATTTCACACTCCCCGACGTCTGATATATAAAACCAAGGGTGTGGGGGTGCGAAATGGGTTTTTTTCTCCGCCCACTCCCCTGCCACGCAACACCTCCAAATTTTATCGCACCCCCTCTTACCAAACCATGCGATAAAACACCCTGTGCCATATGATAAACCCCCAATTTTCAAAATGATAAAACCTCACTATTTCTTTCATTTCCTTACCTTTGCGGACTTGCAGAAAACACTGAAGCCCACTCACCTCCCTACGAACCCATATTTTTCATTACAAGTAGTCTTATTTTTGCTGTGCAGGTGATTAACGAAACCGGTTGATGGAGGAACAACTTGATACTAGTTCCATCCTGCTTTCTCCAAACCCACAGGATAGGAATTTGAAATAGAGAAGGAGTTGTCATTAGGAGAGTTTTTAGCCGAATAAAAACATCTTCAAACTCTAGAAAACTTATTTTACCTCCAGCATGTGGTAAATCACCTTTTTTGTAAATAAGCCTACGTTTTCCAAATATTCAAAGGAAGATGAGATTTACAGCAAGATGATGAAATTCAAGATCCCAAATGAAGAAAAATGGAAAAAAAGGTGTGATTTACTATAAAGGGTGAAAGAACATACAGATGAAAGAGCAGACAGATGAAAGAAACAAACAGGTAGCAACAAGTAAAGAAACAAGGCCAAATATCAGTAAGTTGAAAGGTGTCACTATCTTTTTGCATAAAGATATTTTATTTTCCTAGAATAAATCCTAGTGAGTTGAAAGGATATTTTTTTGTAATCATTTGTATAAATACTTCATCATTCGAAGTATCAATGGTGGATTTCTAAATATTTTCGTAGTTGAATGATCTATTGACTGATGGTTATTGTACAAACATCTAGTGGACATACATAACAAGTTATAAAGAAACTTCTTTACAAGATTCATGTGTTGAGCTATCTTAGTGAAGTATAAATTTCAATTGTTCATGCTCTCTTTCTAAGTACTCCATAAACTTATATGTGTTCTAAATTTGAGTGTTATAATAGGATTTTTACTGCATAATTTTCTTAAACATTACACTCTGATTTTAATTGTTATACATTTCTATGTTTTCTTTTGATATCCATTTTAGAGAAATCTTAATTTCCCTCTTATCCCGATTGATTTTCTTTACCCTTATTCATTATCTGGTTTAAGGAATCCTTAATTTCTTCTTGATCCTAATTGAAATATCACTTCACCATTAAGCTTTGAGATCTAATATTGCTCACCTATCTTGCCCTGTAACAGTTTCTTTGTAATTTTATTTTTCTCTATTGTCAAAGTATATTGACTCCATAGCCCAATGGAAAATGGAAAATCACCCATTCATCTAAATCATTAATTTCACCAATCAATCAAAACAAATCCAACTAAGCATACATAACTAGCCTAAAATCTATTAAAAAAACAAAGTTAAATCATATAGAGAGAGCCCTCTCTAAGTTTAGGAAGGCTAGATCCTAAGATCCAAGAGTGGTTTTGTAGTTACCTTTGATATTTATTTTTAAAGCTTAGAAAAACCTTTGGAAATTTCAGAGTGATAACATATTACAAACGCATAACATTCATATCATAATAGTCTATCTTTTGAATTACCTTTCACTTAGACTCAATCTATCTATTTATATCATTATAGCACGCAAATACTATGGTATCAAACCATGGTTTGAGGCCCACAGTTTACCCTTAAACCCATTTACATCAAAATATGGATTTTGACCCACCCCAAAGCCCCTTGAATCATTCACGTAGTGCGCATATACAAAAATTATACAAAAATATACCCAAAAAGTGTACCCGAGGGGACCCCGCTTCAACAGTTCCTCAACACAAACATGTGACTCATCCCAAGTCACTGAGGCATCTGCTCTTGGCTTGGAGAAAGATGACATAAGATTTAAGAGGGAGCACCATTTCCAAAATTTGCATGGTAGCTCTCTATGCTTGCAGAACTAACTTCTCAGTGGTAGGCCCTTTAGTGGCCATCTCTATACTTCGCTGAGTCTATTGAATCACCTTCAATGTAGCGTACAATTTCTGCAAAAGCTGAAGATCCTCCTCTGAACCCATGGTTGCATGTGTGCCTCTAATAACTACTCTTTATGGCCTAGGTCTTCGATCTTGGTTTGAATTATTCGGCCCTCAATAGGTGGGCGAGGTGCTGTGGAAGAACCAGAGTGGGCAGCACTGTCCAGATTTCAGTAAAATTTTTCTCTTTCTGGTGCATCTCATTGCGCAACTGCTATACTACAGGATCATTCTAAGTGGACTTCCATACACCCATAGCCTTGTCTAAAATATTGTCACACTGTGTGACTGCGGTAGAAATATCGTCAGTATCTTGTTTCACTTCGACTGCCATTTTTGCGAGGACCTCAGGTGGAGTCTCAGGCTGCAAATTCATTTATAGATCCACGATTTGATGTTCAAACTCTTCCCAGATGGTCTTAAATTTAGCGCGTGATGCTTTCAGGGTGGCATCAAGTCATTCCATTTTTTCTTCTTGGGCAGTTGTGGCTAGGACTGCTGAAACATCGCTGCAACTTGGTGAATTTTGGCTTTAAGCAAAATGCCTTGGGCTTCGGCTGTACAACATGCTACTTCTATGGCTTATTTTTTATGTTGTGCATCTTTGGCCTACTTCTGGGATTCTACAACATAGGTGTAAGCAACAGTCTTGTTAGCCACCTATAATTTTTTTGCATAGCAAATAGGTGGCTAAATATGTTTCTGAGTCTTCAAGAGAAACATTTCCCTTGAAAATCTATCATTCTTGAAGCCTTCATGTATCTTATGTCCTTTGAAGAAATCTTCACTGCTGTGTCCAATAGTCCTGCTGTTTATGAAAGGAATTGTTTTCCAAGGCCTCTGAAACTTCCCATTTTGAATCATTTCCCTTCATTTTCATAAAGCCTCATTTTCCTCTTTAAAACCTTCATTCCCCTCTGAAAGGCCTCCAAAATCCTTTTAAGCCTCTAAAAATCCCTTTACAGGTTTAAATCACCCTTTTGTCTCTTTACCAAAAGCCAAGAAATTCCTTAAAAATCCCTGTTTTTGGCCTAAAAACCCCTTTTTTTCCACTAAGGCTTTAAGCCCCTTTCGGCCTTAGCCCTAGCATATTTTCCGCACAGGATTGGAGCCATAACCGAGTGCCAATCTCAAATCACAATTGGATATTTCAGTTAACATGTTCCCTTTTACATTTTTCCCCGATGCCGATCCTGTGATTAGATCTTGACCATTGAATCCACAAGAACCAATGGCCAGATCTAAATCACACTCCCTCATAGCCCTCATCGCTAAATCACAATCAGAGCTTTCCTTTTCCTACTTTCCTTTGTTTCTTCCATTTTTATGATGCGATGAACCTTTTCTCTATCGACCTCCACTTCAATCTCCACCGTCGATCTTTCAGATCCAATAGTCAGCGCTCAAGCGCATCGCACCCATCTGTCATATTACCCCTCCGCCTGTGCGACTCCCAACCAAAACTGGACATTTGATCATCCGCAGATCCAACGACCTGCACTCCATCGCACAATCGGAAATCACAACTTATATTTTCCATGTCCCTTACCTCCTTTGATGTCTATCCTACGATTAGATCCTGACCGTTGAATCCACAAGAACCAACGGCCAGGATCACATCTTGATCCACCCATAATCCTCAGTCTTCACCCTGCCGATTTAATTTCCACCGTCGTTCTTGTTCCAGATTGGATGACCAATGATTAATCACGCATCGCAAATCCAAAATTCTTCCCTTTTTGTTCCTCCAATGGCCCGACACTGCGATTGGATTCTGACCATTGAATCCACAAGAACCAACGGCCACGATCTAATCGCGCTCCGCCTTTGCCTTGCCCCTTATCATTGTTCCATGATCTGTCGATTAGATCTTCGCTGTCCATTCCTACAAATCTAATGGTCCTAATTCAATCCTGCACGCCTTTTCAACCCCACAGCTTTCGACCTATCGCGCTCCTTCTGCACCGTCGGATCTGAGGTCCTAGATCCAACGGTCACCATTGCATATCGCGTAACTTTGTGCCCGAAGTTAATGTTTTAAAATTACGCGATAGAAGTGGTTTTGTGATTCCATGTGTCGATCCCTGATAGGATTGCGTTCCAAAAGTGAAAACCACCTACCCACTATTTTATTGCGCGAAAACCATTCTTGTTTTTCACTTTACCGCCTACCCTCTACAATATCAACTTTTAATCCTAACCATCAATTGTTTTGATCTAACGACCCATATTGTATCGCGTTCCCATCCATTTTTGTTCATCAAACCTTCCAAAGGACTTCATCAGAATATCTCCAACGTTAATATCTTCCAATGATCCAATGGCCCACGTTCAATCTTCCTTTGCCCTCCTGGTCCCACCATCAAATACGCCCCCGTGGTCTTTCATTTTTGCCTTTTTTTCCTTTGTATTTGCCCAAAGTCATAAGCTTTATGTTTTAACACTAAAAGTATTTTTTCATTCTGATTCATGTTTAAACCTCGCTTTCATGGTGTTGTGCCATGTAACCTTCTCCACCACACATATTCCTCTGCAATCGCTCCTCCGCCTCCGCTAAAGCCATTTTGAAGCAATTTAAAGCCCCACGTAGGATTTCATAACGGGTTTTCATGTTTTGCAGGTTTAAGAGCATGATTTTTTGAATATCAAGGTCACTAACCCTGAAGCTAACCCTCCAGTGCCTTTGCAGCCTGTGTATTCATGAAACTGGTCGGCAAAAGTTCAAAATGTATCAGAGAAAGATTAAAGGATTAAAAAGCCTAACATTGAATATTAAGAGGCTTAATCCACAGACAGCACAATTGAATACCAATCATTGGTTGCAGCAGCATAGGAGATACATCAGCAAGACATTCCATTCACTGAAGAAAGAGCCAAAGTACTACTACCCATTCTCTATTTCCTCATCAAGCTCCAGAGCAGTTATCATTCTGACCAAGAAGTCCCAAAAACTGTCAGTGCATTAGTTACAGAGCATGGAAGACCTGAAAGGTAACTCTTCACCCTTTATTTTCTCAGAGCACAAAACAGAGTACTACAGCCAGAAAGTACCTTCAAGAACATACCTATGGAGTTATTACCATTTTCCGAGGACCCCTAATTCATCTACAGAGTACCGAAAGTTAATGTAAAGACATTAAAACAGAATGGGCTACAAAAACACTTCTCCTCTGTTTTAATGATTTATTTAAAGTTCTATCTACCTCTATTGTCGCTCTTTCAGCTATAAGAACTCAAGAAAAATACAATGTAAAGGTGGTTGGTTGGTTGTTGGGATTCTATTAGTTGTTAGAATTGTTATTGAGGGGAAGTAACTAAGTAGTCTGTAATATAGTAGGCTGGGAAGAGAAGTTTGGATTGTAAAAGGCCACTGAGCTCAAAGTATGTGACTGGTTTTGCACATCAATTAATCAAGAAGATTCACAGGATCCTGGTCTATATTGTTGGTGATGTTTTCCTTACTGTAATTGTTTCCTTTCATGTTTATCATACTGTCCATTATTCTCAGATAAAGAACAACAAGCATAGTTAAGGACATACCATTTGAAGTACCCTAAGTCTCACTGTAATATTTATCTTTATGTTTTCTACTATTTGTGTATTTAAGAGAAAATTCATCACGATTTAACCAGTATAGAAGTTGGCCTTGTCCATGCTTACTGATGTATGAATCTAGAGTTGTTTCCTTAGATGTTATTGTTTGGTTTCAGCTGAAAGAATTGGGAAACTGGGAGATTAGAGTTAGCCCTATCTCACTAGGTTCCTTTTCCAACAGTTAGCCTTTCTAAGATCCCTTTGAGTTAGTGTCAAAAGCATTGAAGGTTAAAATTCCTTCTCTGATCTTAGGCCTTACTCTCTGTTTCATCTTAAATGTTTTCTACTGTCTGAAAGTGGTTTTGAGGACTGCTGGATTGTCTTCCTTTAGAGTATGCTGAAAGCAGGCCTGGATTCAAATGACATCTAACCTGATCTTAGGCTGCACTTTTCTTTCACCCATTCTTAATGTTCCATTCCACCATCTATCTAAAAATATCCTTTAGTATAGATTACTTGCCCTATGGAAACCCTTGGATAGTTGTTATGCAAGTAATCCCCTTTCATGACTCCATAGCCCAATGGATTGGCACTTCTCTTGACCTATCTTCCCATGCCGAAAAATCCTTCTATTTAGTTACTTCTTTACTTCCATAACCTTCTCAATTAATGATCTCCAACCAAACAAACAAATAAAAAACCCTCATGCTTCATAGCTAGCCTAATACCTCAATTTGAGCCTTAAATATATATCATTCTTTACATCTATAGAGAGATCCCTCTCTGGATCCAGGAGGGTTAGATCTTAGGATCCCAAAATGGTTTGATGTTGTCTTGTCTTTTGGTCTTTCCAATCTGGCCAAAACACATGAACCACAACATAATGGCGACTCCTCTAGGGAACTCTGAGTGAATTTCGTCTTATGCATCCTTAGGAGCTCAAAAGACCCAAAATATCTGGTTAGATTCATATTTAAGTGCTGATGGTGGACAATAGCTTGCTTCAAACATTCAAATTCATCCACCTGGTGACTCCACACTCCATAACTCTAAAAATACCAAATGACTCCACCGGTAGAAGACCCTGAACTGGTTGAAAAGATACAGTGACCTATTTTCTGATTTACAAACATGCTTCCACATATACAATGAAGATATGCCCCAATGAGTAGGGATCATATCCCTGGATTCCCACACAAAATGCCTGAAATAAATTTGTTGAAAAACCTGCCTACCTTTCAGGGTGAAAAGGTTGATGATCCCTTGTTACATCTCATCAAGTTTCATATAGATGTGTGGAGGTTCAAAGTTGAATGGCATGAAGACTTTCTATGAAAATGTTCATGGCAACATTAGAAGATAAGGCAAGGGATTGGTATGAATGGTTAGAACCTAGGAGTTTGTTTTCTTTGAAAGACATGCACCAAGTATTTTATGAGAGATATAAAGAAAACTCTCCATCCTTATCATGGGATTGTTGTGATCAATCTCAGAACTTCATGCAACGCCTGTTAGACATTGATGAGAATCTGGTTAACATGCATCCTAAAGATCTGTTAGAAGCCATTCAAGAGTTTCATTTGCATCCTAATTATCGCAAGAACCTGGATGAATCAGCTGAGGAAGAAAGCAGTCAAGAGACAATAGACATTCCTCAAGATATTCCTGAAAGCTCATACATTGATCCATCATCCCTTATAGCTGAGGCCCAAGAAGACATCCAGCCTTAAATTCAGCCTTCACAAGAAACAGAGAGTTGTTGCACTTCTACTCAAAGAAACACAAGAAAATATTCCCCTTTGACAGAAGAGGAAATAGATCAGATCATCAATAGACAGTCAGCCTCTGAAATGTTTTGCAGAAAAAACACTCTTTCCCATGCATCTGATGAGCCTTGTTGTACAGAGTTGGAAATCCCCCATGTAAATCAGAATAAAGAAAGATCAGCTGATAATCCAGTATGTATGATTGGTAGCATTGCATACATATGATTTTCCTATTTTTGATCTATTTGATGATGATGTTCTCCAAACAGAAGATGATCTTGCAGGGTCACCATTAGTATATTTATGGGAGGAAGATTAGTTCCATCAACTCCAAGAGAGTAATAAGCCCATGTAGGCTATTTACGATACTGATGAAGAAATATTTAAAAGTGCTGAAGAGGGTGAAGGATCTCTGGATCTTTGCTTCACTTCATTACAACTCATCAGTAACAATTTTCATGTGATTGGAAATTAGCAGCCTTTCATCTCACAGGGTGAAGAGGAAAATAAGGAAGAAATTTTTGAGCAGTTTGAAACTAAGGAGCCTTCTCTTGAAAAAGAGGAAGCAATAGAACAAACCCTTGCTCAAGAATACATTGATCTTTTCACAGAGCTCAGCCCACCAGATCAGAAGATCTTAGAGTTACAAGAGGGTTGCACTGCAGCATATGATGAGTCCTCCAGTTCAGAAAGTGATGAAGATGAGGAAGATTTTCTTTCTCAAAAAAATATTTTTCTTGATCCAGTGGAAGAGGAAGCAATCTTGGTTGAAAACTGCTTGTCAAATACTCACAACCAGGTATTATTTCAAGATCCTTATGCTCATTTCCTGCAGACATTTAGAGAAGGATCAAAGGTCATCAAGAGAAGCTTGTTGCAGACAACAAGAAGTATTTTAAAAGCTGCTATTAAAAAAAAAAGAGAATGGGAGTGACCCTCCCTATCCAGCATGCTCAAAGAGATGAGCAGAAAATACCAGTCATGGGATCATCTGATTGACTAGATGTATTGGAAAAGAGTGTTTTTCAGCTAGACATGTAAATATCTAATGTTAGAGTAGGTTAGGTAGGAAATCTGAATAAATTTCAGCCTATGAGCATTTAGTTAGTTGTTTTTAATTTCTGCAAAGTTCAGTTCATGTGCATCTGTCTTTATGCCATGGACCCATAGCAAATCAGACAGTCTAATCCTCGTTTGACTGTTTTTAAATTTCTGTTTTAGAATGTAGAGAAAGAAATCTGTCAGACAGTTTAATCCTGGCAGATTGTAGTTTAGGTAGAGAAGCTATAAGGCCAACTATTTAATATGGTCTCATGGAGAAATAAGGGTAGTATTAGATAGGTTTATTTTCCTGTTTGCAAAAAATTGATGATGTAAAAGGTCTGCAAGTCTATATGCACCTTGAAGAAAAAATGCTAGGACAGTAGGATGGGTAGGTAGTTGTTTGGGAAATGTTTTCTACTGATCTAATATCCACCATGTTTGTGGCAACTGATTAAAGAAAGGAAAGAGATGTGTCAAGTACCAGGCATCTGACCTACTGCCAAAGATTATTTTCTGAGATTCTTGACACCTTCAAGAAGATTCCATCCCCATGTGGAGCCACTGTTAGCCACCTATAAATTTTTTGCATAGAAAATAGGTGGCTAAATATGTTTCTGAGACTTCAAGAGAAAAATTTCCTTTGAAGATCTATCATTCTTGAAGCCTTCATGTATCTTATGTCCTTTGAAGAAATCTTCACTGCTGTGTCCATTGAAAAGTCTTGTTGTTTATGAAAGGAAATGTTTTCCAACGCCTCTAAAACTGCCCATTTTGACTCGTTTCCCTTCATTTTCATAAAGCCTCCTTTTCCTCTTTAAAACCTTCACTCCCCTCTGAAAGGCCTCCAAAATACTTTTAAGCCTCTAAAAATCCCTTTACAGGTTTAAATCACCCTTTTCCCCCTTTACTGAAAGCCAAGAAATTCCTTAAAAATCCCTGTTTTTGGCCTAGAAACCCCTTTTTTTCCACTAAGGCTTTAAGCCCCTTTTGGCCTTAGCCCTAGCCCCTTTTCCGCACAAGACCAGAGCCATAACCGAGTGCCAATCGCAAATCGCAATCAGAGATTTTAGTTAACATGTTCCGTTTTACATTTTTCCCCGATGCCGATCCTACGATTAGATCCTGACCGTTGAATCCACAAGAACCAACGGCCATATCTAAATTGTGCTCCCTCATAGCCCTCATCGCTAAATCGCAATCAGAGCTTTCCTTCTCCTACTTTCCTTTGTTTCTTCTATTTTTATGATGCGATGAACCTTTGCTCTATTGACCTCCGCTTCAATCTCCACCGTCGATCTTTCAGATCCAATGGTCAATGCTCAAGCGCATCGCGCCCATCCGTCATATTACCCCTCCGCCTGTGCGACTCCTGACCAAATCTGGACCGTTGATCATTCACAGATCCAACGGCCTGCACTCCATCACACAATCAGAAATCACAAGTTATATTTTCCATGTCCCTTGCCTCCTCCGATGCCGATCCTGCGATTAGATCCTAACCGTTGAATCCACAAGAACCAACGACTAGGATCACGTCGCGCGCCGCCCATAATCCTCCGTCTTCACCCCGCCGATTTAATTTCCATCGTCAATATTGTTCCAAATTAGATTTCCAGCGCTTAATCGCGCATCGCAAATCCAAAAGTCTTCCCTTTTCGTTCCTCCGATGGTTCGACACTGTGATTGGATGCTGACCATTGAATCCACAAGAACCAACAACCACGATCTAATCACACTCTGCCTTTGCCTTGCCCCTTTTCACTTTTCCGCAATCTGCCAATTAGATCCCTACCATCCATTCCTTTAGATCCGACGGTCCTAATTCAATCCTGCACACCTTTTCAACCCCACATATTTCCACCTATTACGCTCCTTCCACACCGTCGGATTTGGGGTCCTAGATCCAACGGTCGCTATTGCATATCGTGTAACTTTGTGCCTGAATTTTAATGTTTTAAAATTACACGATAAAAGTGGTTTTGTGATTCCGCGTGTCAATCCCTGATAGGATCGCGTTCCAAAAGTGAAAAACACCTACCCACTATTTGATTGAGCAAAAACCATTCTTTTTTTTCACTTTACTGCCTACCCTCCGCAATATTAGCATTTAATCCTAGCTGTCGATTGTTTTGATCTAATGGTCCATATTGTATCGCGTTCCCATCCATTTTCATTCATCAGACCTTCCAAAGGACTTCAGCAAAAGATCTCCACCATTGATCTCTTCCAATGATTCGACGACCCATGTTCAATCTTTCTCCGCCCTCCCGATCCCACCATCAAATACGCCCCCATGGTCTTTCATTTTCACCTTTTTTCCTTTGTATTCGCCCAAAGTCATAAGATTTATGTTCTAACACTAAAAGTATTTTTTCACGCTGATTCATGTTTAAACCCCAGTTTCATGGTGTTGCACCATGTAACCTTCTCCACCGCACATATTCCTCTGCAATTGCTCCTCCGCCTCCACTAAAGCCATTCTGAAGCAGTTTAAAGCCCCGCACAGGATTTCATAACAGGTTTTCATGTTTTGCAGGTTTAAGAGCATGATTTTTTGAAGATCAGGATCACTAACCCTAAAGTTAACCCTCCGGCGCCTTTGCAGCCTGTGTATTCATGAAACTGGTTGGCAGAAGTTCAAAATGTATCAGAGAAATATTAAAGGATTAAAAAGCCTAACATTGAATATTAAGAGGCTTAATCCACATTCAGCACAGTTTAATACCAATCACTGGTCACAACAGTGCAGGAGATACATTAGCAGGACATTCCATTCACTGAAGAAAGAGCCAAAGTACTACTACCCATTCTCTATTTCCTCATCAATCTCCAGAGTAGTTATCGTTCTGACCAAGAAGTCCCAAAAATTATTAGTGCATTAGTTACAAAGCATGGAAGACCTGAAAGTTCTATCTACCTCTACTGTCACTTTTTCAGCTATAAGAACTCAAGAAAAATACATTGTAAAGGTGGTTGATTGGTTGTTGGGATTCTATTAGTTGTTAAAATTGTTATTGAGGGGAAGTAGCTAAGTAGTCTGTAATATAGTAGGCTAGGAAGAGAAGTTTGGATTGTAAAAGGCCACTGAGCTCAAAGTATGTGACTGGTTTTTCACATCAATTAATCAAGAAGATTCATCGGATCTTGGTCTATATTATTGGTGATGTTTTCCTTACTGTAACTATTTCCTTTCATGTTTATCATACTATCCATTATTCTCAGATAAATAACAACAAGCATAGATTAGGACATACAGTTGGAAGTACCCTAAGTCTCACTGTAAAATTTATCTTTATGTTTTCTTCTATTTGTGTATCTAAGAGAAAATTCATCATGATTTAACCAGTATAGAAGTTGGCCTTGTCCATGCTTACTGATGTATGAATATAGAGTTGTTTCCTTATATGTTCTTGTTTGGTTTCAGTTAAAAGAATTGGGAAACTGGGAGATTACAGTTAGCCCTGTCTCACTAGGTTCCTTTTCCAACAGTTAGCCTTTCTAAGATCCCTTTGAGTTAGTGTCAAAATAATTGAAGGTTAAAAGTCCTTCTCTGATCTTAGGCCTTACTCTCTGTTTCATCTTAAATGTTTTCTACTGTCTGAAAATGGTTATGAGGACTGCTGGATTGTCTTCCTTTAGAGTATGCTAAAAGTAGGCCTGGATTTAAATGACATCTGACCTAATATTAGGCTGCACTTTGGTTTCTTTATTTCACCCATTCTTAATGTTCCATTCCACCATCTATCTAAAAATATCCTTTAGTATAGATGACTTGCCCTATGGAAACCCTTGGATAGTTTTTATGCAAGTAATCCCCTTTCATGACTCCATAGCCCAATGGATTGGCACTTCTCTTGACCTATCTTCCCATGCCGAAACATCCTTCAATTTAGTTCCTTCTTTACTTCCATAACCTTCTCAGTTAATGATCTCCAACCAAACAAACAAATAAAAAACCCTCGTGCTTCATAGCTAGCCTAATACCTCAATTTGAGCCTTAAAGATATATCATTCTTTACATCTATAGAGAGATCCCTCTCTGGATCCAGGAGGGCTAGATCCTAGGATCCCAAAGTGGTTTGATGTTGTCTTGTCTTTTGGTCTTGCCAATCTGGCCAAAACACAGGAACCACAACAAGTCTCACGAAACTAAATTTCATTGACAAACGTGGTATGCATCAAGTGCAACTTTCCTGCAGGTAAAACATACAAGTTAATCTTAATATCACTTGTAACGTGGAATTTAGTGTGGCGGTTGGCATCCACATGGATGGCTGGTGCAGGGATTTTCATAAGATGAGCATCCTCGATTGCTAGCAATGCTATATCCAATGGCTATGCACTGGTTACTTGCACACTAGTCTGGCTCACCTGAGAAATGCTCTCTTGAATCAGGCTCGTTTGCATTTTAAGTTCCTAGATCCCAACCTGTACCACTTCAAGCATAGACTTATACTACACCTCCATATTTTTCCAGCAATCCTCAGTCATAGACGTGACTGTGTTATCAATCTCATTCAAATCATCCTCAGTCAGCATCAAGACCTCCTCTCCAACCTCTTTAGATCCCTTCCTCTTCTTCCTTGATCCACCAACGACCTGAAAGTTGTGCTTTGTACCTTTAGAAGTATGCGCTTCTACCTCCTCCACTGTATCTTTTAGTGCACTATCATTTTTCTTGGGCTGAAAGTCTTTCTCTAGGTCGATAGTCTTGCCAATGGTGGTCGGTGTGGCTTCTTTCTCTATAGGTTTCTCAGTTAGCTTCTCTATTTTTTTCTCTAGATGAGTGCCAGTGTGTGGCTTCGTCGAAATTTTGGTGATAGAGGTGGACGCACCAGGCTCCAACCATGTTGGTATCCATTCTTTGGTGATTCAGATCAATTCATCTTCCATAACTAAGTATGATAAATCACACCAAACTCCCTACATGATGCCTTTCATCTAGAAGTGCATATTGTGAAACATGTCCTTGAAGTCAACTTTAATATTGTATTGTTCGTATAATGTCGGAGACAACCTTGGCATAGACTGCACAAACTGATATAGCAAGGCATCAAAACCGACCCAGAAAACCTTATTCTCCTTAGCACGTGTGGGGTATGAGGAATTCCAAAGTGTCATGTACCGCACGACCTCACAGATTTGTGGCTCGATGTTAGGAAACTAGGTTTACTTCAAGGTCTTCCACCCAATCAATTCGATCAATAACGACAACCAAGCATAGTGAAATTTATTGCCTTCTTCCTATGCTTTGCACACATTTTCCAGAAACTCCTTACAAAAATAGTGAGATAAATTGTAAATGACTCCTTTCTCACACTATCTTGCGAGGGCAATCGCGTGTGTGGCACCTCCTTCGGTCTACATTCGCGCATCATCTTGCAGGCCAAGATGAGCGTGCCGAACTGAATAGCCGAGTCGTTTATCTCATTGAACAAAAATCCTTTGTTTTTTTGCAAGACTTGATACTTCTTTTTGATCTGATCTGCGATATATTTTTCTTGTGCTTTTCCGCCAAAATCCGCAAGTGGATCTGTGCCTTTAGCAGGTAAACTAGTGTTCCTATGAATCAATTCAACATAAATTGTAATGCGTTTTCCCAACCATAGTGCATCATCAAGCACTGGCACAAGCAATTTCCAGACACAAATATCATTTATTGGGCTACGCCCAAAGTGATGGATCTGCAATAGATTTAACATGCCTACTTTGTGCAGACCCAACACCCATCTATTCATCTCTAGGTGCACTATTCCCCCTTCATAATGAAATTGGTCAAAGTAGAGCTCTGGCACGAGTTCTGAAAATTTTCCCACATCTGTAATGTCCCAATCCTCCATTCTGAGTTGCGGTACTTTGGAAAACATATCCGCTTCCATTGGGAAATTTTTTGGGATCAACGACATTTGGATTATTGTGTCCACTTTGTCAAGATCTTTGGGAATTATGACCATTGGTTTGCGTGGTGTGACGTACTATCGAAAAATACAAGAATGGGGCCACTTTGACCACATCCTCCTCGTCCTCCATAATTGTTTTTGTGAGCTCTGTCAATGGCCTTTTCAGACGCTCATCTGCAGTGGAACACGACTTCAAAGTTTTCTCCCTCGTGGATTTTCTTGTACCAGATGACTGCCCCTTCTTAGAATTTGTGGGTGCATTCGTTTCAACAACAGGTACCTCGAGCACAATAGGGTCATATCTAGGTCATGTGGTCGTCATACTGGGCAGAATTATGTAACCCATCCCTGCGCAATGCAACTCTTCCTTGAATCCCAAATCCAAACCAGACATAGACATAGAGTATGCAGCGGAAATCAGAGAGCTCAAAGAAAATAATTCACTCAAAAAGAAAAGGGGACTATTGTGACCCTGTAGGTCATATTTATACTTGTGGCGCATCTTCAACTGTTCCTTCTACATTAATGTGTCTCCATAAATGACAAAACGGTCCCAAATCTAGCAAAATCCCTTCATTAAATGCAACCTAGATACTCCCATAAACGATAATAAAGTTATCTTTTCCAGATTTACTATTCCAACAGCTAGTTTTTGACACCTCTGTGACCCATTCAACCTCCTTGTGCAGCTACCGTGCACACATCGTACCTTTATGCGCATCTGCCATCCCATCTATGCAGTTTTGATACTCCGACCATATAGTCATTTGGTAGGCACAAGGTCATCCATGTACAGCTTCAGATGACTTCCATTGACATACCCAGGAAGGTATTCTCTGCTCAATGTGGCCAAGTGCATTTCACCTCCATCAGTTATTTCCTTCACAAAATGTGTACCTTAATCTCTTATCAGAATCTTAGGACACCCAAATCGAGTCACAATATTCTCAAATATGAACTGCGCAGCTGTATCTATAGTATAATCCTTCACAGATTTAGCTTCGGCCCATCTGCTTACATAATGCATCACAGTGATAATGTAATACGCACCACTCTCCTTGCATGGAGGATTGATATGTACCACAAAGTCTATAGCCAATTTCTCGAAAGCTTGTAGCGCCATCTATGGATGCAAGGGAATCTCGCCTTTGCGCGATGGATTTCCTATCCTCTGGCATACATCACATGCACGAAAATGCACATAGGCATCGTTGTGTAGCATGGGCCACCATAACCCAGCTCACAAAATCTTCTGCGCGGTTGACTTACCTAGATAACGACCCCCAGAAACCCCTCCATGAGCTTCATCTAGGATTGCGCGTCTTTCATATTCCATGAATATTTTCAAAACTTCATCTGCACCCATTTTGTACAACTGAACAAAAATAATGGTGAAGTCTGATGTGCACACTGTTGAGATTCAACAAGATGATGATCCTAGTGAAAATTAAGCACCTAATCTAGGTGGGGCCCACAGGCTATTTTTAGGTGTATGTTTATTTTTTAGAATGTTGAGAAAAATTTATTTATAGCGGAAATATATTTTTAGAATGGTGAGAAAATTCTATTTATAGATGAGTTTCTATTTTTAGATGCATTGGAATTTCAAGTTTTTTGAAGGAATTTCAAGTTCTAAGGTTGGTTGGTGGGAAATGCAAGTGGAATTAGTTGTAACTGAGTGATTCGAAGTTGTAACAGAGTTGGATGTGTATTTATGTGAGTTGTAAAGTAGTTTAACTCAGTTAAGCGAGTTAAACTCAGCTGTGCTAGTTGTAAATAGTTGTAACTAAAGATACACTAGTGAGAGATCAATGAATTACATATTAAATTAATTCACATGGAGTGATCTCACATGCAACTGAAGATTTACTACTGTTAGCTACATGCATGTCAGATCCAGTGGAGACCTAGATGAGAGATAGGTGAAAGGAAATTTGGCTATCTGTTGTGACATTAGTGGGTGCACTCATGCAACCACACACACATTGGAGATGCCAATGAGGATTGTGCAGTCAAGGCAAGGCAATATCTCATTCATTCAGGGATTGTGATCAGCAGGGATTGCACAGTGGAGGAAGGCTTTCAGGAGAAGTAAATTGGTGCATGAATATGCCAATTTTTGTATGACAGTGTGAGACGATTGTATATTGTACTGAGAGCTCTTGGATTAGAGTTTTGTATGAGATTGTTTCATGATCCATGATATATATATATATATATATATATGATAGTGGGGTTTTTATCTTTATGCTTTCTGGGTAAACATCTGTGTTATGTGTGATTGATCTTTATTCATGTGTTTGCAATTGGCAATTAAATTTCCGCAAAGATTTTGGTAAAAGGTTTATGTATTTAAAAGTGGCATATAATTGTTAGATTAGGAGAATGCAGGCAATACATAATTGTATTAAAATTTCTACACATGCCACAATCTCTTTCTTCTTCTAAACTGTATATTCATTAGGTGCACGTCCAATAGTAAGGAACTGAATAATATTAGGGAAATGCTCATCAACCACCTTTATCGCAAATAACTGCGTGTCTGCTAATCCATATTCTAAGTTTGTAGGTTTTTCCCCAATATCAATGTGCGATAAATGATCTGGCCTAGCATTGAGTCTTCTTGGTTTTACCATAATCTCAAAGTCATATTCCTAGAATAACAACAGCCACCTAAAGATCTTCTCCCCCAACATAGTCTTATTGACCAGGTACTTCAAATCATAATGATCAGTAAACATCTTAAAATGGCCTCCTAACAGATATTGGCGTAATTTCTACAACGCATACACCATTTATAGTCCTTCACTTTCCGTGGTTGAGTAATTCCGTTATGCACTTGAGAGTTTTCGGCTTGCATAGGCAATAGGGTGATCAATATCTCCTGCTCTTGGCTGCGCTAAAATAGCTCCGAGCACAATACAAGATGCATCAACATGAAAATGGAACACCTTTGACCAATTTAGAAAGAAAAATATGGGCGCATTGACCATATTTTCCTTCATCAAATCAAAACTCTTCTGACAATCCTCATCCCAATAGAATGTTGCTTCCTTTTTAGCAGCTTCTCCATGGGTGAAGTTATCAGCACATAACCCTGAATAAAATTCTGATAATACCTAGTATGCCCTAATATTGAGTGCAATTTCTTAACATTCTCAGGGATCTCCAGATTAAGTATGACCATGATCTTTGCAGGATCGACCATCAACCCTTGCTGGCAGACAATGTGTCCCAACAATATCCCAAATTGTACACAAAATATACACTTCTTCAAATTCAAGGAGATCTGGTACTTCCTACAGGTATCCAACATTAAGCATAGGTTTGAGACATGCTTCTTCAACAACCCAAATACATTCCAATCATAAAAATATACCTGCAAGATATTGTGGATAAATTCTTTGAAAGCAACTACTACTACACGCGAGAAGATGGCATGCACATTCTTCAAGCCAAAGGGAATGACTGTATATTGGAATGAACCCCATTCAATTTCAAAAATGGTCTTACTTTGATCTTCTGGCACAATCCGTATCTGATGATACCCTGAAAACCCATTAGTGAATGAATATGCTTCTTGGCCACCAACGTTATCTAGGATTTCATCAAAGAATGGAGTCGGGAATGGATCATGCACACAAGCATCATTCAATTTACGTAGATCTATACAGATCCTAATATCTCTCTTGGTATTATTATCTTGCACTACCATTGGAATAACCAATCAGACTCTTCTACTGGTTCAAAAATTCCTGCAACAAACATTTTATACAACTCTTCTTTCACCTTCTGCTTATATCGTGAATTCAGCCTGTATGGGCATTGCTTCACCAGATGCACATAAGGTTTAAATATGATCTTCATAACTCCAAGTTCCCCAATAATTCCTTTCAATTCTAAGAACTTTGTAGGGAACAAGTCCTGATACTCAGTCAAAAACTCCAAAACTTTTCCAACTATATCATCATCCTAGTAGTCTCCAATCTTTCCCAACTTAGGTTTCTCTTCAGATCCAATATTCACCTGTCAGATATTTAGGGGTTTTGTCACATCTAGCGAGGAAATTGAGGGCCCAAACACTACGCGTTGTCCCTTATATTCTGGAATAATAATATTCCATGGAGTTTCTTCACTCTCTTCAACTGTCAGGTTCCTGCAATTCACAATGTCTTTCATCTGTGAATCCCATGTTGGTGGAGCACACTCGATTGTAGGCTTTGTTGTATTAAAGATGACTTCTTGAATATTATGAAAATCTTGGAAAATATTATCAAATCCACTCTCAAAGCTAAATGTAAGGATAAAACTCTCTATTAGCGCATACCATTCAATAGTGCCTCGGCACAACTTTGTCTCCAAATACCATTTAGCAGGTACCTTCCCCAATGTGCGAATAACCATGTGGACCCATTTAGGTCTTGGTTCTATGCACCATACTTGATTCCATCTAGCCAATGTCTGCACAGATCATCCTTTAGAGAGTAGGCGTCTTCCATTCTGATGGTTGGAAATTCAAATCATAACTTCATCATGCACACACATTCCTCCCAGTGGCCTATGTTTTCCTTAAGAGTTTTCCACCATCTTACTGGAGTAGCATGCAATTTGAGATGCATAGCATGGAATCTTTGTCCTTCAAGAAAAATCCTTTCAAGTTCCCCTATAAACATGTTTATATCACTTAAACCATAATAGTTCGGTAATTCACGTACCTCAGATGTTATACACCATAGAGATCTGGTCACATGATTACAGCGCAGTGCAAATACCTCATGCAACTGATTCTTCCAGTTTTCTAGTTCCTCATAAGAATCTTAAAAACAAGAGTTTTCCTTCTCCTAGTTAAGATTTCCATCTGCTGTTGGATTAATCCAATACTCCTCACACAAGGTCATCTTATAGATTTGATAAATATCATCCTTAGTGCACATTGTCTCTGTATATCTTTGTCCTTTTGCAGGGTCTAGAAGAATGATGACTCTAACTCCATTTCTTTCAAATTCCATTCTTATTTTCTTCAGGTTTATGACACCATCCATGTCAATATCCCAGTCCAACCCTAGCAGCGCAGGATAAGGATTAATATCATCTAGAAATTGGATAACTTCAAAGTCTTCCATTACCTTAACACCCTCAATACTGACTACAACTTGCGACATCCTCCCTAATGGAATGATCTTCTGCTAATTGGCCACATGTAGTTGAATGGTAGACCATTCCAGCTTAGGTTCTCCCATGTGCTACCATGTTTTCTTAGGTAGAAAATTAGCATATGATCCCAAATCTAGAATAGCCTGGTCCGTCTCATAAGCACCAATTTGCGTAGTCGTACACATCTCTCTACCTGTTCTCTTCTTATTCTTATATATTTTATTGAAAGCTCTCTGTTCTACCATCAATTGTTCCTTCTCTGTGCAATTATCTATCAGAGCTTGAAGGTTTCCTACCGCCTTTTTTTTGCGCAATAACTTAATACACGCTTGTAGAAATAGTTTGATCTCTTCATCTCCTCTTGCTTCCTTCATTGGTCTACCTGATGTTGATGTGGTACCTGTTGCAAATTCTTTATGTGCTTCAAAAAAAGTCTCCTTTGTGCGTTGTAGATGAAATCCTTCTTTTTTTTAGGTGCCTTATGGATCCATACATCAGTGGTCATTTGTTTTCCCTTATCTTCATTAGTGGCTACGCCACTCCTGGTAACCACATTCATACTGGGATCTTCTTCATGAGCTTTTGCTCTAACCATTTGAAGATTTTGTGTTAAAGTCTCCATATTTTTCTCTTGCATTTTAGTAATCAAGGTAGGGAAATATTCTATCACATGATCAAATTTTCTACAATACCTGCATGATTGTTGCGCTGGATTAGGAAAATCGCGCACATATTTACCAACATATCTGCAGTTATAGAAACTAACTTGTCCTCCTCCATGACTATTTGATCCAGCTCCTTAGACTCTTCCTCTACCCTGAAATCCACCACGCCCAGAGGGGGATGCGGGTGAGGTAGGGTTGGCCTACATCTTATATATTTTAGCTTTATCCAACATCATATCATAAGTGCGACAATGTTTCTCATCATGTCCTAGGGACAAAAAAAAATATGCAAAACAACTACTTCAACTCAGGTTGATACTTTCCGATCCTTGGACATGAATCTGTGTCATGCAATCTAGTGATTTGAAATATTGTGCACCATACGGGATTCTTCAATGGACTAGGACCTCGGACATTCAGATAATTATTGAGGACATGACATTGATATTTATGGTGCCCAACAACTTTACATTTTATACACTAGACCTCTGTGTACACCTCCTTGCCCTTGTCTTTATGCAAGCTTTGAATCTCTAAATGCATGGCTCCCAATTGATTCTGAATTTGTTGAGTCCCAAGCACAATAGGTGTTGGGGTAGCTTCTAGTTTCATTGCAACCTCTACAGCCTCATCCTGTGTGGCAATATTTTTCTGACCTAAGGGCTTGCACACATGTGGGAGCAACATAGAAATAAACCATTCCTTATGCTGAGTATCATCGATGAAAAATCCACCATCTTTGATAGTGCACTTCAACCCCTGATATTCCTCCCATACAGATTCGTTAACCTCATGACGAATCTGTTTCATTTCTGTAACCAACTGCGCATATGACTTAGGTTTCATGAAATGCTCTTTTAGGGCATATTTTATTTTTTCCAAGGTGGCATTAGGGTGTTCTTGAACATATCTGATATACCAATCTAATGCATGATCTTGGAAGGTAGTGGCTAGCTGCACTTTCTTAATATCATTATTATTAACCTATTGAGCCTTCCATACGGCCTCAGTCACAAACCAAAAGTGCTCAATATCTTCATTTCCAATGACTATGAAGTTAGGTAACTTCATTGACGCGACCATATCTGCACCCGGGGGAGGTGGAGGTGGTGGTGGAGATGGATTGTGCGATGGAGTGGGTGTTTTGTAATATGAGTGTAGAAGTGGAGTGGATGGGGTTGGAAAAAGGCTCAAGGGTTTTTGATTTGACGAACCTTCCTTTTCAGAGTCACTATAGCTACTAACTTTTGGTTCACCTTCACTATCAGATCTAGGCTTCAGAGGGCTATAAATATTTTTTTATGGATCTTCGCAGTAAACATTTTCACTGCGCGTAGTCAGGCCTCTCCGCAAAATTCAAGAAATATGTTCACACAAAGAGCCATGTTCACATAATAGCATTTTCAGCAACAAATTCAAAGAGCACCTAAAATTACCTCTAAGACCTTTGAAAAATCTTCTTTCTGCTTCATAATATGAGACAAATTGTTCAATGGAAAATTCAGTCACAAATAATCCCAAGAGGAGATTGATCCAATGATCCACTGTGTGGGTGATCTTATTGTCTATCTTTTCTAATTGCTGGATCAATTCAGGAGTCCACTCAATGACTACGTCGTCCTTCATGTGTGTATTGAATTCAGTCAATCATGAAAACCACTCCTGCAGCTTGTTTGCAAAGGAGAAAAAGAATATCTCATGAAATTCTGTGTAGATTTATTTCTATACCCACTTTTCATCAGATAGCTTAGTACTTCGATTCTCTTGCAGTGTGAATTCAGGGATCTTTCTATGCAACCAATCCTGTAATTTGTTTCATGAAGGGTGCCACAACATCAAATCTCGCTCAAAATGATCACGATCCTAGAAATGGAACCATTTGTTGGCTTGAGGGGTCCTAACCCAGGTTCATAGTTTATCATGCAACCAGCAAACCCTCCAACTACTGGCCCTTTCCGCAGTGAGCTGCTTGCGCAGATCAAAGTCTCACCCGAAGCGGTATGGGGGGATGCTAGAACCAGGTTTCTGCACCCTGAGGAAGAAAATAAAGAAGTGGCCCTAAGTAGATTGATTGCAAACTTATATCAATCATAAATATATGTGTGCAATAGAGAATAATACTTATTAGATTACAGATAGAATAGTAAATCACTTTAGTGCAGGTATAAAATAATAGGACCAGATCGAGATCTAAAAAATGCGTAATCACTTAATCAGATTCATTCATGTATTCTATCATCAATGTAACTTCATGTAGATATAAATAAGAAACACAGAAGCAAATAAATCTTAAACAGAATAGGTAACTTAGATCAAGACACAATGTTTCGCCAAAATCAGTCCTTGTATAAATTCAGATATTTTCAGTACATCAAACTTCACCCTTACACTTTACCCTTCCGCGCACACAACTAGTGGAGTCCGCACACAGCTAGGACTAGGTCTCCACGCACGCAGCCAGCAGGAGCCTTTATACTAAACTCAAACAAACCCTTACACAAGTATTACATATGCACAAAAATTCAAATCATAATAGTCTATCTTTCGAATTACCTCTCACTTATACTCGATCTAGCTATTTATATCATTCTAGCATGCAAATACTATGGTCTCAAACCATGGTTTGAGGCCCATATTTTACCCTTAAAACCTTTTGTTAGCCACCCATAAATTCTGTCATATCAAGTGGTGGCTAAATGATTTTGGATAGCCTTCAAGAAACAATTTCATTGCTAAAAATTGTTAATGCTTAAAGTATTTTGATAAAATCCTATCCTTTGGATAATCGTCACTACTTTTCCCCTTTTCAACTCAGAATTTATGTTGTCATTACATGAAGAAAAACCGCTGCAAGCACCATTTTCCTTTTCCCCCTTCTTCCAAAACTAACCTCATTTTACCCCTCCATTTCCCATGAAAATCCCTCATTTTCATGTTTTTTCTCCTTTTCCCCTTCATCAAAACCATTTGATAAGGCCTAAGACCCTTTCTTTGCCTTATCAAAACCCTAAAAATCATTTTAAAACCATTGAAAACCTATTAAAATCACATTTTCATATTATAGACTTAAGCCCCCTTGGGCGAAGTCTTTAACCCTTCCCTTCCATATGCCCTGGTGCTAGAACCAAGCGCTGGCCATCTAAGCGCTTATCGCATCGCCCCATGCCGATTAGCCCTTCATCCATAACCCCCAGTCATATGGCTTTCCATGTAACCCATGGCCCCGCAGACGGGCGCCTAACCATATTGCATTTTTATCTCGCCCCTGAAAATATTGAAACTTTATGTTATATTGAAACTTTGGGTTTTTAATTATTTTCTAAAGTTTCCAATGGTGCAAAAATCCAATCAATATCCATCGTCAATCTGATCCACAGATCGACGACACGCAACCTCTCGCCCCGGTGGCCCCCGCCATCCACTCACCGTTGCAAAACCACGCGGTATCCATCACACCGCTTTTGAGAGCGGGGTGGTATTTTTTATTTTGCAGTGATTCCATACACCGGTTGATGCGTGGCCTGAGCACTTTTCATAAAACCGCCGTTCATCATGCGTTAAAGATCGGACATGGACCCGACGTGATATGGACGTCCAATGTCCGATCTGAGGCTGCCCATCAGACGGTGATCACTCTCCGAATATTCCCATGCGATAACCAGTCTATGGCGTGGTATTTAAAGGATCTCCGCCTTTGATTTGATCTGTAGATTGACGACCCACATTCCATCGCCCGGTCCCCTCGTCCACAACAGTGCCGGTGGTCCCAGCGCCACATCAACATCCATGCGGTAGATTTATATTGGGGCAGGTCTCCATGGTTCCTCGTCCAGTCAGCAAATCCGGACCCGAGAATTTTATTCAGCATGGTTTAATTAAATTTTTAAAAAAAGTTTGGGTGTGCTTCTAAGGTTTATTAGTGCCTGTTTTTCCACCATTGATCGCGTGGGCCAATCTCATCCGACGGCCCACGATCATCCCAAACCCCACACACCATTTTTAACCTATTTTCTCCCATTTTTTAAATAACATGACCCTATCACGTTATTTTTTTGCCTCTGCTCCCGACCGTCGATCTCTGCGTGATCGACGGCTCCGATTCAAATTTCCTTTTCGCCTTCCCTTTGAACTCCTCCGATAAATATCAATCGTTGGATGATGCCATCCAAGGGCCATGCTCCCTCCACGTGCCTCTTGAAGCAGTAAACTCATACATGCAGGATTTCATAATATTTATTTGTATTTTGCAGGGTTAAATGGTTTTTTTTCCATGACTGAAGAAAATTCAGAAGCAGAGGGTGACGATCCTCCCGCCTCTGATCCGTCAAAGAGAATCATTTGCAAGTTTCGAATGCACGTTTCATCGATGATTCATGAGGCATTGATGCCATATCACCCCTGCGCAGCCCTGCATGCCAGCAAAACACAGTGAATTAGACACAAATCAAAGAGTATCAGTGCCGAAGACAAAAATATATCAGGATAGAAAATTGAAGACAAATCTATAGGGATTACGGCTAAAATGGATTATCAGAAGACTAAAACACAGTTTAAAGAAAATCGTGAGTGTTTTTTGTGGAGGTAAATCCCCTCTGCGGACATAGGCGATCCCTACTAGCCCAGACCGGGTCTAGCAACAATCGTTCACGCTATAGTGCAGGTTCCCAATTGAAAATAAACCAACTAGTGATGTAGGCTTACTTGGAATCCAACACTGTTGCTTGTAGAAGAGGTAGCGCTCCCGTTCCTTAGCTCTGGCAGATCACGATCCCCACGATCTCCATGATAGGACGCATGCACACGTGAGAAACAAACAAATGCAAGCGTAAAATCCAGTAGATGCAACTATATGTCAGTAGGAAAGGACATAACTCATCATCATAAACAATAACAAGAGTGGAACCATAACTAATAGTTGCTTATTATTAATCAATCAAAGGAAGAATACAACCATAGTTTTGATGCTGAATTATCCTTCGGCGGGTCGCCAGCAGAACACGTCTCGAAAAGCCTGTCAAGGATGTTACAAACCTCTCTCTTCGGATCTTGACAATAGTCTCCTTTATTGGATTCGGCCTTGAGGGAATTATGGAGGCTCTTGTAGCATAAGGCTCTTGGGAATTTTGGAACTTGAAGACTAGCTTTCCATGGAGATGGGAAAGCTTTTATAGATGGAGGAAGGGGAGTTGGGATCCCTATAATCATGGGATTGGCCCTATCCTCAAGGAAGCTTCCATGAGAGGTGGCAAACCACTTCCTCTACATGGAAATCCGGAGCCAAACCTCCCAACTCAAGATAGATACCAGTTCATGAATTGGTTAGGATGAAACTTCTGCCGTTTATTTTAAAAAACACTCCTTAAATTGGCTGGCGTGAGTGCGACTCTGGGACAGAGTGCCAATTGGCGCGGCCTCTTTGAAGGATTTTCCCCATTGGCGCGGGTACTGAACTGCCTGCCCGTGCCAATGCAAAAAGGGCCATTTTTAGGGTTTTTCACAAGGAGATGTCTTCAAGTCAATGAAAGCTCTTGTTCGGAGGGACGTCATGAAAGTGGTTTCAAGCCATGTTACTGTTCACAGGTCACGAAATGAGCCCTCCAATGTGTGGGACGGGGATTGCAGGGACGGTGACAAATTACTGTGTAACAATGTTTTATCAGACAGAAAGCATACGCTGCCACATCAGGGGCTAATTAAATTCCCCAGCCATCACAGAACCACCTAAAGCCTCAAAGCAATCAAAGGAAAGTCGAATTTATTACCAGACCAGGAGGTATTTTGCATCAATACAACTGAATAATTATTTCAACGAAAGGAACTTATTGTAGCTGTCAGCAGAAGTTATTACAAGGATGACGAGGAGCCTTGAAGTCAAAAAATTCTTTCTAGGAAACCTAATAGTTAATGTAAATGATTTTATACAGAGGATACCTATGTAAGTTGCTTCATTGAGCCCCCAAAGTCCAAGAAGCCATTTAATTCTGTATTAATTATCTTTAGAGATCATTTTCAGAGCCCACCTCCTCTTTCTTCTATAAATACTACTGCAAAAGAAGAGAAGGGGGTTGGTTGATCACTAGTTGTAATATTGGAACTCTCTGAAATAATACATAGTCTGTTGAAATTGAAGAAGAAATTGAAGTCTTGGAAGCCCTGATGATGTTGTTGCATGTTTGTTACTGAGAAGGCTCTATCATTGGATCCATGAGCTTGGCTATTGGTGAAGTATTCTAAAATGTTTAATGTTTTCTCCTGTTTTCATTTTGTTCCATGATTTCTTACTATAGTAGGTTGAATGTTTTAGGCTAAGAAATGACTCCTGGAAGCACCTTAGACCTGTTCATCCTTCACTGTTTCATGTTTTCTTCTGCTGAAGTATTTTAGAGTCTTTAATCTCTCTCTTTAGTCTTCGTGCTTGTTTATTTCCTTAATATTTTGAATAGTTGGTTTCAGCATGATTTATGGTTCTCCCTGCTTGTCTGCTGCCACTTTAAAACTGTTATTGAAGTCTCCCTTTGAATTTTTCTATTTACAGTGAGCCAAGGAGGTCTGTTCTGATCTTTCTCTTTGTCCTTAAACAGTTTTCTCAAAGGTATTTATAGTTGTAATCATAGATGTGTTAGGTGTTCCCTCTTCTATGACTGCAATTATCAGTTAATATTTTATGTTTTATAAGTCATTTGAAATAAAATATTTGAGGAAATAGGGTGTTCCCCAAATCTTAGATTTCATTTTAAAATTTGTTTTGAAATAATTGTTTGCTTAAAGTGTGATTTGTAGAATTCATGGTTAGCCTTGTCTATCAAAAAGCTCCTTATTGTTCAAATTGTGTTTTCGAATCCCCTTTGTTGATAATTAAACTTCTCTTTCTAAATCATTGATGTCCATCTCATTCCAAAAACCAAAGGATCATGTGGCCAAGTTAGATTTGTCCTATGATATCCCATATCCATTGATAAGTATGTTATGACCTCTTTTTGACTCCATTGCCCAATGAACCAGATGTTCCTCCATTCTATATATCTTTCCTAGGCCTTTCATGTTCTGCTGTATCAATCCAACCAAACAAACAATCAAACACTTGCACTTAATAACTAGTCTAAACTCCATACTCTAAGCACATAAGATAAACCTTTGCAAACAAACATTTGAGAGATCCCTCTCTGAGAACAGGAGGACTAGATCCTGTAACTCTAAAGATTGGTTCTGATGTTGCCTTGTCTTTTGATTTTACAAACTATCAAAACACAGGACACCAACACCTTTTACATCAAAATAGGGACTTTGACCCGCCCTAAAGTCCCTTGAATCATTTGTGCAACGCACATATACAAAAATTATACAAAAATGTACCCAAAAAGTGTACCGCAGGGGATACTGCTCCAACAGTAAACATGAGACGAAGAGTTACTATGACATGCCCGACCTCCAAGTGCCATATATGGAAGTGGGGCTGAAACAATGACCACAAACTGGCACCCCACAACAGCTCTTAGGGCTACATGATACTCGAGGGGAAAAGGACCATCATAGGTGACTAAACAATGTGTTGGGGTTCTTTTTCAGTACCTTGAGTCCACAACTGCATGCATGACAAGGAATGGGTGCTGTTATAGGCCTTAAAATACATGCACAACACTACCTCCGTGCAGTTATAGAAAAAAATATCCAGTTCAAAGAGTGCGGTCCCAAGATCCAAGCCACTTTTCTAGGCCAACCTCCAGACCACTTCCTAGAACTTCCTGCAACTTCTAAAAATTATAAATGACATAATGAAAAATATTTTCATACAAAAATTAAACAATAACTTAGTTTGGACATGCCTAGTCCATAACAAACATTTTGTCAAACACATGGAAAACATGTAAGATACAGGTCGTGAATGCATATATGATCATAATCGTTTGAGATTCACGTGAGAATCACCAAGAATGTCATATGCCCTCTTCACATAGCAACAATAACACTTATTATTCCATACATTCATCAACCAATCAATAACTAAATCATTCATGACAAGAGCCATACATAATACACATCATATAACCAACATATAACCAAAAAAATAACCAACATAGAAACCATGGAAACTCAGCCATAATATTTCCAACATAATCACTACGAATTCTCATAGATAATGATAGGAAAGATGTATTATAATATTGTATGAAAATAGCAAACAAGTCAGGAACTTCCACATAGCACTTGACCATAGATTGGGTCGAACCAAATATTTCTTTCATCCAATCACCCTTGCACCATATTCCAAGCATGTATGTGGGATCTTGTGGAACGAACAAAAAAAAAATGAAACTAGGGATTCCAAAAGGAAAACCACCTCAACCCTCAATCACAGTGATTCCACCTCCACGATTGGACATCACTAACACCAACCATATCGATCTCTACCCACGTTGTCCAGGGCTCTAGGAACTAATAGATCAACCCAAAACCTTCTAGGGATCCAACGAATTTTTCCAACCCAACTCCAGGGACTAGTAAATCAACCCACCAAGGGCTCCAGAGTGTTTTTAACAATCTAGGCTCTAGGAGTAGTAACTCAACCCAAGTGGTTCCAAGGCTTCCAGAGCATTTGTTCCAAACCACATCCATAGGGAACCTGAGCACCAATAAAAAAAAAAATAAGTGGAAAAACCACAACACCATGGCTATCCAGGAAATGGAAAGGTGTTGATGGTTTTGAATGACTTCATCAACCATCCAGTCAAGAAATTAAATCAAATCCTTTTCCGTTTGGAATGTTGGCTTCGACTGGTATTTTTGGGACCAATTTCCTTTAAAATAAAACTATATGAGATATGATGGAAGTGATTAAATTATTCTAATGTGAACTAAGAATATGAAATAAGAACTAATATAAACTACTAATAAACGCATGTAATATGATAGCATATGTGTTACAAAGATGCCACAATTAGCATAACAATAGAGATCATCATGCAACTATGATTTTAATTCAAGAAAAGAAAATTAATTTAATTAAATAGTTAATTAAATTAATTTGTTAAAGCATCACATATATTGAGATCTCGTTGTTCACAATATAATTTAAATTTCAATCAAACATACCAGTAGTGATAATGAAAGATTGACTAACACATAGATAATGTGAACAATAACATAATACCATTCTATTATAAGAAAATATACAAAAAAAGGATAGTAGTATCTGATACACCATAGATCTGTTCATCATAAAAAAACAAGTGGTTTAGCTTTGATATTAAGAAAAATTGAATTACAACAGTGCAATTTAAGTCTCCTCTTACAAAAATTCAGAACCCATTCTTTATCTTAGAGAGGGAATTTATAGGTTTTCAATAAAAGATAAAGATAGATTAGTCTCACAACTCTTAAACAACTCTTGAACATAAGTAATAATAAGGGGCACACTTGGAAATAGTTACAATGCATTTTTATTCTTAGGAGGAAGAGTATCCAACAATTTTTTGTTGTAGATTGAAGATATCGATCAAATTGTTGAGTTCGGGTGGAAATTTTGTCCCGATCCTCATTTGACCTACAAAAATGACATTCTTGAAAGTTGGAAACATATGTATGGTGACATTTGAAAGGCATCAGAGAAGTAACCATTGACTGTGTGGATTCACTAAGAACTACTAATAATGCTCAAGATTAAAAATTTTCAACTGATCAATGATTTTGGAGATCTTTCTGCAACATTCCTGCCACGTCTTTGACAACAACCTGATGTCGGGTGAAGTAAATTCGGGAAAAATTGCTATGATATTGGATTGTAATATTTTTCATTGATTGATTCAATAATATTGTTGGCGAGATCTCGAGCCTCATATACAACTGATTTGGCTTGCTTCATTTGGATCTCCCATTCTCTAAACACAATAATTTTCTTAGCCTCTTCAATTTTAGGTATATTAACATATCTACCTTCTTCACTTTCCTTCCAAGTTAGGAAACCTAAGATAGTTTCATCCATCTCTTCAAAGTAATTTTTTCATATCTAAAATCTGATCAACAAGAGAATCAACAATCTTGCATTAATATTGAATTATTTCTAATTTATGGAAAAATATTGTTTGTTGTTGTGCAATAATAACATTTAATTCTTTATCCTCCCTCTTGAAATTTGTTAATTCAGGATTGATATGCATTTTTTCAATCATTTTTTGCATTTCCTGAATTTTTTCATTTCTTATTTGTACATCTGTATCATATTAGACCTTGAGGGAGTCGAAATTTTGTTGTAGTTCTATTAACTGTTACTGCCAATGCTCATTGATATTCCTCTTTTCAGCTTCAATGTTATGCTCTAATAGGGAAATTTATCCTCTTTCTCCTTTAGAAATTGATGAACTTCTACAGCTAATTGTGGCTGAGGCATAGGAACCTGTGAATTGAGTGAGTCTGCCTAATTCTTCTGTTGGCTTTGTTGTAGAGCCTTTCTATAAAAAATCAAAGGAGGATATATTCCCAGATACTAACGCCTGGGATGGATTTAGTTTTCTCTTATTTCTTCCTCTTTTCACTACAACCTTGTGCTAAGGACTATATAAAATACTCGATGGAGGGATCTCCTCAATATTCAAAAAAATTTCAGAGGAATGAAATGCAGGGATAACCTCAATATCCTTTTCACGCTGAGATTTCCAGTGATATTATTTTCTTTTGAACTTTTTTCAAGATTCTTTGGAGTGTCATGAACATTCATTTAATGTGAAAATTTAGTACTATTAGGCTCATCGTTCTTGGAATTTAGATTTTGGTTAAATTATTTTCAAATCTCATCCAATCTAGGAGCAGTCACAAAACCCTTGGCCTGAGAAGAAGTAGAAGCCACTACTCCTTTAATTTGGATATGATAAACTGACCGTGAAGAACAAGTAAACTGAACATTATCACTTGCAACTTTCTCTTGAGGTACCTGCAATAACCATAAGAAGGCTAGCTATCTTGGATGCTCTATATTGTGCAAATTGAATCTTTTCCTCAGGGGTCAATTGCTCCTTTGATATTTTTAACACCAATGAATAAGAAGAATATTTATCAAATAAATCATCTAATCTGTCAGGCTCATGAATAAATTGACTGATATTTTGTGAAGCTATGAAATTATTAACTACAACAATGGGGTCATAATGTCTATTGAGTATGGTAGGAAGACTATGGGCTTGAACAGACTAAATTTATTTCTATGCATGCTTATAATTATCCAAGGTGAATATGCCAAATTTAGTTAGAAAGATTGGCCACATCCTTTTTTTTATTCTTTTAGAGTTTTAGAAATACTATCTCCTCAAAATTTTATATGGAATATATAATGGAAAAACATGACGGTTAGATAAAATTCCATAAACCCTAATATATGTAAAATATTATTCACTGAACCAATTTCCAACTCTTTGAAGATCATCTTCAGCCTCTAGAGATCCAAGGTACTTCAGTACTGAAAATAACTTGATAAATTGGAAATATAACTTTGTGATAGATTTGTTAAATATTCTCTTGCTACTTTGACTCCCATAGGATATCGTGATAAACATGGATGGGATTTGGATCTTGAAGAGTCCATTTCCAGCCCATAAAAGTTAGATACATTGAAAAACACAAAGCATCCATGATATAGACATACATAAATAAGGGAGGGACTTTATTTCAGAGATACTACATCCATTCCTAAAGGACAAAATATGAGCAACTATATTATCAGAAAGCATAGTAGCCTCGTTAAACACACATGGAGAAGACAACCGACAGATTAAGATAAGAATGAGATACAATTTATCATTAAAATAGATGTACATATATAATACATTATTGTGACCCCTGGATTCATCTTCCTAAATATCCTAGATTTCCTTTGTCTATTTGCCTTCTACACCAAATCTTAGAGGATTAGGTGTCCAACATTCCCCACCTTAATCTAAAGGGGAATATATGAGTTCAAGAAGTGAGTTGTGATAAAAAGGTGAAAAATATGCATGGAAGCACTAGGTTGAATGTGCTCTTTGAAATTTTGGCATAAGGTGGTGGTTTGAGGTCGACCACCAACATTGGAACACTTAGTGCATTTCCTAGAACTCTTCCAAATCTGGAAAGAAGCTAAGGTCTTATGCTATAGGAAATGCTCGTAATTTTTTGAAGAGGGAGACCTTCAACCTATAAAAGCGAGGTTTTCAAACCACATAAAAAGGTAGAACCTCAACCTGGAAATGGAGGTCTCAACCTATGGTGGTTTAAGGATGACCACCAACTCTAGACTGCTTAATGCAATTCCTGGAACTCTTCCAAAACTAGAAAGAAGCTGAAGTCTTCTGCTAGAGGAAGTGTCCCCAATTATTTGAAGAGGTAGAAGCTCCACCTCGTATATATGGTTTAAGGATGAACACCAGCCAAAGGCATGCTCATGGGCATCTATGTCTCTGGCTACAACTATGAATCTGGTATGGAAGGTTGTGACTCAGGCTCACTTGAACTTCTGTGTATCTGGCTACAACTTTGAATCTGGTATTTCGGGTTTTGGATTAGGCTCACTTGATGTGGATTTGAAGCTTGTATATGACCATCATTTCCCCCCTGTCAGATACAAGGTGAGATGATGGCGAAAAATCAATTGCAAGGCATTTTTATATTCTAGAAGAGATTCTGACATATGACTTAAACATCTTCTTGGTTGTTGATGCCCATTGCCAAGAAGCGTTCCATCCAAGATGAATCTTTGTTCTTGCACGAGGCTTGTTTCTGAAGAATTTGTTTGAATAATGAGTGGTTTTATGACAATTATTACATGGATGAAGATAAAAAAAATGATATTTCATATGTCCAACTTAGTCACAGTGTTGGAATTTAACATTCTTTTGTTGCTGTTGTGGAAGAGGATAAAAATTTGGAACATCTGAAGATGCATTTTCATGAATAAATCCAACACTCTGAAACTAAATGGGCTTGGAATAGTCCAACATATGAAAGGATACATACTTTTCATATCCAAGACCAATTATATGCTTGTTATTGACAAGCTCTTCTCAAGGTCAGATGACGGGCTTGGGAAGTGCATGCTGCATTTCTCAATCTTTCTTCACATCTGCTCTCGAAATTGATGCTGCCTCTTCAATTTATTGTTGCTGATGTGAGTTTGTCTCAATGTTATAAACAAAAATAGGTTCAGAATGAAAACCATTATGTTTTAATTCTTCTTTTTGAATATGAGATTATAGTTGCAAAAAATCAATCTTTTCTTGTGCATTCTGCAGATAGTTTTTGATATTGGAAAGATTGTCCTTGTTGATGTTTACCATCCCATCTGCAGCAGAGAGTATTAGAGTATTTACTATTTATAATAACTAAATAATTATTTCATAGGTCATGAGGTAAGGAGTATTTTACAAACAACATTGACAATAAACTCATAACCAATAGTTCAAATTCCACCCACTTCCACGAATAAAGGCTATGTTTGTCTTCGCTGCTTTTGAGCTTGGTTCACTTAAATTTGAGAAAAAAGTGCATCAACATCAAGTTCCTCTACCTCAACATTGCTCTATAAAATAAATTCAGTAAAAATGTACAAAATTCAGTTGTCTTAATAGACCATCGACTCTGTCCATTAGATTTTCGAGACATTGTTTAGGCAGTTCTTCCATCAATTTCACAAAAGTGGAAAAAAAATATTTCTGGTTTCTGGGTAATTATATCCTCCAGATACCTCTTGAACTTATCAAAATATAGCTCTACCTGTACGTAGAAGTTTTTTGTTGGAAGTGGCCTTTAGTTCATTCACACCACATTAGACATTGTGTGCCATATATTTGACAATATGCATCGACCAAACAATGTCTTTTGGACTAAGATAGTCTCTGTGCATGCTCGGAATGGAGATGTTGATGAGGCCTACCTTGGGATTGTTTCACCGAACGCAATTTGCAGGCTGGAAGTTAGACACTGTTACACGTTATTTTGTCACCATGACATTTGACTGTCCATATAGGTCTATCACTACCTATATTGTGCTCCCTTAGAAGTAAAAAACCCTAATGTTCCTAAACCAAGTCTTGGAATTGGAGAAAAGCTCATTAAAACCCTTAAAAGTCTACCTCCACACTTTTTCTAGCCTTTTCCTGTGGGTTCACAGATACTTGTTCTATAGCCAGTGGCAGCCCCCGCACGTTCTTCTACTAAAACATGCAGACCCTCGTAAAAAGTCAAATAAAGGAAAAAGTAAATTTTAGAAGCCCAACTGGTTGAATATTCTCCCAAATGGAAGCTTCTATAGGCGCGATCAGTTCAAGATTTATCCCTCCACTCATGAAGATTATCCCTTGGTCCATGGAGCTCAAATCCCTTCATGAGAGGAATCCATCCCCCTCTTCATGGAACTAAAACTACCTCCATTTCCCTATAAATTGAGCTCATGTTTCAATCTCAACGGTACCTTGTATATGGTAACTGCTGAAAAAATTCCCAAGAGAGCATACTCTCTACACTAGTTATTGTTGGCATAAGAATGATCACACCCTTATGTCCATAACTCCATGCTAGTATTCAGAGAGGAAGGCTTGTCAAAATGAAGGAGGAAAAATTGTTCAATACCTTGAGAGAAACTTGTACGACATCAAGGCATCAAGTTGTAAAGTTACTCTTTTCATTCAAGATAATACATATGGATCTCTTTTTCTCATTGAGTTGTTCTTGTGCTTATTTAATAACATCAATACTTAGACTCCTTGATCACTAAGTTGGATTATCTTTTCTTGATTATTATATGTTGCAGGTGCTTTTAATTCTTTTGTCTCTCTTTGATTGCAGGTTCTAGTTACTAGAGAAGCCTTTTGGGGCGACTGGATAAAAGATTGCATCGAACGTTGAATTTCAAGGTAGGGGCATGTCCTCTTTTTTTTTTTATAATAATTAGGAATTGAAAATAATCTAGAGAAAAATATTTACAAATGGGTGTTTGTTTCTAGCTATTCATAGAATACTAAGGAGATCACTCTTGTTCGCAAGAGGGGTTAATCCGCATAACAAAATGATGACTACACTGGGGATTAGAACTTAGTTTTCCTTTTTTATTTTCAGTTTGAATTTTGAAATTTTTATGATTTTGATTTCTTTGAGATTGGTTTGGGTAGATAACTTTTAAGAATCCCTCAAAAGAAAAGTTGAATATTTATTTTTTCTGTACTTTTCCTTGCCTCCGTAGTTTTCATTTGAAAAAAGTGCGGCAACATTTGCAGTTTAAAGCTCAAAATAGTGCAGTACTGAACTTTTTTCCATTAGAACCTGCGGACCTTTGGAAAATTTTTGAAAAAATTAAGAATTCTCTTTTTAGGAGCCAAATCACCTGATTCTTTGTGTTTTCCCCAGTCTATCTTATATATATCTTATGTGTGAATTTATTTTCAGCAACTTTTGCGTTTGTGTGATTTTTCATCCTATTTTCATTTTATGAGTGAGTGTTTACCCTACTTTCTTGCTACTCCATACAAGATACCTTCATATACCTCAGCTTACTGGTATGATGATATTCTCTTTTTGAGCCATTAAAACCATTGCTAACCTTACTTTTATGAAAATTGATTATGTTTTCATTTGCAAATTTGGAAGAGATTTTAGCTTACTGAAGCCTGATATCGCACCAAAGCATTTTTGGATGTTTTCATTTTTGCTGAGATAAGTATATTTTTTTCTTAGTTTGATCACAAACTAGGAGAAAGTGTCCTCAAACTTTCTAGATAGACTTCAAAATTAGATTTTTTTCTTTGATTTTGAATTTTATGTTTGTAGAAGTTTTAGATAGTGTTTTATTTTGGAAATAGTTTGTTTATTAATTTGTAGTTTCTGATATGATTGATAAAGGAATTTCATTTCAAAGGAGTTATAGATCATTTTTGCAAATTGAGTTCTCAAATAAATCGTCTTCTTTTCAAAGATTTTTTTTATGCATGAAAGAATTGGTGCTTTGAAAATTGTTAAATATCTCAATCTTTCCCTTAAATAAGATTCATTGAAAAGAAAAGAGTTTCACTCCTCATTTAGATGCATTTAATGTATTTTTGAGTTGGGTCACAAAAACCATTGAAGTTTCACTTCCATACCTTCTGTCTTAAGCAACGACCAAATTAAAAAAAACACTTTAATAAAATCAATCTAGATATTTTACATTTTCTAGGGCTCTTTCTAGGGTTGTAATTAACATTCCAAGACAGTTCAAACAAACAAGTAGCAATATTGCAGTAGGAAAATCCAATTGTAGCATTTGTGCTCTGGGAAGCTCTTCTTAAAAAATTCAAGCACTAGATCATATCAGAACCAGTGAGGTAATCATACCTATATCCTTGGGAAAGATAGAAGATGTGCACGTACTAAAAATAGTAAACCTCGAATATATCATTGTCGAGGAGCCTGGGGTCACTTATTGCTAAACCTTGGATTATATCAAGGAGCCTTCAAGGGGATTGAGCTTGTTACTCTACCCTTACGTGTATATTGGATCGTAGACTATTCCCCTAAGTACATTTTTTCCCGTTGGTGACCTTAGTGACTATTATCTTTAGGATTTTTCCCAAGGTGACGGTGGAGGGAAGGTCCCACTGTACCAGGAGCAGACGTTGGCTAGAATCACTTGGACTTTCCAAAGGGTAATATTCACTTCGAGATGGCATAAGTGAAGAGAATTGCACCAGATTGTTTCGTTAAGCAAGTTGTTGGGGTAACTGTTCAAACCACCATTTCCACATAAGAATTCTATGACATTGGATTTCATCACCAACTAGTGTTTTTAGTGTGGGAATGTACTTTTTGTGTGTGGATTTCTCTTTTATATTTTGTAGGTGTGTGATCAATTTAATTGTTTCCTTAGAGACTTTAGGATATTTTGTTGAAATTTTATTTGATTTTGCATGTTAAACTTTTTAATCGTGGCTGAATTGCCAAGACAATCCCGTATAATGCAAGGGAAATCCCCCGAGTACACACCAAGCTAGTTAGAAAAGCTTAAATCTTAGAAAGGACAACCATCAAGGACTGGATCAGCTGAATAAGAAGAAACATTAGTAATTATACATCTTGATTATGAAGTAGATCAACCTAAAACAATAGAAATTTCTCAAAGAAAAATATAAATTTTTGAACTAATTGAACTTGCTTCCACAACTAGTGAATTATTAGCTACTGAGTCTGAAATTTATGAACCAGAAAATGAACCTGCTACGTCTGAGACTGCTTCAGATTTATTCACTCCAACCCTTGGTCATCCTCATTCATCGTGAGTGAAGTTTCACATCATTGAGAACCTTCCTCCTGGCCTAATTAGCGTTGAAGAAATTACTAATACTGAAGAAGAAGTTATTCTTCCTTCACATCAAGAATATTTAGATCTTACACCAAGTGAACCAATTTAATATTATAGCCCTTTCAAAGAGGATCCTTGGAATTCTCAGTTAACAGACTTTCTACATAATTCTGGTCTAAACTATTTGCCACCTCGAATTCCTTTTTACGACATACCAAGAGGTAATTACAAACCTTCATTCAACATGTTTGGTGAGTAATCCATGTATTCTGCATCGCCATTAACATATTTTTATGGTGGTCCGTCCATTCCTCCAGGGTACCAGTCGCTTTCTGGTACTTTCTCAGGAGCAACTCCCTCTCCTGAAAAACTAGTACAATCACATGGTCCAAATGAATCACATGCCAAAATTTGAACGTGGAACAAGTTTACATGATGTCTGGAAACATTCCTAACCCTGACCCTCAAAGTAATAATTTACCACTTGGGGGGCATCCTCAAGGTAGTAATTTATTGCCCGGGGGGAAACCTCAAGGATACACACCTCAAGGCCAGTAAATTTCTCAAGGACAATATCAACCTCAAGGGAAGTACTCTTTTAAGGGTCCACAACCTCTTCAAGTACAGTACCCTATGCCAGGGCAACAATCTTTCCAAGGAAATCAACCTCCTTTAGGGCTGCAGTTTTATCAGGAACAACAATTGTTTCAGGGAGGTCAATCTTTTAGTGGAAATTATCCAACCAACTATCAAGCTTATGTTCCAAATTATCAACCTGGTTATGGTCCATCTTATGCAACACAACCTTCAATGGGAGCTCCACATCCTGGAGTAAATACGGTGTGGAACCCATCATTGAATCAACAGAATTTGCAACGTAACGTGCAAGTACCTTATAATCAGATTGGTCAGCCAATTTCTTACAATCAAATCCAGCAACCTGTCCAACCTACACTTCAAGTTATACCACAGGGACCTGCACCTAGTAGTGTTCAGCAACCTGGTCCAAGTACACCTAGAACTCCACCTCAAACTGCTGCACCAACTTATGTTTAGCCTACCACACCTATCCCTGGAATTTCTGCAACCCCTATTTCTACAGCCCCTCAAGTATCACAACAAATCCCTCAAGTCACTGCTCCTCAACCTAGACCCACAGTTCAGACTAATGTTCAGATGCCTGCGGAACAACCTAGTACAAGTACAATTGTAATAAGCTAGCCTCATTTTGTTTATCAACCATATTAAGGGTGGTATCAATATGGGCCTGTAGCACAAAATCCAGTACACCAACAACAACCGTCCCTTGGTTACACATATCAGATACCATCTCAATCTCAATATGGTCTGACCAACCCTGGTTATTCGGGAGGCATTCCAATCCCAAATGCACAAGCTATTCCAGGTTATCCTGGATATCCTCCTCCTGGTACTGGTATAGTTCCTCAAGGTTACCGACCCTAACCATCGGTTACCATTCATAACAACTTTTGATTTACCCAATTTTTCTCACCTAATGAACGATCCGATTTATTATCTTCCGTATTGGCTGCCAATGCCGAATAAGGTTTCCCAGTGATATTCCTAAGTTCAAAGGTAAATCAGGAGAATACCCCTCAAACCATGTCATGACTTACCACCTCTGGTGCACATCCAACTCTTTAATCGATGATTCCATTTGATTAATACTGTTTCAGAGAACATTGATAGGTTTAGTTGCAAAATGGTATATTGAACTACCACGTGGCTCATTCAACAATTTCAATGTGTTAGCGAAAAATTGCTTAACACACTTTCAGTTGCCAATCCGATACGACAATGGCACATAACTCTTAACTTCATTAAAACAATCTATGTCTACGTACATTTCAGATCACATACATGAATGGAGATGTAGAAGACATTTGGTGAAAGTTTTTATTCCGAATTGGATTTTGGCAGAGTGGTTTATCAAATAATTTCTTCCAAATATCACTGAAGATGTGGCTAAGGGAGGGGTTGTTACAGAAGAACAAGTCATTTCTCAAGCTCAGTACTTAGACCTTGTATATACATAGTCTGGTACTTTATACGAAAAAATTCCTAAATTACCACGTCCTAGTCAAATAACTGCAACTCCTTTAGCTTCTCATGCTGTAGATGGTGTAATTGGTTAAGTTAGTGCTAATAAGAGTAATAAGAAGTCCTCCAAAACTACTTCTCCAATCATAACTTCACCCAATTCTCCAAAAGAAGATTCTTCTTTTGAAACTTCTGCCGACATTCATGTTGTAGACTCATCTACAACTAAATTTAAAACCTGTAATAAGAAGAAAGGAAAGAATAAAAACAAGAAAACTACATCTCCCAAAGATAAAACTAAAAAGAATGAACCAAATTATGATAAGTGGAAACCTCGTTATCCTTGTCTTATCAGTGATGAGTGTTAGTATGAATCTTTTGTCGTAAAAGATCACTTTAGCTATGCATAAAAAATAGCCCTAACATCGATTATGGCTGCAAAATATCTTTAAGTCTGCTGCACAAATTCAGATCTAAGCACAAAAGACATTAAGCAGATAAAATATAATATGGCTCCATGCATCCAATAGACAAGACAAGAACAAAGTGTTTAAAAGAATAATTTGTATTATATTAAAGAATGGGGGACCTGAGAGGAAAACAAGAAAGGTGTTTTCTGGTTCTCCTCAATGGGATGGGTTCTTGAAAGTCCTCAGCGTTTCAGATCTAAAATTCCTCTCTCTTATTGTGGTAGAAAACCCTGACAAACATAGAACTCAATGGGAGCTCACAAAGAAAAAATGGAAAATGGTGACCAAGAATAGATCTAGTGTGATCTAATGCAATGAAGTTGACTAATGAATGGGGAAAACCCTTCTATTTATAACAAAATATTGGGGTGTTCTAGAACTCGGTGCATGAATAAAATATTATTAATCGAATTCTAGAATCACCCTTTAGGAATATTTTATTATATTTGCTGGAGGGAAAAGGTATTTTGACTTGGGTCAATTCCTTTATTTATAAACAATAAATAAATAAATAAATGATATATTTATTATTTTAGGGAGATGGTGGGAATATAATTAAATAAATAATGATTTATTTAATTATTTACAAATGATTTAGTCAAATTTAACTAGGAATATTATTAAATAATGATTTGATTAACTTATTCCTAGGAAATAATTAAATAAGTAATGATTTATTTAATCAATTTCCTTGTTTTGGGTTAAATATGACTAGAAAATATAGACAAATGTTATTTTATATGGTGAAAGAAATTTTACTTAGGGTAAAATTGGTCTTACATGGTGTACTTGGGTTCATCTAATGATAATGGGTTAGATGACCAAAAAAATGGTGTAACAGATTGCCCCCCAACGTATGAGTGTTAGGAGCAAATCGTATGACCGAAGTACGTTGTAAGAACTCAATCACTAGGCATCAAGAGGGAAGTGAGAGAGAGGAATGTAAGATAGTCTAATGTGCTAAAGGACTAGACTTGGAGGAGACGATACTTACAGGTGCAACAAGTCTCTAGGTGATGAAGTAGTACCAGTGTTAAAGGCGGCGGGGGAGGCATACCTATGCCCGCCGAGACAATAGTACAAAGAATAAGGCGCCCGGAAAACCACAGAACACAATAATGAAGCATGTGCTGGCCTAAACATGAGCCAAATAAAAATGATGAATCCCACATACATGTGATGCCTGGAATAACCTTCAGGATTTATACAAGAATTTTTTAGTACATGAGATACAAATATACCCAAATTCCCCCTACACACGGGGAAGGGCTCACAAAATCTGACTGATATATGCAAATCGAAGGGGCGCTGCAAGCGGTTGAGGCCGATATCATCAAATGAGAGGAGCTACATCAAGGGTGGAAATGAAGAAGTCATCCGGGCATGTGGGGGGCTACCTGCAGGGCCACCCCCTCATGAGGGTTGAGACATCTCACACATGCCCGGGAATCACTAAGAGCTGCTGCTGCATCACTGGACCATCAAGTGTATAGATCACGATCATGTTGAGATGAGCTCGAACCAAGGTACACTTCCCCCCAGACCTGGTTGCTAGAGTATATGAGCTGATGTCGACAGAAGTAGGTCCGCCATAGATGAGGCACTAAGGGAACCCCAACTAAGGCATGGGAGACAATTAATAGAGTGATGAACAGACAGACAGTAGTGATGATAATGAAATGGGGGGTGACCCAAAGGGGATCATAAAAGACATGAGTACAAAATGGTATCTCATGATAGAAATTGTCACAAACAGGAATGGGTATGGAGGCAAGGTGGTGCCCCCAATGACATGTGTTGTAAGTGAGAAAATCTGATTTTGAGGGGAGGTGAAGTAAGGCTTCGTGGACAACAGGTGTCCTGGTGAAGTAGCGAAATGCAAAAAAAATAGGTGCTGGGTATCTAGAAGAAAATAAAACACGCATTTCGAATGGGAAATGCTAAGGGTAATATCTCTTAAGATAGAGTGCATTGCGAGGATTAGGAAGGATGTGGCCTTCAAAGTCCTCTAAAAGATATGCCCCCTTACCAAGGTATTTACTGATAATGTAAGGACCTAGCCATAATGAGTTGAACTTCCCATGACCAAGGGTATCGTGGGCCTGGTCATATACTAGAACAAGGTCACCTTCATGAAAGGTACGAGGGTGGAATTTTCGGTCATACTGAGCTTTGGTGCGCTTTTTGGTCGCTTCAAGAGTTTTTAATGCAACACGACGGTATTCAGAGGCGCGCTCAAGCATGATAAGTCGTTGTTCTAGAGGTTGGGTATCAGGGAGAATTTCAACGGCTAAGTGAAGGGAAGGGATTTCAAATTCGATTGGTAAGACTACCTCCTCGCCAAAGACAAGTTGGAAAGGAGTGAATCCGGTGGCGGTTTTAACAGAAGTACGATAAGCCCACAAAGCAGGGAAGAGCATGAGATGCCAATTGGTTTTGTGCTTATTCACCGTTCGTTGAAGCATGGTCTTAAGAATTTTGTTGACCATTTCAACTTGGCCATTACCTTGGGGGTAATAAGAAGATGAATATTGGTGCTCAAAACCCAATAGGGAGGATAGCTTATGCTAAATTTGATCTTCGAAATGTCAGCCATGGTCCGAGACTAACTGTTTTGCAACTCCGAATCGAGCAATGACATGGTTAAAGAAAAAGAGGGCTGCAGTGGTTTCCGTATTGTTAAACGTTGGCATAGCTTCGGCCCATTTAGTGAAATAGTCAACCGCCATGATGATATATTTGTGGTTACTAGTAGATGGAGGTCGAAATTCCATAAAGTTGATGGCCAATTTACAAAAGGGACAGGCGGTGACGATAGGATGGAGAGGAGCGGGAGGAGCTCACGCCTTGGGGGCGAAATGTTGGCAGTTGGAATAGTGTTTGACTGCTTCATTGCAATCATTGAAGAGAGAAGGCAAAAAATACCCAGAACACATGATTTTTTGGGTGGTGGCGAGGCCGGAGAGGTGGCCACCATAAGCACCACTATGACAGGCATTGAGGAATTGCTCGGCTTCAGCGTGTGTGAGGCAACGACGAAGGACAGTATCTACTCCGCGACGATAAAGGTCATCGCCGATTAGAAGGTAGCGAGAGGCTTGGTGTCGAATACGTCATCGAGCATCACGATCGAGATGAAGGGCGAACTTTTAGGTTCGCAAGTAAGTAAGTATGTCATCATACCAAGGATCGTCAGTGGTGATGGCAAACAAATGTTCATCGGGAAGAGCATCATTAATTGGAGTATCTTGCGTCCTGGTAGGGAAATCAGAAATGAGTTTAGTGAGGACTAAACCTTTCTTAGTTTTTGGGGTGAAAAATTCAAGGTCGAATTCTTGGAGGGTAACGACCCAACGGGCGTACTTCCCATTGAGGATGCGGCGACTCAATAGGAAAGCCATGGGGTTGGAATCAGTCAGAACCTTGGTGGAACGCATGAGGATATAATGACGCAATATTTGGACCGAGAACACGACAGCGAGTGATAATTTTTCTTCATGCGAGTAGGAAATAGGTGGACCGGAAAGGTTCTCACTAACATAATAGATCACATGTTCGATACCATTATCATCCTCCTAGATAAGGACACCAACAACCAAATAGGTGGAAGCGGAGATGTATAGGATGAAATATCAGTCAAAGTCAGGGGGACGGATCAAGGGAGCAGATGTGAGAGCATGCTTGAGGGTGTCAAAATATTCTTGAGTGTACGTATCCCAGACAAAAGGGGTGTGAGATCGAAGAAGTCTAAGAAAACCATGTGCGGTAGTGACGTAGTCAGGAACAAATCGGCGAAGAAAATTAGCTTTTCCCTGGAGACTTTGTAGCCGTCGTAAGGTACAAGGCATAGGAAGTTCAAGAATGGCTTGAACCTTCAATAGGTCAAGAGTAATCCCGTCTTTGGACACAATGAAGCCAAGGAGATGACCGGCGGGAACACATAAGACACATTTCAAGGGGTTAAGGTGTATGTTATACTTGCGGGATCGAAGAAAAATGGTACGCAGGTCATGGAGGTGTTGCGCCCGATGTTTAGATTGTGCAGTAAGGTCGTCTACATAGGCAAGGATAATATGGGCTAAGTCATGGAAACAATAAGACATGGCTCGTTGGAAGGTGGCGCCGGTGTATTTAAGGCTAAATGGCATGACTCGGTATGCGAAAGTGCCCCACAGACTAATGAACGCGGTTTTAAGTTGATCAACACAATGGATAATGATTTGGTTGTATCTGGAGAAGCCATCCATGAAGGAGAGAATCTCGTGCCCCACACACTCATCTATGATTTGGTCAATAAATGGTGTGGGGAAGTTGTCTTTGGGACAAGCTTTGTTTAGATCGTGAAATTCAATGCAAACATGAATGGTGCCTTGTTTTTTGAGGACGGGCACTGGATTAGACACCCAAGTGGTATATTCGATGGGGTAAATGAAACCAGCCTGCCGGAGCTTGCCGATTTCAGCTTTGATGGCTTCATGTCTAGAAGGATCGATGGGTCTCAACTTTTGACGGACCGGGATGGCATCAAGCCATGTGTCGATGTGATGTTCGACAATGGCAAGATCGAGTCCGGGCATTTCTGAGTAGGACCAGGCGAAAATATCACAGAATTCTTTGAAGAGTTTTGTGTAGGCTTCAATTTCTTCTGGAGTGCATTGGGCACCTATGGTGATATGTTCTTGAATACTGGGTTTGACAGAAATGTCTATTTTGATGGTAGGAGAGATATTAGCCATATTGCCTTCTTCGAAAGCATCAGGTGCAGGGATGGGTTTTTTTAACCAATCAACTTGATTGGGAATTAAGTCTTTAGATTCGAGGGCATATTGGTCATGGGATTGGTGAGGTAGGAAGTATGCATGGTGGTGCATATTGCCCCATGGAAAATCAGGTGTGGTCATGGCTTCCATGATGTCTTCATCGGTCTGAAAGATGGGAAGAGTGGGTGGAATAGGAGGATCTGAGGAGGTATAAATATGCGACACCTGATTTTGAGGGGGAAGGCTCACATACGTGTCGGCATGAGGGGGGACAGCAGAGCAAGAAGATGAGTGGGTAAGCGAATCGTTGGGGGAAGGCACTAAGGGGTCGGTAGCCGAGAAATGCGAGGATGAGGAAAGGTAAAAAATAGTGGCAGAAGGGTCGGACATGTCAGTATCAGGAGGAGGAATGGTAATTGGGGGAGACATGGGGTTTTGTGTTAGGGAAGAAGGATGAAAGGCAAGCGCGGCTTCGAATTGGTGGTAGGCGGCTAAAGAAGCGCGATACTCATCAAGGTGGGGGAAAAGATGGGAATAATGTCCATGGAAATCGCACAAAGAGCAAGGGTGATTGGTGCGCAAGTGTTTAAGTTTAGGAAGGGAATCGGGTATGGTGACATGGACTTCGGCAATAACAGATTCAGGAAATGTTTCATTGACCATGGTTTTGAGATGGGGTAATTCAGGGCAAGTATGGGTAGCATGTACGACAACATCGCACAGGCACACTGGATGGGATGCTTTGGAGGTCGAGGAGGGGCAGAAGTTGTCGGGGTGGCTTTGTCCTTGGATGCCCCCTTGCGATATTTTCTAGTGGCACCTGACATGGGCGTCACAAGGGGTGGGTTCTGATGAGGGGGCTGAGGTATAGGTGCAGCGGGAGGAGCCATGGGTATTGGTTGAATTGGGGTCAAAGCAAGATAAGGTTTGGGTTGGCCAGGAAGGATAGTAGCTAGGGGGTCCAAGTACCAGACGAGTATACCCAAGGTCAAGTTGGGGAGGGATAGGGTATCCAAGATAGGGATGGAATGAGCGCCAGGAGGGGGAGCAAGGAAAGGAATCTGACCAGCAGGGAAATGGCCAGGAGGAATGGTCAAGGAAGGGGATTCTGAAGGAAGAAGGTGGGCTAGTGGGGGCGAAGGGCTAAGAGCTGGTGGGGTTGGGTGAGGGTGCATTTTCTTACCAGCAAAAGTGGGCTGTGCAAGGTCAGCCCAAGAAGATTGCATCATGCAAACATTCACCATGCTAGGATCAGGTATAGGAGGAGTGTCTAAAAGGGTTCCAAGCAAGGAGGAGTCTTTGTAGATTCCAGGGGAAACACTGGGCAAAGAATCAATAGTTGGCTTATTGGTGATAGTAGAGATGGTGGACTTAAGGGAGGTCTGAGATTTTGGTTCATGGTAGGTCAATTGGTCAATGGTGACAATCTTGCCATTATGAGGGAAAAAAATCTTGCGGTGGACTGTGGATGGGACAGATGACATGGCATAGGTGTAACTATGCCCCAAAAGGATGTTGTAGTCAAGAGGGGTGTCGATAAATTCAACGTCGACACAAACAGTCTTGCCAGCAAGGGTGATAGGACAGTTACGGAATAGGCCAATGGGCTGGGAGGCATGGCCATCCCATGCACGAAGGGTGATGGTGGAAGGGGCCAGTTCAGGGGATCTGAGTTGTTTCCTAACCAAAGCGGACATTACGTAGGTAGATTCCCCCTCATCAATAATACACCGAGCAACATTGGCGTTTCAGATTTTGACTGGGATTTGGAAAGAAACCGAAGGAGGAAGAGGGGGATGGTTTAACTGACGGGTGTCGAAAACAACCAATTGGTCATCAGCAGGATCTACAGTGCCCACGGCAGATAGTAGAGCCCTCTTTTGGGAAGGACACGATTGGAGGAGTTCCAGTGTTGAAATGGCCGCAGGAGATTGGGCCAGATCATCTACTATGCTGTATGAATGGGCAGCCCGACCAGAGGTAGAATTTTGGCGTAATGGTCCCTTAGGAGACTTGGAATGAACCTCAGCTTTTGGCGGAGGGAGTGGCAAGGGACCATTGGGTGTCGATAGAGGCTCTGTAGGACCTAACGATGGAGACTCGGAGACAGATGGAACGGGAGGTGTGGAACACTAACGGGACCGAGTTTGAAGGTTGAGGTCGACGGTGAGAGGTGGGTCAGAGGCCATCATGAGAATTTGGTAATCAGAGGAACTAGAAGAGGAAGGTTGATTGGTTACCAGGGCATGAGGGGATTGAGTGGCCACAAATCCTTGGTGAGGGAAAGGATCGGTAAACACAGCAGGTTGAGAAGTAGCCGGGGTGGGAGGGATAGTAGGGGAGGAATGTTGTCCCCGCACGGTGGCCTGAGAATCCCACATCTGCCGCATTTGTGGTAATAAGGGACAATCATGAGTGTAATGACCATAAACACCGCAACACGAACAGGGATTATTGGTGCGAAGTGGCCTGTTCGGCTTGGGCTAAGAACCCTGTGGCTGGTTAGTAGTGTGAGGATCAATACTTGAAGGATTGGGTCCACGATTACTGGGGGCAGATTGATTTCCTTTCCTCTTTCTTTGAGAAGGAATAAAATCAGGTGCTCCCTGCTACACAAAGACTTTCCCTGGAGGGGGTAGTAAGTGCGGTTGTAGGGGTGGAAAAGGCAAGGGAGTGGGCAGTCCAAATGCTAGAGGAGCTGGGACACTAGGTTGTGAATATGGATAAGGGGTAGGATGGGAAACATAGAGGTAAGCAGGAGGGTGGGCAAAAGTAGGAGGCATGTCGTATCCTGGATACATGCTACCTGGAGGGGAAAAAGTGCCGGAGGGGCTGGCCCCCCCTGGAGGGAAGCCCGAAAGAAGCTGGGCAGAGGTATGGGATAGAGCTCCAACGATACCGTCGGAAAAATGAGATGCCCCCGAGGCATTAGGGCCACCAGGATTGGGAAGGTCAGGAAGGATGGTATAAACATAACCAGATTGGGTGTAGATAAGGTCATATTTCAAGGCTATTTGGAGGGCGGCTTCTTCGGTTTGGGGAAAATGGGATGCGAAATCTTTGCCAATGGGAGGTAAGAGAGAGTGAAGGAACCAGTCCATGTAAACCTGATCTTCAAAGGGGGGGGCACGACACAAGCTCCGTCTTCGCCACCATTCCTGGACATGAGCAGAAAGGTGGGTCAAAGAGGATTGATGGAAAGAAGTTAAGAGTTCAGTACCAGTGTCGTATCGGAGGGGGAGCTGGAAATAAGATAGAAAGGCCTGGGAAATGGTCGCAAAGGTGGTATGGGAAGAGGTGGCTTGGTCAACATACCATTTAGAAGCTTCGCCAGTAAGCGTGCCTTGGAACAATCGAAGACGGATGGAGTCATCGGTGATGGAATTGGAGGAACACCACATGTGGAAAGATTGGATATGGTTGGAGGGATCTTCACTAGCAAGGCCTTCAAACTTAGGAATGTCGAAGGGGAGCTTGGTTGGCATAGCAGTCCAACTGAAATTGTGGCGAATAGGGTCATTAATGAGCTGATTGAAGTCGGAGAGACTGAGGCCACCCATATAAGGGAGCAATGGGGCAGTCGAGGTAGGTCCCGTAGTGGTTCCACTGGAAACAGACCCAGTGGTAGAAATGGGGTTAGGGCTAGGTCCTGAACTAGACATGGTGAAGGTAAGAGAGGGAGAACCAGAAGTAGGGGGAGAACCCGAACAATCAGAGGAAGAGTCGGAGTGCGGACTCAAGGGAGGGCTTACTTGAGGATGACGGGAGAGAGGAAGTAGACCGACCAGAAACTGAGGGTGAAGGCCAAGAAGTCTTTGGGAGAAGCACCTTGGGGGTGCAATGATGATGGGAGGAAGAAAAACCGACAGGGGCAAGGAGGGACAAAATCAAGTGAGGTCAAGGGCGGAGAGGTGCAGTGACAATTGATTTTAAAGTCTTTGCCAGGCAGTGTTAACCAGGCTCTTCTTCACTTAGGGTCAGTGTGTGGCATGCATTAATTTTAATTGTTTAAACCCAGACGTTTTGAGAGTAAAAGAAAAAGTGTGCTATGTAACTGAAAATAAATCTGCAGTAAATAAAACTAAAAGAATAGAAAATTAACAGCTACTAATGCATCAATCTAACCCAAGAAGGCGGGTCTCTCAAAACTAGTCTATAAGAGGGAAAAAACGAAGCAAAGCATGCTAAAAAGAGGCCAATAGATCTAAGGTTGGGAGGGACAGGGATCTAAAGGAGAAATCTGCTGAAAAGAGGTGCAGAGAACAACAAAGAGGCAGAGGCAAGGTTGTTGCTAAAAAGGGGGAGATCAGCTAAAAATAGAAGGGGCGATGAGGCGGCCCTAGAAATGAACCCAAAAAAAACTATATGAGGTGATTTGAAAGGGGGAAGAGCTGATTGAAAGAGATCTGAAACTAAGGTATCAGATCTGAAAGAAATAAGGTTGAAACTATGGAAATTCAGACTTTTGAAACAACAAAAACTCTCCCACAAAAAGTGGAGGGTACTGGAGCCCTAAGGGGCAAGATTCCCACTTATTTGAGTGAAACAGATCATAAACATGTCTAAACGGGCAAAGGTGGAGGCTGGAAAACCCTGATAGAAGCTTCAGAAAAACCCAAAAAAAGTGTTGGAAAATTTGCAAAAAAAGTGCAGGTCGCAGGTTCTGACCTGTTTTCAGTCCAGGTCGCAGGTTTGGGGCAGAAAAGTGCATCCTTAGGCTCAGGTCGTACTTTTTGGGCTGATAAGTGCGACCTGTAGATCCGGCTCTCTCAGCGGCAGATTTCAGAAAAAATTGTCGTCTCAGCTGCTGCTGATGTCTGTCACCTGCGCAATAAGGCCAGAAACACATGGAAGTTAAAAATTTGACTATTTTAGGGTTTTAGAGGTGGAAAGCACCATAAAAATAGGAAAAACAGAAAATGGAAGAGAAACCCTAGGGTATGAAACAACTGGATATGCAGGAATATATGAAACGACAGCGGTCGCAAAAGAAAACCCGTGTGGAGTCGCCAATTGTTAGTATGAATCTTTCGTCGTAAAAGATCACTTTAGCTATGCATAAAAAATAGCCCTAACATCGATTATGGCTGCAAAATATCTTTAAGTCTGCTGCACAAATTCAGATCTAAGCACAAAAGACATTAAGCAGATAAAATATAATATTGCTCCACGCATCCAATAGACAAGACAAGAACAAAGTGTTTAAAAGAATAATTTTTATTATATTAAATAATGGGGCACCTGAGAGGAAAACAAGAAAGGTGTTTTCCGGTTCTCCTCAATGGGATGGGTTCTTGAAATTCCTCAGCGTTTCAGATCTAAAATTCCTCTCTCTTATTATGGTATAAAACCCTGACAAACATAGAACTCAATGGGAGCTCAAAAAGCAAAAATGGAAAATGGTGACCAAGAATAGATCTAGTGTGATCTAATGCAATGAAGGTGACTGATGAATGGGGAAACCCTTCTATTTATAAAAAAATATTGGGGTGTTCTAGAACTCGGTGCATGAATAAAATATTATTAATCGAATTCTAGAATCACCCTTTAGGAATATTTTATTATATTTGTTGGAGGGAAAAGGTCTTTTGACTTGGGTCAATTCCTTTATTTGTAAACAATAAATAAATAAATGATTTATTTATTATTTTAGGGAGATGGTGGGGATATAATTAAATAAATAATGATTTATTTAATTATTTACAAATGATTTAGTCAAATTTAACTAGGAATATTATTAAATAATGATTTGAATAACTTATTCCTAGGAAATAATTAAATAAGTAATGATTTATTTAATCAATTTCCTTGTTTTGGGTTAAATATGACTAGAAAATATAGACAAATGTTATTTTATATGGTGAAAGCAATTTTACTTAGGGTAAAATTGGTCTTACATGGTGTACTTGGGTTCATCTAATGATAATGGGTTAGATGACCAAAAAAATGGTGTAACAATGAGGACCACTTTACCAAAGACTTCCCACATCAGTCCGAGGTCTCTAAATTTGTCAAAGGTTCACCCTCCCCCACTGTCTTGAAGGATCCTTTTCCCACTCAGGATAGCAAAATGATAGGATCTTCTTCAAATTCATTGGCAGATATTTTAATGATGTCTAAGGTTAAGGTTGTGACGCGATCACAAGACTATGGAAGTAAAAATCCTGTAACTGGTAAAGAGACAAAAAATTCTATTCAAATACCAACTATATCTCCTTCGGTTTCTGTTCCGCTTCATATCAAGAAACCTAATTCTGATCTAGTGATTAGAATGCCTGCTAAATGTGTACTTCAAAAATCAACTTTCAATCCACATGCAAGAGCTGCTCATAATTACAACATTGTTGAAGACTTGGCGATATCCCCTTCAATAATGTTGTCCTTAGAAGTGCTACAATCATGTCCAGCACAAAGGAAATTACTATTATCAGCTATTGGAGCTATTGATCCTCAGGATTCTAACCTCATGATCTTTGATCTAGAAAATTTTACACCAAGACTCCCTCATCAGATGGCTTTTCGGATCCTAGTATTAGTTAAAAATAGACAAGTATTTCATACTATAATTGATGAGGGGGGCATCCACATGCATAATGTTGTTAAACTGTTGGAAAAATCTTGGTTCTCCAACACTCAACCAATCACCGACAATCCTTAAAGCCTTTTATAAAAGAGGATTTCATCCATTTGGAGTACTCCAAGATCTACCTATAGAAGTAGAAGGCAAAACTGTTAATCTAGATGTGGAAGTTGTTGATGCCCATCTGGATTACAACCTTATTTTGGGTCTAAGTTGGTCTTATGCCATGAATGTTGTTGTTTCATCCGTCTTTTGGTTAATCATGTTTCCTCATAAAGGAAAGATTGTGAAAATTGACCAGTTATCATATTATTCATCTGACCCTGCTTCTACAGATAGTATCCAACATGTTGGAAAATCAACTATCCCATATGAAGATGTTGCTATAGGATTAGTAAAGAACTCTGCTATGATGGGAACTTTCTCTATGCCTCCACCAAACGTACTGCGTACCATTTCCAACATCAATATGATCTCATCAAGCACTATCCCATTTGATGACACTTTGGTAATGACTTCAGAATCATAACTGGACTCTTTCAATGGCGAGATGCCTTTGAGTCCTTTTGAAATGGCATATGTGGTAGTATAGTCATTTTCTAACACACTTTAAACTACCCTTGATCAAATGAATGTGATCACTGAGAATCTTCTTCACTATCAAACTCAGCCTTGACAACACTTTCCGATCCTTTTCAACAAGTGTTTCACACTAATGAAAGTATTAGAAAATATTTGTCTTTGGATGAATTACCCTGGGATGATCTACATCATAGATCTTCATTTTTACCTGAGCTTGATAGGTATGAAAATGAATTTTCGTCTATTTTTACGATTTATTATGTTGAGGAACCACATAATCCCATATTGATTATGAATTCTGATTCTAAGACTAATTTGGGAAACATTTCTACGTATGTTCCTATCGACATATCAGTTAAACTTGGAATTATTGAAAACATTCATGTAGGTGCTTCTTGTACGATTGAAAAGATTAATACATATAAAGCCCTATTTCAAGAATTCCGAGACATATTTTCCTGGTATTACGAATAGATGCCAGGAATTGATCCAAAGATTTTCATTCATGAAATTAAGACATACCCGGATGCCAAGCCTATTAGACAAATATTATGTCCAATACATCTGCGAAAAGGTGTTGCTATCAAAGATGAAGTTGAAAAGCTATTGTGAGCAAGATTTATTTATCCAATTCCATTGACAGATTGGGTATCTAATATAGTTCCCATTACCAAGAAACAATGGACTATACGAGTATGTGTCGATTATAGGGATATTAATAAAGCATGTCCAAAAGGAAATTATCCTACCCCTTTATCCACCAAATTATCTATGATTGTGCCAGAAATGAAAATTTTCATTTATGGATGGATTTTCTGGGTATAATCAAATAAACATACTCCCTACTGATCAACCAAAAACAATGTTTATATGTCCTTGGGGGACATTTCCTTATTGAAAATTACCTTTCGGATTAAAAAATGCTGGTGCAACGTTTCAAAGGGAAATGTCTTATTCTTTTCATGATATCAAACATATTGTACAACCTTATCTGGATGACTTACCTTTTCACTCTTTACACAGGGAAGATCATCCTACACACTTATGAGCTATTTTCATGAGCTGTAGGCATTACAAGATTCGTTTGAACTTGCACAAATTTGTTTTTTGTGTGCAATTAGGATGATTACTAGGATTCATCATTTCAAAAGGTGGCATTCATGTTGACCCCTCGAAGGTTGAGGCCATCATCAATTTACCTCCTTCTTCCACACTTTTCCAACTCTAAAGTTTGCAAGGGAAAGCAAATTTTCTACGTAGGTTTATCCTGAACTATGCTGAATTAACAAAAGGTTTTACCCAATTGTTAAAACAAAGTGTTCCTTTTATCTGGGATGAGATTACTGATCGATATTTTGATGCATTAAAACACGTGTTAACCCATGCACCGTTATTGCATCCAACCAATTATCACCAGGACTAATTTTTATAATTAGCAACCTCTGATTCCACCATTGGAATGGTTCTAGTTCAAGAGGATGAACCTCACAATGAGCATGTGATATATTATCTAAGTCAGAATCTGAACCCGACGGAAATTAAATATTCGCATGTGGAGAAATTGGCCTTGGTAGCAGTTCAAGATGTCCAACGATTCTGTCCCTACATACTGTTATGTAAAACAACTATGATATCTAATTGAAACCCAATGATGTATATTTTGAAAAATCAATTACTCGGGGGAAAATACTCTAAATGGATTGTCATCCTACAAGAGTTTGATTTGGAATTCGAGAAATCTAAATCAAAGAAATCATTGATGTTTTCAGAACTCATGTGTGAATTTCCCAATACTGAGACAGAAACTGTGGTAGAGAATCCCATCACAAATGAATATCTGTTTCTTATCAGTACACTAGATCCATGGTATGGAGATATCATCATATATCTTCAAACCCAAACCTTTCGCCCAAAGCTTTCACATTCAAATTGAAGGAGAATCCAATATCAATCCCAACAACACAATATTGTTGGGGACACACTTTATCATCATGGTGCAGATTCTGTACTTCGACGTTGTATAACTCACAAAGAGGCTGAAAGGGATTTGAATGACTGCGCCACTCTGGAGTGTGTGGTGGTCATGTGTCTGGTTTTTCCATAGCCCAAAAGATATTGCACGTTGGTTATTTTTTGCCGTCATTTTTCAAAGATTGTATTATTGTGGTAAGAAAATGCCACAACTACCAAATTTTTGATTGAAAGATGCGTGTGCCTCCAGATCCTCTTCACCCAATCATTGTTGTTAATCCTTTTGTGAAATGGGGCATTTATTTCATTACATGTAACCCTCACTCGGTTGGGGGGCATGGGTATATTATTCTCGTTGTAGATTACTTTACCAAATGGGTTGAGGCGATGCCTACATTCGCAGAAGATGGAAAAACTACAACTACGTTCGTATTTAATCATGTGATTTCTCATTTCTGTGTGCCTCAAGCTATAATCACAGACCATGGGAGTCATTTTTGAAATATAATGATGACCTAACTTTTCGATCAACTTGGCCTATGACATAATAACTCTACTCCATATTACCCGCAGGCTAATGGTCAAGTTGAAGCCGTCAACAAGGTTTTAACAACCATGATTAAATGGATTATCGGAACTCACAAATTGAATTGGCACACCATGTTTTTTTCGGCACTATGGGCATACTCAACCTCAGCGAAAATTGCTACTAGGTTTAGGGCCTTTTCAACTGGTCTGCGGTTTAGAAGCTATGTTACCCATTGAATGAAAAATACCATCACTCCAATTATCTATTGAATTACTACCAGCTACCTCTGAAGAGGAGAAACACTTTTTATACTTAGCACAATTAGATGAGACTTAGCATACCACTGCATTAGCAGTCGAAGCTCATAAGAAAAGTGTGAAAGCTGAGTATGATAGAAGTGTTACCCCACGTGTCTTTTCAGAAGGTGACCTAGTCTTAGTATATGATCAAGCTAACGATAAGCCAGGTGCTAGAAAATTGGAACCGATGTGACATGGTCCCTACATTGTCAAGCATGTGCTTGCGAAAGGAGCCTATGAATTGACTGATTATGACGGGGTCTCTTTAGATAAGCCCGGAAATGGTCTTTATCTTAAGAGATATTATGCTTGACTTTCATGTGAAGATCTCACTTGTATATTAGTTACTTTTTTAGATAGTGTGCCTTATATTAGATAAGTGTACCTAGATTAAGTTTGATGTTACTACTATCACTGCTTATCTTGATTACTCTTTATATTGCAAATGTCGACATCCATTCAAATGTACATTGGTTTTGTTGATGGTGCTTGTCATAGTACATAGAATATTTCTTCCGCAGCTTGGGTTATCTATTCACCCACCGATGAGTTAGTTTCTATGCATTTGGTATGCCTTGGTCAAACAACGAAAAATATTGCATAATATAGAGTAGTCATGAGTTTTTATCTAATGCCATTTCATTTGGCATTAGACCTTTGATCATTAGGTTGGATTCAGAACCCATTTTATTACATTTAAAAATAGTATATGCAATTAAAAATCCAGTGTTATTGAGATTATTTTTGAAGGTTCATCTCTTGGAATGACAGTTTGATTACATCGAATATCAACATATTTCAAGAAATTTAAACGCATTGGCTAATGCATTAGCTAATCGTGTTCTAAATAGACATTTGCAACATTAACATAGTAAACCAAAAACAAAATTTGATACATGTTAGACAAGATACTCAGAGAAAGTAGTAATATCATAGATAGGTTTATTTAAAAAAATATTACATCATCTATGATCATAGGTTTAAACACCTTATGATCTAATAGATACTGATACAAAAAAAAAACATGTCAATCCACAATGATCATCCACTAACCATGATGATGATCATGGTAATAGACTATGGCACGTGCCACCTTGCACAGGAATCTCCTAAATGACCTGGAACACCTGTAACATGTCTCTGAAGCCGGAGAGGAATGGTATCTATCCCTGTCTCAGGAATGTCTATTGTTAATATCTCCAGGTTGTGTTCCATATCTACTAGGATCTCTACTGCTTGATCTTGTGGTGGTGCTATAGGTTGTGCTTGTAGCCTATCAAAGCGACGAAGTGTAGCTGGTCATCATGGACTGACATCTGCATTTAAATATTGTTATCAGTATTGGAAGATAAAAAACAAATAAAAATTAGATTAAAAACATCAAAATAGTTTTCTTACCTGATTCGTCCCACTGTGCCCCTGGAGGCAAAGAAATCGCAGGATCACCTCTGAAATCTATACCTACATAGGGGAAGTCTTCAATTGTGAAGACTTGGTTCCTTAGCCACATAAAGTATGTCGGAGTGAACCAAACCACTGAACTACCATCGCCACCATGGCGGGCCATTAATGCAACCCAACGTACCATCCGAGGTTCCCGAGGTTCCCCACGATCTACTGTAATCAGCTCAGGGGAAAGAATCGGGATGCTCTCTAAAGAAAAAGAAATCAAAATGGTGCCATAACCAAAGTTTCTCAAATTTGTGTTCTTTGCTCTAGTTAATTGGCCTTTCATGTTGGCCAATACCCCTTTGCACCAGTTGAATATGGTGCCTCTGAAACACTCTACTGCAATCTGCATTTGAGATTTAGTGGCTACATGTGGAGTTGCACTCCCATACAATCTAGTGACTATAAATGCAATAACTTTGAGATCTAATCACTGGATAGTTTTAATGTCTATGCGATTATCCTTTGGATCTGCCTCATCACTGCAATACTATTTTTTGTAGTTGGCAATGGGTAGGCCATCCTATCTAGCCCCAAACAAGGATATGTTTTCTCCTCTCCAGGATAATCTAGTGAGGAAATAGATATCCTCGAGCTCGATTTCAAGCCAATGGTCACCAATGATAAAGCACTGACCTTGAACTTCCCATGCATTGTGACTAGCCATGTGATCAACTCTATTTGTGCTTTCATACCTTGGATCACCCAGAACTTATATAATCCACAAGTTTGCAATGCACATATTGTGGTGGCATCTTCCATGGCTTCAATGTCTATAGCCTCATGCTTACATTCTCTCCACTCTAACATGGTGGAATAGTCTACAAATAAACACATTTGAAATTTAGAAACCATTGGAGTGTAAAAATTGAATCATTTTAAAGAGAATTTATGAATTTTGAAATGGTCACATCTCCTCCATAGTTTTTGTGAGGAGACAGTGCGGACGTCCGCATGGGTTCTACACAAAAACCGCGACAGCCCGATAGTTTTCTATTTAGAATATTGTCAGGGTCCGCAAGTAGCACGCGCATGACTTGTGGACTCGTAAGAGTGAATTTTAAAACATAAAATCCTCCCAAAAAAATAAATCAAAGCTAAAAATGAGAAATGAAACAAATACAAATGAATATTAAGATGATGTGGATTACCTGGTTCTGACAATTCACAGAATGGACAGTCGGTTCTCTCGATATTAACTCTGGAACTTTTTGCCGAAAGCTCTCAATTCACTACTCTGAAAATAAAAGGTGAAAATGAATTTGTTTAACTCCTTTTTATAGCTTTTGAATGAATAAAATATTTTATTTTATTTATTTTTCACTTTAAAAGGCTACTTTTCAATATTTTTACTTCTTGGAAACAGGTATGTGTAATATTTTGAGTTTTTGTGCAAGATACAAGATTTTTGGTGAAAAGAATTATTTTGACACTGAGTATACTTTTATCACTTTTTCGGGTTCTTGAAAAATTATGAAAAAGAGAAACCCCAGAGTTCTCTTTTAAGCCCTTTTCAGACTCTTTAAATATGAAAAGATCGTCGAGTACTTGAATATTCGAACTCGTTAAAGGAAATTAACAGTCGTCCCTTCAATATAAGTTTACCCCTTTTCCAGACTGAAATGGACTATTTGCGAAAAAGGTATACGTTGACTAATCATGGTCAATAGAGTTCTCTCCTGCATTATTTTATCCTTTTTTCAGGCTTGAGAGACTAAATTTACGAAAAATTACAACCACGAAGTTTACTTATGTTGTTCTTCTGACTCCCTAAAACTGAAAAACATCGAGTTTCTCCTATATTGGACTCGTTAAAATTTAACAGTAAAGGACCTGTTGATTACAAATAGGACTGAACCAATCCTTATTAGGGTTTTATTTTAATACTAATATGGACTCATCTGAAGGATGAGATTACACAAAAAAAAAAATGTTATCCTCCTCAAGCTTGTCAAAAACAAAGTGGTACTTGCCAGTAATGGTGAGGGAAAAAAAGAGAAAAATATTCCAATTGTCATTCTTGTTTAGAAAGTAGCATACCACTCTTGAACACGACAGTTTGTCACACTTTTACCTGGGTTGGGAAATATTTTGTCTAACAGTTAATAAAACCACATTGAAATTCTTCAGCCGGTTTCTGGGTATTAGCTTTAGGTCATTTTCCGCCAAACCATCTGCAGTGTCGTTATGTGTTCAATAGATAGTTCAAATAAACCATTCATTGCAAACATTTGTCTCCATTCGTGTTGACCATCCCTGAGTCAGTCCTTGCAAATAATTTTCAAAACTTGATCTAATGGTTTCGTGTTGTGGGCTTTCCTACGATAGATCACTTTCTATCGATGAAAACTCATCATCTAGAAATTTGATCTAGAATCCTATCAGTACCTTAGAGTCTGCATGCCTTAATGGCAGGTTTCTTGCCTTCGACGACAGGTTGCATCATTGATCTTCGATCGAATGGTTCTATGAATTTTTAGATTGAAAATCATTCATTCACACTTCATAGATTATACTGGAGTACTTTGAGATCCATTGTCATTACTATTGGTTTCTCTCACACTTGTTAACAATTCACATCATTGACTGGTAATCAAGTGGTTTCTACCATGTTCAACTTCGACACAATCAATCGCATGGATAGAATCATACTAGTTCAGGAAGTGGAAATCAAGACCCTGGATCTAGTTTCCACCATCCAGGCTGCGAGGAGTTTTATTATTCATGATACAATAGATTACTTATGACAAATGGTTGTGCCCATACTGTGTCTACTTTTGATGAAATATTAAAATCATATTTGTACCAAAACATGTAGTTAGTTTTGATATGAGTATGGGAATGCCTACCTCAGCAATGATATATATATATATATATATATATATATATATATATATATATATATATATATATATATATATATATATATATATATATATATATATATGTTTGCATTGAATTTTTTTACAGGGTTTCGACTGGTGTCCACAATCCAATCCTTGGAATGATAAAGCACTTCACTCTTCAGAAAAACCTCAGACTTCACAATTTAGGGGCAATATGTTACATGTTATTTTATCACCATGAAATTTGAATGTCCATATAGGTCTATCACTACCTATATTGTGCTCCCTTAGAAGTAAAAAACCCTAATGTTCCTAAACCAAGTCTTGGAATTGGAGAAAAGCTCATTAAAACCCTTAAAATTATACCTTTGCACTTTTTCTAGCCTTTTCCTGCGGGTTTGTGGATACTTGTTTAATAACCTGCGAAAGCCCCCACACGTTCTGCTAATAAAACCCATGGACCCCTGTAAAAATTCAAATAAAGGAAAAATTAAATTCTAGAAGCACAGCTGGTCGAATATTATCCCAACTAGAAGCTTATAAAGGTGCGATCAGTTCGAGCTTTATTCCTCCACTCATGGAGCTTATCCCCTGGTCCATGCAGCTTAGATCCCTTCATGAGGTGAATCCATCCCCCTCTTCATGGAAGTGAAACTACCTCCATTTACCTATAAATTGAGCTCATGTTTCAGTCTCAAGGGTACCTTTTATATGGTAATTGCTGAAGAAATTCCCAAGAGAGCATACTCTCTACACTAGTTATTGTTGGCATGAGAATGATCACACCCTTATGTCCATAACTCCATGCTAGTATTCAGAGAGGAATGATTGTTCAGGACCCCGGGAGAAACTTGTACGACATCAAGGCATCAGGTTGTAAAGTTACTCTTTTCATTCAAGATAATACATATGGATATCTTTTTCTCATTGAGTTGTCCTTGTGCTTATTGAATAACATCAATTCCTAAACTCCTTGATCACTAAGTTAGATTAGATTTTCTTGATTTTTATATGTTGCAGGTGCTTTTAATTCTTTTGTCTGTCTTTGATTGCAATTTCTACTTACTGGAGAAGCCTCTTTGGAGCGACTAGATAAAATACTGCATCGAATGTTGGATTTCAAGGTAGGGGCATGTACTCTTTATTTGTTTATAATAATTACGAATTGCAAATAATCTAGAGAAAAAAATTTACAAATGGATGTTTGTTTCTAGATATTCGCAGAATACTAGGGAGATCGCTCTTGTCCACAAGAGGGATTAATTCGCATAATAGACATGGTCATTGTGATGATTTTTCTTCAGGCATGTGCTCGATCGGAATAGTGGTGGAGGAGTGGTGGATATAATATCCATGTCATTTGTAACTACTTCAATATTCTAGTTAGATTTCCTCACATACCCAATTTGAGTAGTATCATTTCACACGGCCTAGAATGGAATACTGGTGGTCTTCTCGACAGGGAATGATGGTCCTGACAGTAGTGAACTCCATCAAAACAAATTGATCAATCCATATATAAATTCCTATAATACTTCGTTATCTTCCTTGAACAAGCAAGGGAAACACAAGGACAATGACAAAGATTCCACAGGAGATGATGCACATCCAAATAAAACCTCTCTCAAGTCAAATCACGGAGTTGCGTTGTTCTGCCTGATCAACGGTCTAGGGGACGCGTTACCTACTCCCACATATGAATTTGCACTAGCATGAACATTCCACACTCATCATTCCATAACAATATTCACCTTTCTCCTTAGTTAACCATTCTCACTCAACCTATCATATAAGTGTTTTCCTTCCTTGATGAATTAAATTAAAATAAGCGAGTGGTAATGTATAACATAGGAATTTTAAGGTTGGGGTAACGTATGAAAATGATAGTGTATGAAAAAGGTATTTTAAGCCTTAAGGTATGGAAGAGGTAACGTATGACTAAGCGGGAGTATACTTTATATACCAAGCCGAGAGTGGTATAATGTGCGGGGTATGTGTTTCACTGTGCCAATGGGTTGGAGGTTATGCAATAGGTATGGTTTTATGTATGACAAAGCCACAAATCTGATTCAAATTCGGGAGGTGTTAACCGAGAGCTTGATGAATCAACGTGAGATGAATACGCAACATTCTAGTGGAATAGTCGACTACAACAGTAGAATATTTTATATTTACAATGGTAGAGAAGCAACAAAGGTTGTAGCACCACATATTTTCCTCTAATTGGAGAGGGATTTCTCACAACAGGCATACCCATTAGAGGAAGTGGATGATGGAATTTCAATCCCAAGCACCCCATTTCGAAGAGAATCGACAAGACATGGATACACATAGGATTGGAAGAGTAGGATCATTTATAAGTATTTGAGAAAGAATTGATCGAGGAGGACTTCAGAGAGGAATCTAGAGTTGAAGTTGAAGAAGGCCTAATTTCCTAGGCATGTAACATAATTTATTGCAATACATGTAGTGAATGAGAAAAATCTTGAGAATATATTGAGAAGCCTCGAACAACAACTAACAAGGCAACATTTGGGAAAAATCCTAAACAGGATACCATAAGAATGAAGTGATGAGAGAGTTGCACATCCAACTTTTGGTAGAACCCATTAGCAGTTTCAGAGGGAGGGATGACTTGCTGCCTCTGAGTGAATCTTTAGCGCTTGTAGTTAGATTCATGTGGCTATGGTGCATGCAAAAACAATCAATATGGAAACTCTTCTTGCCGAGAGCTTCATTCCAACACAATTAAATAGAAAAACCATGTTACATACATTCTAATGCATAAGAACCAGTGAGAGCATTGGTTTACAAAGGCCACACATCATGGCCTGATACCATGTTAAACACACATGGAGAATACAATCAACGGGTGAAGATACACATGAGATACAATTTATTATTAACATAGATGTACAGATATAATACATTATTGTGACCCTTGGATTCATCTTCCAAGGTATCTTGGACTTCTTTTGTTTATTCTCTTTCTACACAACCCCTTAGAGGATTAGGTGTCCAACAACACAATAAAATATAAATGCCTCTGAGGCTCTATCTATAAGAGGTACCCAGTCATTGGAAAATTTTGACACATTATGTTGCGCATGCAACCTACACATCATAGCAACAATTTGGGAATATGGGTCGGCTAGAGAGTCAACGAAGTACTTACCATTTTCCTCCGCTTTATGTTTATTAAAATATTTTCTCCATGGTATAATTTGTTCTGATGGGTGTCCATGCTCCTTTATAAAAGCCTCAATATATTCCTTACTGTATTTTTATTTTGGACTGGGAAGGTTGTACATGCTCTATAAATCCTTGCTTGAAAAGGACCTAATGAATGTACCTCTGCTGGTATGAATTTGTGTGTCAAAAATAAAAAAATTCTCCACAACCCATCAAACCACATATATATAAGGAATAAGTCCTGACCTAGATGCTATGCTATGCAAAAAATAATTAGCGATATCAATGACAATGGATTCTGAAACCGGGATGCTATCATAAAAAATAATCATTCTCTGAGTAACTCTCGGTTTTTCATCTTCAAAATAATTGTAAATTTATTCCTAGGAGGAAAATCCAAAATATCTAGTACAAACTGTATCAGAAAATAGTCCCGTTCTAGGAATATTTTAATCAATATCGTCTATAAAAGGACGAGAAGATTGCTGATGTGATGGAGCATTTTTCTTGGTTTTACGTCCTTTCTTCATTTCTTCATGATGTCGGGAATCAAAGATTTCCTGTAATGAAGACACATAGGCAATTAGCTGAAATAATCACTTCGCCTAAATTTTGTACTAATTAACAATTAAATTTGTAATAATAAATCCCTTTTTGAATGAATCTTATAATATCAAAGTGAATTAAATGGAAAGTTTTATGTTTTTGAGACTCGTTGAAAAGCATTAAAATCCACTAAATACATTAAAAAGAATCCATGTGAAACAAGCCACGTCATATTATTGGAGGTGTGATTTTGGAGAGTGATTTAAAATAGATTTAAGATATACCAACCCTCTGAAATGAAAATATTCTTATTATAGAACGGTTATAAAGAGAAATTTTGAAAAGAATATCGAAATAAGAGCTCTGCTGAATAGATGAAAGACTTATTGGGAGTATTTGTTTTCGGAAGGTTTCTGATATAGAACCTCGATAAATCGTTACTCGAAATCAAATATTATAATAATAATAGTTTATAGGAGTGATCGTTTATCATAAATTTATTTCTAAAGAGGTTCTGATGAAGGAGGTTCAATAAAGGCATCTCAAAGACTTTGAATAATTTTAGAGGAGTTAGTTTTCGATGATGCAATAAAGAATGCACTCCCGATATGATAAGTATTGATACAACAATTTTAATATAAAGTTCTCGGAGTTGAAACCTTGAAAGAGTTACAAAATTACTTTTTATGATATGTGCTCTGAAGTAAACTCCTTTGTAAATATTAATAAAGGCATGCAGAGGTCAGACATCGGGGAGAAACCTTTTCGTAACACCTATTAATAAAACTTTACGAATTGGGAGGATCTGATAGCAAAGAGTATTCGATATAAAGAGAACTTCGAGGGTGGGCCCATCAGAACTTGGTTATTTCGTAATGTTTACAAAATAAAAATATGATAAGATGAGTTTCGATAAAGGGAAATAATTTAAAGTTTAACAAAGGTTTTGTTTTAAAAGCGCTTATGATTTATTTTTATATTGTCCCTTACTAACAAAAAAAACATTTTATTTAAATAAATAAGTATAATATATAAAGGATCCCCATTATTTATTAGGAACTAACTAAAAATGGGGGTTGTTGTTTTGCTACAACACAAGGAAAGGAAAAAATCTCTATCACTAAAGGAAAAAATTCATGCCAATGACAACACATAACCAGAAAATAACATGCATATACCATACATCCAGAAATCAGCAAGGAAATTACACATGCAACCTGTTACTTGCAAAGTAATTGTTATGAAACCAGCTCCAAAAATAAAATAAAAGAGAGATCAACACCTTAGAAATAAGCCACTTCGAGGGGGCAACCTACTTTACATTACATAAATGAACAATTTTTGGATGATACAATTGACAAAACCTCCTTCTATATATAAGAGTCCATGGGGTCACAATATAATCCTAGCCGACCTAACAATGATAATGTAAGGGCACAATAATAACAATATGGGGGTTATAGGGGTACAAAAATAACAACAAGGGGGCTACACTAACAAAAATAAGGGACTACACTAGCAATATAGGGACCTATTGATGCAATTTTTCCCTTGTGATTTCCTTATTTCCTTTTCCTTCTTTCTCCAAATCCAATGTATGCCAAAGTGCTCCAAGAATTCTCTAAGTGTGCAAGAGTATGAGAGAATGAGAGAATGGAAGAGAGCTCAACCAAAATTGTTAAAATCCTGTCAAAATCTAGAAATTGATCCTCAAAGGCCTTTTTATCATTAAGGCCTCTATATTCTTCATTTTTCCTTTAATTTCCCTCTCATGCAAATATGTGTCTCTTCAAATTCATTTTCTCCTATTTTCCTTTATTTTCATAAATAAATGCCAATTATTGCCACTTTTCCTTTTCCCAATGCCTTTTGTCAATTTCCATATCAATTAATTAATGACAAGTGATACCCATCACTGTGTTTTTCCTAGCATTTAGCTTGGAATACGTGTCCCATGACCTTGCTCATATTTTGTTTACATGGGAAATCAACCAGGGTTTGTTACATTATATACCTTATTATAACTAACACTGTTACCGATCAAATAGGTAACCTGACCTCAAAACGGGAACTCTAGCCCAAAAAGTCTCAAAAAACATGAAAAAACACCCCAAAAAAAAAAAGTGTCTTCCAAAACGCACTTGGTTTTTTTTGAAGGTCAAATTTCAACATTTTATAAAATTATGGTAAAAACAAAATTGTTTCTTGAAAAAAGGATTGAAAAAACACCCCAGAAACAAAAAGTGTGTATTCCAGAATGCATTTCGTTTTTTTTTAAGGTCAAATTTCAACATTTTATAAAATTATGGTAAAAACAAAATTGTTTCTTGAAAAAAGGATTGAAAAAACACCCTCAAAACAAAACCAGTTGATGCTGGAATAACAAAAAAAAAATTGTGTCATACTTTTGGCATTTTTAAAAATAAAAGTAACATTTTTTAATTTTTAAAATTCAAACATTAAAAAAAAACCTAAAATTTAAGAAAAAAAATAAATTAAAAAAATAAAAACATTTAAAAGCTTAAAATTTAAAAATATATGAAGATAAAAAAAATAAAAATAAAAACAAAGTAAAAATTTTAATTCAATCATTAAAAAAACCCTAAAATTTAAGGAAAAAAAAATAAAAAATAAACCAAAAAAAAATTATAATTAAAATTTAAAAAAATATAGAAATTAAAAAATAAAAATAAAAACAAAATAAAAATATTAAATTAAAAAAAAAAAACAAGTAAAAAAAGGAAGGAAATTAAAAAAATAAAATATAGAAATTAAATTTAAAAAAGAAAAAGAAAATTCTTATTAAATTTAAAAAAAGAAAAGAAAAAATTAAAACAAATAATTAAATTTAAGGAAATATATTAAATTTTAATAAATTTAAAAATTCAAAATTAAAAAAAAAAACACTATTCAAATTAAAAGGAAAAAAAAAGAAAAATTAATTAAAAATAAAAAATAAAAATAAAATACAATGAAAATATTAAATTTAAAACAATATATATTAAAAAAACAAATAAACTATAAAAAATAAATTAAATTTAAATTATAAAAAATAAAATATATTTATGAACTTAAATTAAAATAGGTATATACATCAAATTTTATTAAATTAAAAAGAAGAAGTTAATATTAAAATAACAAATTAAATTTAAAAACAAAAATATTAAATTTTAATAAATAAATGAATAAACAAATAAATTTTGGAAGAAAAAATAAATTTTAAATATAAAAGAAAAAAAAATATTGTTAAACGAAAAACTTTAAAAACTTTAAAAATCAATTAAAAATGGGAAATTGAAAAAAAAAAATATTAAATAAAAAAAAATTTAATTTAAAAAAATCTAATTTCATTAAAAAAAAATCTAATTTTAAATACACAATTTTAATTGAAATAAAAAAATATAAAAATTTTATGTAATTAACAAAAAAAAAATAATAAAAAAGTAAAACATTTAAAAAAAATATTAAATCCAAATAAATTAAAAAAATATATATAAAATTTATTGAATTTTATAAAATTATATTAAAAAACTAAACGTAAAAGTTAATAACAAAGAAAAATTATGAAATTAAAAAAAAAAAAAAAAAAATCAATTAAATAAAAAAATGGGCAAAATTTAATAAAAATTATTAACAAAAAAGAAATAATAATAAATTTAAAACAAAAAAATAATAAAATTAAAACAAAACGAATTTTATTTTAAATAATTAAAAAAAAAAATAATATTTTGAAATTAAAAAAAAAAGTGGTGGTGGTGGGGGCGCGGCCCGCCCGCTGGGCGGCGCCACGGGGGCGGCCCAACCGGCCTCCCGGCCCCCGACGGGCGGAGGGCCGATTCCGAGAATTGGCCCTCCACCCGTCGGGGACCGGGAAGCCGGCTGGGCCGCCCCCGTGGCACCGCCCGGCTGGCCCCAGCCGCCCTGCGGGCGGGCTGCGAGAATCAGCCCTCCGCCCATCGGGGGCCGGGAGGCCAGCTGGGCCGCCACCATGGTGCCGCCCGTCCGGCCCCCGCCGCCCAGCGGGCGGGCCGCACCCCGACTGCCACCACAATTTTTTTTAATTGATTTTTTTTTAAAAAAAATTTTTAATTCATTTTTTTTTAATTTTTTTTTTTTTTTTTCAAAAAATAATCTTTTTTTTCAAAAAATTAATTTTTTTTTTAATTTAATATTTTTATTTAAAATAAATTTTTTTTTTTTTAATATATATATACATCTATTTTTTATTTGATTTTATTTTTATTTTTTACTTTTTTTTAATTTTTAATATTTTTATTTTAATTTGATTTTTTTTTTAAATTTTTGAATTTCAAAAAATTTAAAATTATTTTTTTATTTTAAATTCAATTTGTTTAATTTTTTTTATATTTAATATTATAGAATAATTATTTTTTTAAATTTAAAATTTAAAATTTATTTATTAAAATTTTTAAATTTTAATTTAATTTAATTGTTTTTCTTAATTTTTTCGTTTATTTAGTTTTTCATTTTTAAAATCTATAAATGGTTTCATTAAAAAAAAAAAAAACACTAAATTTATGTATATTTGTTTTTTAATTATTTGCACGTGGTTTTTTTCATTTTTTTTGTTTTTTAATGATAGGTTTTTTTCATTTTTTTTTTTTAATTTTATTTTCTTTTTCTTTTTAAATTTTAATTGTTTTTTTTTAATTTGTTTTTTTTGTAAATTTTAAAAGTTGTATTTTTTTCCTTATTATTATTATTATTTTTTAATTTATATTTTTAAATTTAAATTTTTATTTTTTAAAATTTTTTTTTCCTAAATTTTAATTTTGTAATTTTAATTATTTTAATTTTTTTTTAAATATATATATATATATATATATATATTTAAATATATTGTTTTTTTTAATAAGTTCGAAAAAAAATGTTTTTGATTTTTTTTTTTTTAAATTTTTTGGTGAATTTTTGTTTTTTTTTCTTTAAATTATGTGTTTTTTTCTTCAAATTTTGTCATTTCCTTTGATATAATTTTCAAATATTTTTGTTTTATTTATTTATTTTTGTTTAAATTTTTTATTTTTATGAGCTATTTTTGTTTTTTTTTACATTTTTATTGGTTTTTTTATTGTTTTTATATATTTTTTTTTATCTAAGTTTTGTGTTTTATTACCAACATGAAAATCACCACTCTAAAAAAAAAAAGGTTGATGCAGCATCAATACGTTTCAAAATTAGCATGAAAATCACTGCTCTAAAAAAAAAGGTTGATGCAGCATCAATACGTTTCAAAATTAGCATGAAAATCACTGCTCTTAAAAAAAAGGTTGATGCAGCATCAATACGTTTCAAAATTAGCATGAAAATCATTGATCTAAAAAAAAAAAAGTTGATGCTGCATCAATACGTTTCAAAATTAGCGTGAAAATCACTAACATTTTAAAACAAATAGTCATACTTCATAAATAAAAATTTTAGAGTGTCAAAAATGTGCACCAAAACAAAAAATGGTGATTCTGCATCACCACTTTTCAAAATCGAGTGCTTTTTATGCTACCAAAAAAAAGTAGGTAACATTGCGGTTACCTATTTCATCGGTAACATTGTTAACTGTCTTAGGCAGTGTCTAATGCATTTATTTTTTCATTGACTAACTATTACTTTCCCTTTGTGTTGCGGAGGTAAATCCCCTCTGCGGACAGAGGCGATCCCTACTAGCCTAGATCGAGTTTAGCAACAATCAAACACGCTACAGTGCAGGTTCCTAATTGTAAATAAACCGACTTGCGAGGAAGGCTTACCTGGAATCCAACGCTGTCATTTGTAGAAGAGGTGGTGCTCCCGTTCCTTTGCCCTGGCAGATTACAATCCTCACGATCTCCGTGATCGGACACCTGCACATGCAAGAAACAACACAAACGCAAGCATAAAACCCAGAATATACAACTATATGTCAGTCGAAGAAGACATAACTCATGAACATGATCAAGAACAAGAGTGGAACCATAACCAATAGTCGCTTAATATTAATGAGTCAAAAAGAAGAATACAACCAAAGCTTCGACGTCGAATTCTCCTTTGGCGGGTCGTCAGCACAACATGTCTCGATAAAGCCTGTCAGGGATGGGACAAGCCTCTCTCTCCGGATACTTGGCAATAGTCTCCTTGCTTGGATTTGGCCTTAAGGGAATCAAGAAGGCTCTTGCAGCATAAGGATGTGAAAGCTCTTGGGAACTTGAAGACTAGCTTGCAATGGAGATGGGCAAGCTTTTATAGATGGAGGAAGGGGAGTTGGGATCCCTATAATCATGGGATTGGCCCTATCATCAAGGAAGCTTCCATGAGAGGTGGCAAACCACTTCCTCTCTATGGAAATCCGTAGCCAAACCACCCAACTCAAGATAGATATCAGTCCAGGAATTTGTTAGGATGAAACTTCCACCTTTTATTTTTTAAAAACACCTCTTAATATGGTTGGCGCGGGTGCGGCTCTATGACAGAGCGCCAATTGGCACACCCTCTTTGGAGGATTTTCCCTCTTGGCGCGAGGGCTGAACTATGAAACTGCACCAATGGAAAAAGAGCTATTTTTAGGATTTTTTGCAGGGAGATGTCTTCAGGGCAATTAAAGCTCATCTTCAGAGGGATGCAATGAAAGTATTTTCAAGTCTTGTCTCTGTTCACAGGTCACGGAATGAACCCTCCAATGTGCGGGATGGGGATTGCAGGGACGGTGACAAATTGCTGTGTAACAGATGCCCCCTAAAGCATGAGGCCTGAAAGAGAGAGAGAGGGGTGAAATGCTTTACGAGAGCATGCCGACTGAAAACAATGCCATCGAAAAACCCGCGGAGCGAAGTACAAATGATGTCTCAGATACATGATATGTATATGTGGTATGGGCGCAGCCATCCATAACAGAGTTTACAATAATCTAGATCCAAGGCATGGACGCAACCATCCAGTGAGGATTGATAAATAGACTCAGGTATGGTCGCAGCCATCCAATCAATGAGTCATGTAAATAATCATAATAATCCACAATATCGCAGCCTAGATTACAACAGACACAATCCAGGGTCTTGCGCTCCATCTCGACCCGAACAAAGTACAAGTTCAAGCATGCGAATGTGTGAGCTGAAGTCGAACATGCAAGAACATCACCTGATTACCAGCCAATGATGAAAGCTGTTAACAGACGCAAGAGGAACCGCCAATAATGACAATTTCTCTCAAGGTACTACAGGTACAATCTACGGCGTGTGAATCAATGAGTTGGTGTCGAACACCCGTAGAATCACTCGATCAGAGGCCAATGATGAAAACCTCATGTCGAATGCGACGAACCTGCCATTGAGGCATGCAGGCTCCAAGGTACCATAAGGGAGTCTCTAGATCAGCTTCCCGGATAATGAGCTGAAGTCGACAGGAAGTGACCTTGATCGAAGGTGGGCCATAATGTTTCCCACATCATCGACACGAGACAAAGGAACATGATTTTTTTTGTGAATCAGAATCAAATGAGAATCAGAGGGAGGTTGATACTTGCAGAGGTCAACTTCTCTTGAACATGTAAACGACACGACAGTGGACTTGGCAGTATTTGACATCAACGGATCAGAGGTCATGGTGATGAGGCAATGAGCAGATGAGAGGTCAAAAGGGATTATCCAAACCCACGGAGGCAAGTGAAGAACGAGATGAGATGTCCCCAACCCGACACGAATGCAGACAAGTGCCATGTTCAAGAGCGACATACTGCCGACACGACAATGATACTGGTTCCATTTCCCCCCACCATTTCTGGCGAGAACCCCAATTATTTTTGGTAACAAGCTTGAAGGGGATAGCATATGCTTGTAATATAAGTCCGCCCTTTGGGAAAATCCATCCTAGTACATTTAACGAGCCCTAGGAAGGAGAAACTCGGAGAACGTCATTTCGACTGAATCCAATGTCATCAGGGTTTAACGAGTCTGACAAAGGAAGAACTCGACGTATTTTCATATTTAGAGAGTTTAAAAAGACAACAGAAAAGTAAACTCTAGCAGTCCCTTTTCATAGATAGTTCCTCGGACCCGAAAAGGTAGAAATAATACCCGAGAAAACCTCCTAGTCGCGATAGGCTAGGGTATTCCTTTTTCGTAAATAATCCATCCCAGCCCGAAAAAGGGGTAAACGTATACTGGGTAGATGTCGATTCGTGTCCACTTTAACGAGATCGAAACGACAAGGGCCTCGGCAATATTTTCATGTTTAGAGAGTCAGAAAAGAGCTGAAAGATGACTCCAGAGTGACTTTTTCGTGTATTTACCGAGTCCGAAAAAGTATAAAATACAACTCGTTTCGCCGTCTAAGTTGCGTGAAAGACCTGTCGCTGCACAAAAAGGCAAGTGTAAAACCCATTTTCGACAAAATATATTAAAATATTCAGAAAAATAACTTTCAAAACTTATTTTGAGTTCAAAAAGTCATAAATATGTCAAATGGTAAAAATAAAATTACTTTTTACTTTTTACCTCACCGAAGAGCAGCAGTGGTCCAGTTTGTGTGCGAACTTCTGACAGCGATTGCGACCGATCCAGGCTACCATTCAGAGTTCCGTCAGTTCCAGGTAAGAGGCGCTTCCTTGTACTCCATTTCAATCCATTTTTTAATAGTTTCTCATCATGCATTAGACTTCTGTGGCAACTTTTTAAATTTTTAGGGCTCCGCTCATTAGCGCGGGTATCGGGCATGGACCCGCACCAATGGGCTTTTATATGCAAAGGGCTCGCGCCGACTGGCGCGACTGTTCAGGAAACAGCTGTGCTAGCAAAGGAACCCAAATTTCTGCCTAAAAATTCGAGATTTTAATCAATGTGGATGAAATTTGAAGCTCATCAGAGATCTAATTAAGGGTTTGTGATCATGTTGATGCAGGAAACCGAGAAAAATGGTGATTGAGTGGAAAGAGAGAGAGCACGGTGAAGAGGATGAACAAGCCATGGAAAATGAAACTTGCATGAATGCCCTCAGGAACTGTGGGCTAAAAAAGTTCTTCCTGACACCTTGTTTACGAGCTCAGCCTGAGCTTCTACAGTACTTGATCAATATGTGGGATGCAGATGAACAAGTATTCAAGTTGCGGGATCAAGTGTTAGAACTGGAGGTTGCTGACGTGTACTTCATAACCGGATTATCGCGCAGAGGTCCGGTACCCATATTGACAGGGAGCAGACTGTCTGGTGAGAAAATAGAGCAAGTGATGGCATGAGTGTGCCGAGGGGCACAACTGGGATCAGGAAGTGGAAAGGTGGACATCCACACCATTCCTGATCTGGCACTGAGAGTGATGCTGCATACCATCACGCGGGCTGCGGAGTCGCAGGCACCGCACGAGGCCATAAAGGCCCAAATTTTGTTAGCCTCAGAGTGTATGACTCCCCTATTGTTTTACTGGGCCACAACAGTGACGATAAACATGAAGAGACAGCTCACGAAGTGCAAGCAGGCCAAACTAAAACAGTTCGGCTACGGTTCCATTCTAGAATGATTACCAATCTTCCAGGGCCAAGGGGCTATAGTAGCTGAGCCGATTCCACGAGAGCCAAGAATGGCTCGCTGGGCAGCACTGATGCCCAGAGCTGGAGGAGGCCAACAGATGTCCTGGAGGCCGGATTTTTTTGGGTGGTTGCGGCGTCAGTTGATCGCAGTGGAAGACTGGCCATATGCAGGAACCGATTTTACTGGTGATCCAGATCTCCCACTGCTGGAGGGAGATGATTGGGACGAGGAGTTGGGTATGACCTCTTCTCTTTTTGATTTTTGTGTTTTATGATTTTTTGTTAATACATATTCATCCTGACACATTTTATATGTATGCAGACGTGGGCCCAGAGAGACCAGCCGGTATGTCTCCTATCGCGCGGAGGACTCTTCCCGCACCTGATCCTCAGGCAGAGGGTGCAGAGGGGGGGGGAGTTAATCCAGAATCTCGAGGGCATTGCCCGAGGGATCCCAGACTACGCCCGGCTGGCGGATGTACCGATGGCGTACCAGAGACATACGGTGGGAGTGCCTAGTCGCCTCCACCGACTTCTGAGACGCTTAGTGCGTGCAGTCACTTGTTATCATGAGCACCATGCGGATTAGACTCCTAGGGCTTTTATCATGCATATTTTTTGAGAGACATGTCGTCTCCGGATGTATTAAGACGAACATATATATTTTTTGATTCTATGCGATGCACACTATGTAAACATTTCGATATCTATATATATACATATCTATTTCTGGATGGATTTTCCTTTTACATGTGATGATGATTTACAAATTGCGCAAATGTCTATCTAACACCAAATTAGCTACTGCATCTGTTAAAGTATTCATATGCCTGGGTATATGCTGATATGTAATATAGTCAAAATTTCTTTCCAGTAAACGAATACGCAGATACAGACGTAAAATGGATGGGTTTCTGACCGAATAATGACCGTTCAGTTGTAATACTACAAGTTGCGAGTCTAGATACACAAGTAATTCATAGATACCAAGGTTTACAGCCTCGGTTAATAATTCTAATACAACACTATATTCCGCGATGTTATTTGTAGTACGTCCCAGACACACACCTTGTAGGTTGACCAACTCACCAGCAGGATCATAGATTACCCAGGCCGCCGAAGACAGGTTCCTGGTACTGCAGGAGGCACCATCCGCGAAACCAACAAACGGACGAATGGACATCTGCACAATCAGGAAGACCCGATCAGCAAAAAGATGTTTACATCGCACACCACACCACACATGCACACAAATGAAAAACACACACTTATGTACACACACCACACCAAAAATGACTTTAAGCGTAGTATTTTTTCAGGTACAACCCATTCCTGGGCTGCACCAGCGGAACTCCTTCATAATCTATAAGCTCATAAGCCCCATTCTTCAAAACGCGTTTTACTATGTAGGGCCCATGCCACATAGGTTGGAACTTGCCAGCCCCAAGCTTGTCATGTGCTTGATCGTACAGGAGGATGAGGTCCCCTTCAACAAAGGAACGAGGAGAAACCGATTGATCGAAGTGAGCTTTGACCCACTTTTTTTGTGCTTCAATCACTAAAGCAGCTAAACGACAGTTTTCATCTAACCGTTCCAGATAAAAAAGATGCTCTTCCTCAATAGAAGTGTCGGGTAGAAGTTCCACAGCTAATTTCAACAAAGGAATCTCGCATTCAACCGGAAGAGTTGCTTCTAGACCATACACCAATTGAAATGGTGTGAATCCAGTTGCACTCTTTGCAGACGTCTGGTATGCCCATAGAGCTGAGAACAGTTGGAGGTGCCAATTGGATTTGTGGATACCAACTATTCGTTGAAGCATAGTGACCAGAACCTTGTTCACTGCTTCAACCTGGCCATTTGCCTGAGGGTAATATGGTGTTGAGCTATCGTGGCGTAAGCCCAACTTTGAAGTCAGCTCGGCCATCATATAATCTCGGAAATGAGTATCGTGGTCAGTAACAATGGCTTGCGGGACCCCGAAACGTGCAATGATATGGTTGAATATGAATTGGGCAGCTGTCTTACCGTCGGCAGCTAGTGTAGGCATCGCTTCGGCCCACTTGGTGAAGTAGTCGACAACGACAATGATATACGCATGCCCCTCGGCTGAGTGAGGGTTACACGTCATAAAATCCATGCCCCATTTCGCAAAAGGGCCGACGGTAATAACAGGATGCAAAGGGAGAGGCGGTGCGTGCATCTTGCGCTGAAACACCTGGCACGCGTGACATTTACGGACTGCAACGATACAGTCTTTGAATATTGACGGCCAGAAATAACCTGCTCGCAGAATTTTCTGGGCAGTAGCATATCCGGACATATTTCCACCACAGGCACCACTGTGGCAGTCATTTAGGACCCTTTCAACCTCTTCCAAGGTTAGGCACCGACGGAGCACCGAATCTACTCCAACACGGTAAAAGGTATCTCTTACGATGCGGTAGGGTTGAGACTGATGCCGAATTCGACGTCGGGAACCTTTAGTCAACTCAGACCGAAATGTGGAGGTCTGAAGATACACAATTATGTCACCATACCAAGGGTCACGAGTACTGATGAGGAAAAGAGTTTCGTCTGGGATATGATCCTCGGAGTGTGAAGGAGTGGAGTCTGTCGGGAGTGAGCATATAAGATCCGCGAAAACAAGTGATTTGGTTGACTTAGCAGTGGTGAACTCTAAGTCAAACTCCTACAGGATCATGATCCATTTGGAGTATTTGACCCCCAGTAATTGTCTAGAGAGAATATATGTCATGGGGTTGCAATCCGAAACTACTGTTATCGTACGCAACATGATGTAATGGCGAAAACACTGCACAACGTGTACTGCTGCTAACGACAACTTCTCGACATGAGCATAACACGTTTTTGTATCGATAAGGTTTCGTGATAGATAATAAACAACATTTTCATTACCATCATCATCATCCTACACCAGAACCATAGCTATGGTGCTAAACGCGACGGTGAGATACAGAGTGAAATCACGACGATAGTCCAGAGGACGAAGCAAAGGAGCATTAACGAGTAACGTCTTCAACTTCTCAAAGGATTGTTGAGCAATTTCGTCCCAATGGAAGGGAACATTCTGCTTTAATAGGTGCGTGAATCCTTTGGCCACCTCGGTGTAGTTCGGGATAAAGCGTCGAAGGAAGTTCGCTTTTCCCTGCAGACTCTGCAATTGATATAATGAGGAGGGTGATGGGAGGTTGATGATAGCCTCGACCTTTAAAGGGTCAAGGCGAATTCCATCTTTGGAGACTATGAATCCCAAAAGACGTCCAAAATCCATGCAGAAGACGCATTTATGAGGATTAAGCCTAATATTTTAGCGCCTACAGCGAAGGAAGATCTGGCGGAGGTGTTCAGGGTGATCCTCTCGCCAAGCTGAGTGAGCTGGCAAGTCGTCTAGATAAGGCTGAACGATGTGGCAAATTTCATGGAAAGCGTAAGACATCGCATGCTGAAAAGTGGCTCCAACATTTTTCAAGCCGAACGGGAGCTTTTTATATGCGAAAGTACCCCACGGACAGATGAAAGTAGTCTTGTGTTGATCCTCAGGTGCAATATTGATCTGATTATACCCTGAGAAACCGTCCATCAAGGAATAAATCTCACTTCCGGCACATTTGTCGATAATCTGGTCTATGAATGGAGTGGGATAGTTATCTTTCGGACAGGCGCGATTAATATCGCGGTAATCAACACAGACCCTAATAGTACCTTGCTTTTTATCAACAGGGACAATGTTGGAAACCCATTCTGTGAGGGGGATGGGATAAATAAAGCCCGCGTTCAGAAGTTTTTCAACTTCTGCCTTGATTGCAGCGGCTTTCCGAGGATGCATAGGGCGTAAGCGTTGGCGCACGGCCTTCACACCAGGGTAGGTTGGAATCTCATGCACTACGATACTGGGATCAATCCCCAGCATTTCCTCATAGGACCAGGCGAACACATCTCTGAATTATTTAAAAAGATCAGTATAGACTTGAATCTCATCAGGAGAACAAGTCACTCCCACGTGTATATTCTCAACGATCCCCAGTTTAACGGAGATGTTGATCGGGATGGTTTGAGTGATGTTACTCAGGTTTCCCTCCGAAAAAACCTCGTGCGTCAAGATGGGCGTTTGGAGAGGAGGAGTAGGAACCTGAGATGCATAACGCTCTAGACAATATGTCATTGCCCCCAAGCTAGGCATGAAAGAGGAGCGATGATGTGCATCGCCCCAAGGCAGCTCTTCGATAGACATAGTTTCAATGATGGCTTCATCAGAAGGAAAAGTCTTTTTGAGAGGATCAGGCGAATCGGCCTGACCGAGCCAGGGGGATTGAGAGTAGACGTCTAGAGCCATGGTCAAAGGAGCATGCCAAGGAGGTGGAGGATTAGATGCGGAAAAAATTTCACAGTAGCTAATCTCTACTGGAGTCAAGGGCATTGATTCTCCAAACTCAAACACCTGCTCAGGCATAGGGATGAGCCAGGGGTCATCAGACCTGGCAATCATGTTAACTTGAGCGGTGTGCGGTGGTGGTGCGGGAAAAATACCCATGAGGACGGGGTCTTTGAAGAGACCGGGTCCTACACTGTCAGGGGGATTCGGAATCTGATACATGTATGGAACGTTGTTCTCGGAGGTGGAGGTGAAAAAGGACAACTGATCCACCGTGACGATTTTGCCCTCGTGAGGGAATTTAAGAAGTCGAAAGACGGTGGACGGCACGCAGAGCATGGCATGAGTCCAGCTGCGGCCAAGAAGTATATTGTAGCTAAGCCTGGCATCAACCACCTCTACTTCTACGTTGACAGTATTTCCCTGTAAAGTGATCGCTAAACTCTCGAGAACACCCAGGGGTTTAGATTCCCGACCATCAAATGCCTCTAGGGCATTGGGAGATGACGAAAGGGTTGGAGAGCCAATGGCCTTCCAGCAAGCGGACGACATAACACAGGTGGAGGCACCCTCATCCACGACGGCCCTATGGATGTTAAGACCGTTAATCCTGACTTGAATAACAAGAGCGATCTGATGTGGAAGTCGGGGAGTGAAATTCTCTAAATCGAAGGTGAGAAGACTCGAATCGGCGGGATCAATACCACCAATTGCAGACAGTAAAGCCTTCCGTTGCGAAGGAAAACTTTGAAGAACTTCTAGTGCAGACATAGCAGAAGGCGCTTGTGCCAAATCCTCAACAATACTGTAGTGTTGAGCGGCACGAGCATTCAGATTATAAGAAGATCTTCGAAGAACACCTTTAGAAGGTGGCTTCACAACAGGTTCAGGAGTAGGCTTCTCGATTTCCAACGAACCGGAGATAGGTGGGGGAGGTGTTCCATCCACAACTGCCTTCCTGGGTGCCTGCTACGATTCGTTGTAATCCTTCAAACGCGTAGCGACAGAGATAGGTGCAGCACCATTCATCATGAAAACTTGGGACCCAAATGGTGCAAATGGTGACGATTGTTCAACCATCTAGGTCTGCTGAGATGGGAATGGCTCTTTTAAAACTGCCGGAGTCCCTTTGGAGCCTTTGAGAAGTTGACTAACTTCGGATCATCACGGACAATCCTTAGTATAATGGTCTCCTTCACAAATGAGGTTGGGGTACTTCGGTTTACGTTGAGAACCATCCTCAATACGAGATTTGGATTCTGGCCTCGGGGCGTCGGATTTGGATTTACCTTTGCTCTTATTTTTCCTTTTGGAGGTTTTCTCCAGTAGGATTGGCCTGAACGACGTTCACCTCCGCGGTTTTGCCAGAATCGGGCGGGGCGGGATTAGCAGGAGTATTGTTGGAAGAATTAGACTTTTGCTTCCCATTCGAAGATTTCTTCGAATTCTGAGACACAGAACCAATGACACCATCCACTGCAGGGGTAGGTGGGGCCTTAGAGGTTCCGGACCGTGGAGCATCAGGCAAGATATCATAAAGCGTGCCGGACTGAGAATATACAAGATCTAGATATTGGGCACGCGCAATGGCTTGTTCCTCCGTCACACACGCTCCCATTGCAATATATTGGGCGATTTTATTCACAAAGGAGGTGGTGAACCAGTGAGTTAGTATCTGATCAGGTATATGAAACTTGATCAGTCTACGACGGCGCCGCCACTCATGAATGTGATCAGAAATGTGAGTGGCTTTATCCTGCTTCAGAGAATTCAGGAGGTGTGTCCCAGCTTCATAGCGAACCAGTAACTGGAAGTGCGTCAGAAAATCCATGGCCAAAGAATTGAAATCTTGGAAGATGCCACGGGATAACTCTATGTACCACTTAGCAACATCTCCAGTCAAAGTGCGTTGGAAGAGGCGCAGACGAATTGAATCATCGACCCAAGAGTTAGACGAACACCAAAGATGATACGTCATCACATGTGCTTGGGGGTCCTCTCCAGCTTTACCCTCAAACTTGGGGTAATCACCTGGTATCTTGGTAGGAACCGAAGCTCAATACATATTATGCAAAATCAGATCATTGGTCAATTTTGAAACATCCGGCAACTCCAAGGTGGCCAGGAACGGCAATGGCGGATTGACCGACATGCCAGGCCCAGGATGAGGACCGGTACCTGTACTCCACTATGGTTGTGAATATCCTTGCCCCCATGGGTTCTATCCCGTAGGATTCTGACCGTAGGGGGTATAGGTCATATAACCAGACTGATTTGGCTGCTGGTAACCAGTGTGTGGGGCTTGATAACCAGAGTACGGCCCAGTGTAAGCAACATTTGGATTTGGCTGCTGAGTGTAGGTAGAACCGGGTGGAGGGGGATAATACTGAGAGCCTCGGGGCTGATTATAATTCGGTTGAGATTGACCATGAGGATAATAACCGCCTTGAGGATGAGTCAGCTGTTGATAGGTGGAACCCTGTGGAGCCTGATAACTAGGGCGCAACTGTTGATTTGGTTGCGACATCGAATGAATCGGCTGCTGGGCAGGGTTAATGGAATGAGCGGGCTGCCCTAAATGAATAGGTTGACCCGGCTGAGAGGGCTGACCTGAGTGAACAGGTTGACCCGGATAGACAGGCAGCACCGGTTGCGCAGGTTGACCTAGCTGTAAAGGAGCCCCAGGTTGTACCGGATGGGCCGGTTGGCCTGGAGGCGGAACAGGGCCAGGTGATTGCTGGTAACCGGTTTGACCTGGAGCAGAACCATAGGATGGTCCCGACTGATATGCAATGTTAGAAACAACAGGATACTGCGGTTGCATAGGCTGAGAAGGCTGGATTTTCCCTCCAGGACCATAGACCGGTCTCGGTTGGTACCCCGGCTGAGGCTTCACAGGTTTACCGGAAGGGCTGTAATACTGTCCTTGCGGACCGTACGATGGCCCTTGCTGGCCCGCAGAATAGCCTTGCATGGGCTACCCCTGTGGGTCATAAGGATAGCCAGGTTGGCCTGAAGTTTGGCCTTGGAAAGGTTGCCCTTGCAGGTTATAAGCCTGGTTATAAGGTAAACCTTGAACATGGAGGTAGGCCTTAGGAGCGGGTAGACGCAAAATGTCCCCGTGCTCATCATACTGACCTGGAAAAGCATACACGGGTGTACCATCCTGTGCATAGTGCGAAAAGTAAGAGCGGTTGGGATCTTGGGAGGATGGTCCAACCTCGGGGTTCGGATGTTGCAGGGACAACCGATACTCCTCCGGAGAGATGTTCTCTGGTATAGCAGTCGCTAAATAAACATCTTCAAGAGATGGCATAGCCCTGACAGAGGGTGCCATGACAACGGGTGCAGATGCAACCACACAGACAGTGGGCCGGATGTGTACAGAAGTAACGGGTGTCTGAGGAGACACCCTCGGTGAAGGAGCAGCTAGCCTCGGAGAAGGAGCTGACACTCCCATAGAGGCTGCGGCGGAAATGATCTAACCCAAAGACCTGTACCCCAGTGGTAATGAGGGACTGGATGTTGACATGACAGTTGTTTCAGAGTTGTCTCCCGAAAATATTCTTCGTGGGAAGAGCTGATAGTCTTCACTAGACGTTGGGATTTCCTAACCAGAATCACTCATGTTCGAGCCTGCCGCTAGATCTCGTAATAGACGGCGAGGACTAGGAGGAAAAACATAAGTTATAAAAGGCGAACCCGATGTAAGAGAAAGGAAATCAGCTCCTAATCTCAATTCAGACACAGGGTCTGAAAAGGGCCAATCGAACTCAACTGGTCCCCCAAAGGGTTTCTTAGAAAGAACCGGTCCCCCGTCAGGAAACTCAGAAAAAATGGGCTGTTGTGGTTTAGCAGAGGATTATGAAACCTCTGATGAATCGTCCATATAAGGACTACCAGTAGACGAAACCGAGGGTTTCGCCACTGTGGCAGAAACGACAAGAGAAAAAGATCAAACACACACACAGGTTGAAAAAGAGTCAAGACACACGATCAAACGGTCAACAAGCAAAGTATAACAAGGCGTGTAGTCGTGGGTGATTAATTTTTTACCACATTGAAAAATAAGAAACCTCATTGTTTCATGTTTTAAGAGTCGAGAAACGGTAAAAAAGGTGACTCTATCTCTTTCAGATTTGACACAAGCGTGAAAGGACAAGCGCTTGGTGATCTTTTCAAATTTAGGGAGTCAGAAAAGATCAAATGACTGCTCAGGAATACTAGGCAAAAGGGTGTACCAAATAACCGTGAACTGCAATATACACCTTGGTTTCAATAATGAAAGAGAAATCAACCAAGGACTTTCCGTACGTGCAGGCAATCTCCCCGAATGCTGTGTCCGGTGTGTTAGAGTCGGTCTTGTCAGTCCTCCGTCAGAGATCAAAAAACTCTTTTAGCATTTCATTGTTTAGGTGTCTCGCTTGATTCACTCAGTTGCATTCCGCTAGGGGCATGCCATTGACTGACGGAAGGCCTTGTTACTCATTCCCCTCATGCCTTATCCTGTTGGCTTAGGTCATTTACATTCCTGTTTGATGTCTAGGTCAGCAAGGAGTTAATTTGGTGTTTAGGTCTAGGGTTTAATGCCAGCAGGTCAGAGGGAAGTTTTAAATAAGTTTTCATTTCAAGATTCTTATTATTAATAATGTTGAAGGACATTTCTTCTTCAAAAATCTGTTTTGAAGAAGAAATCATTAAGTTTGTTTAATACATGATTGATAAGGTTTTTCAAGTTCTACAGTCCTTCAGGCAGCCCTGCTCATCTTGCTAGGTTCAGCAGCTCCTATCCCTGCAAAGAATCAACAGAAGAGTCATCATTTTAATAAATCAGGACACTAAGAAGGGCAAACTTCGATATTACCCATATAACATAAATTGAAACTATGAATTGCTTCCACAAACATGGGAAGACTCATCTCTTGCAAATGCAGAAGTTGAAGGAACATTTGGTGACAATGATCCAGTTGATGTGGTTTAGATTGGGTGCAAATGGTTATGACTCACATGCAACTTGGAGAAACAGAAAACTTCCAGGGATTCCAAATATATTCTTAGAACAATTGCCAAAAGGGACAAAACCTTCTATGCCTTTTGATAATACATTTGTATCTTCAAATAGAAATTAAGGCATGAGTAATGTATTTCCTAGTTTAGAATCGGATTTGACTGATGAAAAGACAAAGGCAGTTACTGAGAACGAGAAGACCTTATTCAATCCGACCATGGTTGATTTTGGACTGGGCCAAAGCCAAGGTTTAAAAAAAAAAGTTAACAAACAGTCATTAGAAATTTATTTTCCACAAAGAAATATCTCAGTAAATATCTCAAGAAGAAGGCACCATACAAAAATGGATCTTCTAGGGTGGCTCAACAGGGATGAGCTTGACATACCAATGTTAGTAGATGTTCAATGGCTTGCTCCTGTTATTCTCTGTCTTACTGGGTTTATTTTGGGCTTGAGCTTCTGGCGTGTATGGAAAAAGCGACGTAGAAGAGGGCGAAAGGAACAATGCGTTCCTCTATACTCCTGTAGTTCAATGAATTCTAAAATTGTGGGAAGTGTGAATTTTTTTTTATACACATTGATTGTTCATACAGCAAGAGGAAATGCTGATGGCAATTCAATCATTGGCCACACAAAAGCAATAGATTTCGATGTATTGATCTATGATCTAATTATATTTTGTAAAAGCTGAGGAATTGAGATGCCAACTTGTGTGACAAGGATGGTCCGCTAGTGGTTTGTGAGAGTCACAGGTCCTAAAGGGCTATTTGTGAGGACAGAAATATGGTAGCTTGTAACTGTTTATATTTCTATAAACATTGTTCGATGTAACTTGAAAGGAGACCAAGATGGCTCATTCAGTTTTCCATAATGATAACTGACATCAATTTCCAGTTTAAGATGGTCTAGTTGCAGTATAGCTGTCCTGTAGTTTCACTTTATGCAGCTTCTCTGGAGGCCTTGCTTAGTTGTAAGCATGTATCATACAATGGAACCCTCTCGTCGATACCAAGAAATGCCAGTAAAGTCAGTTGGATGGGCGAAACAGAGTTTAAAGCTGGAACTGTGTGATGAAGGGAGCAAGCGCGGCGCACTGGACCAATTTCTGTAGTGTAATTTTACACTGGCGCGTCGCGTTGGGTGTGCACGCAGCGCACAGAGCCTCCAAACAGTTTGTCACTATTTCTTCATCAAAATTTTTGAAATTATTCAAATTTTTTGCTCCAATCCGGTTTTATGAGAGGATCAATTGCTACGTGTTGGTTCATCATCTTTAGTTACGCCATCAAAAGATCTGTGGAATGCAAATTACGATGTTCGTAGTCGCACACGATTAGACCAATCAAAGTCCTCCGTTGAAGACACTGATTTTAGAAGCGTTTTATGATGCTGGGCAATCTAATCATGATGGCCCAAAAGGTCCGAGGAGTGTTAGTTTGGGATTAGCGGAATTCCGTTTCCCTTAATTCAAAGCTATTGTTGTTGAAAATCGGTTTTCATTCAAACGGCAAAAGGGAAAATGAAAAGTCCGAAACCAAAAGCCAAATTTAAATGAAAAGTGTCTATCATAGCAGAGAAATAGGATTGGAGGCCTATTTTTGTCTTTAGCCACGATTTAATGGGATCCACGCTACGCCTTTTCATTGGTCATTATAAATTTGCAAAGTGGAATAATGTAACGTTGTTCTGTCTTTAGAACGGATGGATGACTCTTTCTCCATTTTTATAATTTCAGTTGTAACAGTTCCCTATTTTGATCGATTTGTTTCTCATAGTTGATTTTATTTATTGTATTGGGACATCATTTGTAAAAGAGAGAGTTCTGGGAGAAGTGTGGAGAAAGAGCTTCATTGTACAGTCTTAACAGAGAATTAATGAAAGGATGCAGCTCTAGTTCATGAGATTCCTATAGTGTGAGTTTAGCAAAAAAAAATTCTTTCTGTCTCATATGTATCTCGTTATGTTTTACAGTTCATTCATAATCATCTCTAGTTGAATGCTTTTAAGTAAGAGAGGTAGAATCCAGTTTACTGCTCTGCCTTGGGAAAGCTTTTCATGTTTTTGTATAATTTCTTCTGTTTGATAAGGATTCATCTATTATGCCCTTGTCAACCTCTCAGTAGTCTTTCCACTCCATATAATTCCAATTTGAATGCTAAACCTCTTGCCTATCTTTCCTAATGAGATAATCTGTGTCTTTGATTTAATTTCTCTGTTCGAGCTACTCTTTATCCCATACAGCCCAGAAAACCCAGTCTTTCACCAAAATACCTCTTTCATATTTATTTACTAGCCTAAAATCAGTATTCATTATAGGTCGTCTTAGGCCCTATTGGACATCTTTTGCCGAGATAGACTCGGAGAGAGCCCTCTCCTGTCCTCGTAGGGCTAGCTACGAGGCTGAGCGTGGTTTGGTGTTGTCCTTCTTCTGCCTTATTTCAGCCTAAGGTGGATTTTGGAACTAACACGGTGTATCACGGGTATAGGGCGGTAGACTCGGTTTCCTATGGATAAAGGATTGAAACCTAGAGGAGTCTCCCTTTATATACGCGACGGTACGGGGAGCACAAGTCCGTACTAGTGCTGTCTAAATCCAAGAGGTGAACGACAACTACTAGGTTTTAAGACGCCGGAACACGTCTCTAGCCTAGACCTCTAAATGTGTTTCATTAGATTTCAATGCTACCTTAGTGTAAATTGAGTAGATTTTAAAGTTGATCTTCAATTACGTTTCAGTTTTCAGGCCTTAACGAATGTGTTGTCTCAAAAATCTCCTAAATGCAAAACTACATGCCACAGTATGTCATTTCGTTCGATGAAAGCTAGCTACAAAAGAGTTGAGAGCTTTTACACAAACAAAATGATCAGAAGACAATCAATGATATCTCTAATGCAACTAATGAAACTAAAAACTTTTCTTTCAAATTCACTAATTACTAGTAAAATCGAAAAGATTTCAATTTGCATTAATCAACCAAAAGCAAAAGAGATTTTTTTTATTTTCAATGTTTGATAGCTAGACGCACTAAACAAACCGAAAACAAATGAAAAGAAATTCGAGAAATGATATTAAGAGAGCAAAACAAACAGATTTCACTCAATGGCACGAACAATCAGATCTCAAATCGACCAAAAGTCTCTCAAAACCAAGAAAAGTCCCAAAGACACCAACGAGCTGTGTAATCTAGGCCCAAAATGAAGCAAAGAAAAATTTGAATGAAAACGAAATCAGTCACTCAAAAAGCGCAATAAGATGATAGACAACTGTCAAACGAATGCAAGGAAGCAATTCCAAAGTCGACTGAACGAACGAAAAACCAAAAACTCCCAAGGGAGGCTCGACTCACAAAGGCACCTAAATGCCCTAGCGCTCGTATGCAAAATCAAAAGAAATAGGCAAACAACCAAAGGAAGTAGGTTACCACCAGTCAAACTAGGCTCCAGTGCACTCAAATAGCTGGAAAAACAAGATCAAAATCACAATTCAGCCTTATAAAGCATGAAACACAGCAAACCCTAATAGCTCACAGGATTGGCGCGACTGTGAGCTTGAAATTAGCGCCAGAAACGCAATGGCGCAGGTGATACACAGGCAACCTGCACTAATGGGCACGACTGTCACGCTGAAAAGCATGCCAGCCGAGTTTACTATGGAAAAAATAAAAACAAGCAATCTCAGACACAAACAAGTGATGACAAAGCTAAAACAAAGACAAAAAAACAGGAAAAATCCAGCCCACAGAGCTGACCAAGCAAGCAAGACCAAGAAATTGACTGGAAAGAGAAGACAAAACTCCAATTTGTTCAGTCCGTAAACCAAACCGGAGATTGACTGAAGCAGCATTGATCTACTCCACTAATGCAGAGCAAAAGTGTTTCAAAGGCTATCTCGCTGTGCTTCAGGCTCCGTCTATAGTTTACAAATCAAACAACAAGCTGAGTCCCCAGTGGAGTTGCCAAATTGTTGAGGAGGTAAATCCCCTCTGCGGATAGAGGCGATCCCTACTAGCCCAGATCAGGTCTAGCAACAATCAAACACGCTACATTGTAGGTTCCTAATTGTAAATAAACCGACTTGCGAGGAAGGCTTACCTGGAATCCAACGCTGTCATTTGTAGAAGAGGTGGTGCTCCCGTTCCTTTGCCCTGGCAGATCACAATCCTCACGATCTCCGTGATCGGACACCTACACATGCAAGAAACAACAAAAACGCAAGCATAAAACCCATAATATACAACTATATGTCAGTCGAAGAAGACATAACTCATGGACATGATCAAGAACAAGAGTGGAACCATAACCAATAGCCGCTTAATATTAATGAGTCAAAAAGAAGAATACAACCAAAGCTTCAACGCTGAATTCTCCTTTGGCAGGTCGTCAGCAGAGCATGTCTCGATAAAGCCTGTCAAGGATGGGACAAGCCTCTCTCTCCGGATACTTGGCAATAGTCTCCTTGCTTGGATTTGGCCTTAGGGAATCAAGAAGTCTTTTGCAGCATGAAAGTTCTTGGGAACTTGGAGATTCTGGAACTAGCTTACTATGGAGATGGGCAAGCCTTTATAGAAGGAGGAAGGGAAGTTGGGATCCCTATAATTATGGGATTGGCCCTATCATCAAGGAAGCTTCCATGAGAGGTGGCAAACCACTTCCTCTCTATGGAAATCCGTAGCCAAACCACCCAACTCAAGATAGATATTAGTCCAGGAATTTGTTAGGATGAAACTTCCGCCTTTTATTTTTAAAAAAAACCTCTTAATATGGTTGGCACGGGTGCGGCTCTATGACAGAGCACCAATTGGCGCGCCCTCTTTGGAGGATTTTCCCTCTTGGCACGAGGGATGAACTATGGAACCGCACCAATGGAAAAAGAGCTATTTCTAGGATTTTTTGCAGGGAGATGTCTTCAGGGCAATTAAAGCTCATCTTCAGAGGGATGCAATGAAATTATTTTCAAGTCTTGTCTCTGTTCACAGGTCACGGAATGAACCCTCCAATGTGCGGGATGGGGATTGCAGGGACGGTGCCAAATTGCTGTGTAACACTTTGACCCAAAAAAGTTAAAGGTTATCCAAAGTTTAACATTACCATTTCATTTTTTTAATATTTTTAAATAATATTAAATTCATTTATCTAAAATATTATTGCCTCAATTTTTCTACATCTTATATTGCAATCATTACATGCGTACATGTAAACATGATATTTCAAATCTAAGTTTTAATGATGTGTATGACATATATCTAAATTGTGATGGTGTTCACATCCAAATTTTAATGATGTGTACATGATATTTCCTCCATAGCGGCAACATGAATAATGAATGATTTTTTCGAAAGTTGTTCGCAACTTCTTGAAGAACATGAGAAATGGTGTGATGATGGAAGAAAATATTTCCCTTTTATGCCTTTCGATTTTAGATTCTTCTTTCCTCGAGTTGTGCCACTGCCAAAGGTAAGCACTGCCACAAACACACGATAAAACTCACAATTTTCTTTCCTAAATTGTTCCTAGATGTTTACAAAGCAGAATCATCATTTATATGGAAAACATGAAATCAATGAGTGAGTCAATACACAATCCAATTTAAAGGAAATGTGATCTGAATGGGGAAATTAGTTTTTGTTGTGCTAAATTCCAATTCAAAATATAAACAAAGTGCTTGAGGATTATGAGGTAAATTTCAAGTTAAACATGATTTTTTATGTGTTTTTATGTGAATTTAATGAGAAAATTAACATTAAAAAAACACAGCACAATAACATCTAACAGACATGAACATCACAATAAATAGTAACACAACAACACATGATGAATGAGTTCACCCCGCCTGGGCTACAGCTCCGTGGTCCAACTTCCAATGGCTTGGAACTCTTCTATTATGATCAAAAGTGTGATTACATATGTTTACAATGCTCAAACAACTTTGAAACCTTCTCCAATGGCTTTAGAATGCCCAAAAATGTCCGTGTAGCCTCTTTCTGCATCAAATTTGGTCGAAATTCGAGTTAGTTATGACTCCACCATGTTTTGGCACTAACCTCTCCATAAATTCCTCCAAATTCAGCACCATCCTACAACTTCACCCCCAAATCCGCTAAACGAGAGCCAAATTTTCCAAATTCCGAGCACATTTGTCGGCGCGTTAATTTTCCCAATAACTCCTAAGGTCCGTATTTCATACCCTATGGTTTTCTGTTGAAATATATATTTTTTATTAAAAATACCAATAGACGGTTTGATAACCGCCAGCGGTTAACTCGAGAGTGGTCACATTGAGCAATTGGTGGGTTGATATTACAGTTAGTGTAATGGGGGGTGGGGGCATGGGACTTGGCTACCGCCCATGGTCCCATCCCCCGCGTGGTGACCAGGGTTGGGGCTAAACCTCAGCCCCTACCCCCAACTCCAAAAAAATTACAACATAAATGTATGTTGTGCCCATAGAGGTTAAGAAACAAACTCATGGTGTGATGGCAAAGGCTTTTTTCTAGAGGCTTTGAGGTTACAGGTTTAACCCCCTCCCACTCCTCTTAAACCTTGACCCAAGTTTAGTGACCCTCGGGCTGCCACGTGGTGGCTGCTGACTGGGCCACATGGTAGCCTGTGATTGGCCTCCATAACACCTAATCAAAATTTTCCATTTCAAACCAACCAAGAAGTGCCACTTGGCACAATATCATTCTCCAGAGGAAATCTGTTGACCCAGTCATTCTGCCACATGGGCATGCCCAATCTACAGTACGAACTTCTGACTGGACTATCCCTGTAAATTTTTTTCAAAAATTTGTTTGTTTGATAAAGTGGAAATGACACATTTTTGGGAGCATACGGTGTCAGTTTTTTGCGAAAGGAGTTGTTCTGGATTCAGAATGATGAGATATACACAGTTGTTCAGATTCTGCTCCATTCCAACAACTTTCATTTTTGAGCATAATTCTGAGCACCTGATCACTCCTCCCCATTGGAAGCTTTTGGACCGCAAAAGATCACTTTAAATTTTTCATTAGATGAGGGTATATTTCCCTCACCTTTATAATCTCGATCCATTTGGCCTTGCTTGGATTTGTGACTTTGAGCCCCATACGAAGGTAGTCTACACTCCTTCGTTTTGATGTCCTTTTTCTTCTATCAAGAATGGTGTCTTGCTGAATCTCATCAAGGTTTTATGGAGAAAAATCCTCAATGGAAGGAGTATAAACCTACTCTCCTTGATCTTCAATCAATGGAAGCTGATAAAATCTTAAATTTTCAACATTAACAATAGAGTAAAATTTCATGTATGAAGACAAATCTAACTTGAAGGCATTTTCACCAATCTTTTCCAAAATTTTGAAAGAAGCATAACATATTGGTTTCAATTTTTTACCTTCCCCTTGAAGCCTCGCTTTGCTAATGTTAAGCCAAAATTCGTCACCAACTTGGAACTTGTGATCTACAAGATGCTTTTCATGCCTTCCTTTGTACTTTCCTTGGCTCATTTCAAGTTGATATTGAATTGTTTGATGTATCAATTGGATTTGTTATATGAACTTCTTGGATTTTTCTATGTCGTTATGGCCATCAATAGCAACAACCTTCCCAAAAATGAAATCCAATGGTGATCTAGGAAAGTATCCAAGACATGTATCAAATGGAAATGTTTGTGTAGAGGAGTGTTTTACGGTTATAAGCATGTTGAATGTAGTGCAAGTTTTAGTCCCACAACTTAGGATTCTTGAAGAAATACCCTCAAAGAAGATGTATGACTGTTTGATTGACCACTTAGGTTTGACCATCTGTTTGTGGATGAAAGGTTGTACTCTCTTTTAACTTGGTTTCCATCAAGTCCCACAAACTTGACAAAAAATTCCAAACAAATCGAGAATCTCGATCACTTAAAATGGATGTGGGCAATCCAAAATGAACCCAAACATGCTGAAAGAATAAGTGAGTTGTTTGTTCAGCTGTGATTTTCTTTTTACAATGCATTAATATACACATCTTGATAAAATTATCCACAACTAAATACACATAACCATGAACTCTTTTTGAAAATGGAAGAGCTCCTACAAAATCCACAGAAACACTCTCCCATGGACATGAAGGTATGAGAAGTGGTGTGTACAATCCTAACTTCCTATTGCTAGGATTACTAACTTCACACAATGAACAAACTTTAATGAAACATGAGACACTTTCAAGCATACAAGGCCAATAACAATACCTCTGAAGGTGTGACGTTGTTCTGTTTACACCAAAATGTCCAACAATAAGAGAATTGTGTGCTTCCCTTATGACATTCACTCTCCCCCCCCCCCGTGGAATACAAATATTTCCCATATGATACAACAAGTTATTATTTACATGGTAATCCAATTCCTCTACTTCATTTCCTTGACTCAATTTTGCATAAACATCTTGAAAGTCATTATCAAATGCATATTGCTCAACATAACTTTCATTCCAAAAATAATTATGCTTGAGTGAATTAGTTGCACTGAAAACAGTCTTAGAAATAATATCAACAAACTTGTTATATAAACCTTTATTATACCCAATGACCAAGTGGAATTTCTGTAGGAAATCCATCCATCGAAATTTCCTTGATTGCTACAACTTAGTTTGAGATTGCAAGTATTGCAATGGCTGGTGGTCGGTGTGTATGACGGTTTCCTTTCCCATCAAGTAGTGTTTCCACTTTTTCACACTTTGAACCAATGCATAAAACTCCTTGTCATAAGTAGGATATTTTATCACCGCACCATTGAAATATTTTGAATGAAATGAAATGGGCTTACCATGTTTTATAAGGATTGCACCCATGGCATAGTCTCTTGCATTAGTTTGAATCTCAAAGGGTTGTCTCAATTCTGGTAGTGAAAGTACTAGGGCTGAATTGATCTTCTCTTTCAATGCATCGAATGCTTTTTGCTGCTTGCCTCCCCACTGGAAATTTTTTTTAACACTAGTCATTGCATCCAATGGAGCCACGATATAAGAGAAGTTAGCACTAAAATTCCTCCAATATTGGGTTTCTCCCAAAAAACTTCATACCTTAGTGACTGTCTTGGGAATTTTCCAATTCAAAATGACCTCAACCTTAGAGGGGTCTATCTTGAATGAACCTCCTCCAAAAATATGCCCTAAGTACACTAAAGAAGCTTTACCAAACTGACATTTTGACATCTTCAAAAATAATTGTTCTTCTCTTAAGAAATCAAGTACTTTTCTTACATGAATGACATGTTCATCAAGTGATTTAATGAAAATGAAGATATCATCTAAGTATACTATGACAAAATCATCAATAAATGGCCTCAACACATCATTCATCACACGCATGAAGGTAGCAGGAGCATTACATAAACCAAAAGGCATAACTAGTCGTTCAAAAAAACCTTGTTTTGTCTTGAATGTTGTTTTCCAAATGTCACCTTTAGCAATTCTAATTTGATGGTATCCACTTCTTAAGTCCAAATTGGTAAAATAATTTTCATATTTCAATTGATCAAGTAAATCATCTATTCTAGGAAGTGAATAATGGTTCTTTATCGTAATTTTGTTCAATGCACGGAAATCTACACACATGCGCCATGTCCCATCCTTCTTTGGCACCAACACAATAGGTGACCTGCATGGAAAAGTACTTGGTTGGAAGATCCCTTTGTCCAACAATTCTTGAATTTTATTTTTGATGGCAACACTCTCCATCACCAACATCCTATACATGCCAATGTTAGGAAGAAGACAATCTTGCTGCAACTGTATTTCATGTTGGATTCCCCTCTTGGGAGGCAATCCCTTTGGTTCCTAAAAAATATCATTATTTTGATTAACCACTTCAGTCAAATTAGATTTCAAATTTGGATCACAACACTGGAATGCTTCATAATCAACATCATTCTTTGGTTTAATCATAAGATTTATTGCTTGAATTCACCAGTATTTTTATGTGTCCTGCATTTACTAATGAAAGATTTAGTTTCTTGTGATGAGCTCTCACAATATACTCCACACCAGTGGTACTTGTTTTCATGGTAATATAATATGGCTTTTCTATCATAGAAGTAAGGAATACCCAAAACCATTTCTGAAATTTCAAGTGGCACAACATCCAATTCAAGTTCGTTAATGAAGTTTGTTGTGATTGCAAACTGAAGAATACACTTTCTTGTAACCTGAAAATTAGTGTTCTTGCATATCCAACCCAATGTACATGGATTTTGATGTGGAATGTTTCAAGATTAATTTTCTTGACTAAGTCTTCAAATATAAAATTGGCTTGAGACCCACTATCAAATAGTGTGTAGATTTTTTTATGTTTTGAAATAACCTTTGCATGAATAGTTCAATTCTTGTTTCTTCATTCGGAGTACTAGTGTGACAATTTTATGAACTAATGCTAGCAATGGATTCTTTTCCTTTCATACCCATGGCTGTAATTATAGTTTCATCACCCGAATCGGATCCCAAATCCTGTTGGCTGGTTGCAATTGTTTTTTGTTTCCCCTTGTTGTTTAACTAGGCCTCATCTCTGGATGAAGCTTCCAACAATGGTCCTCATTGTGACCCTCTTTGGAAGAATTTTTGCATGTCATTTTCTCTCCTTCCTTTTTAACAGATGCATTTTTCTTTCCTTTTCCTTTGAAACCCTTTCCTTTCTGTCCACCCTTAAATGGCTTATTTTTACCATCTTCTGGAATATTTTCCCCTCTTTCCTCAAGGTGGGTGGCTTGCACACAAACCTCATCTAGACTAGTGGGATTGAACATAAGGATAGTATGCCTTAGGTGGCTATGTAAACCCCCTATATATTTTAGCAATGTATCTTGTGAATGAAAATCAACACCTAACATAAGAGCTCTTCTTCTAAATTATTGGGTGTAATCTTGCACACTTTGACCTTTAAGTTTTCTAAAGTTTCGCCAAATCATGATGGATATCTGCATATATGCTAGAGGGTAAAATTTTCTTTTAATTGAAGAAATGAAATTATACCAAGAGATTGATATATTACCATGTTTTTTAATCTCATATTGTGTCTTGGCTTCCCACCATACTAGTGTTGCACCCTCCAGTCTCAAGGAAGCTAGTTGAATCTTTGTATCATCATATTGAAGGTTTTGAATCTTGCAATAGACCTCCAATTGACAAACCCAATTTTCAATCTTCTCTGCATTCACTTCACCATTATACATAGGAAACTCAAATTTAATATCAAGTTTTAAAATGGGTGTTTTACCAATTCCTTTTGAGGTATGTTGATGAGTATGAGTAAGGGTTGAAGCAGTGGAAGAGGATGAACATGAAGGTGAATATGGTGGTGAGGATTATGGTGGACTAGGTGATGGCTTATCACCATTTCCATTACCTTGATAACCCTATCCTCTTGGAGGCATGGAGCTTTCACCTTGCAACCTTGTATTACTCTCTTCATAGAGGACCTTCACCATCTCTGTCATGTAAAAGAAAGCCTTCCTAAAAGAATTCTCATACCTTGTCATGTTATCATTTCCTCCTTCATGATACATTCTTACTAAAGCCTCATGTACAACAGGAGGTGAATCTTGTGGTGGAGACTGTGGCAACTATGCTGTCCTTCTCCTTGCTCCAACTTGAGAGCCTGCACCCACAAGGTTGCTTTCTCCTCTCTTGAGCTTCAACCTTGTAAGAATTTAAACATTTGTAAAATAATTAAATCCTCCTTGCACAATTAAACATATTTATCTTATACCAACTTGAGATGAATGGAAAAATTATTGTTTGATGTGATAAATTCCAATTCAGAATATAAACAAAGTGCTTGCGGATTATGAGGTAAATTGCAAGTTAAACATGAGTTTTTAAGTGTTTTTATGTCAATTTCTTGAGAAAATTAACATAAAAAAAACAATGAACTGTAGCATCTAGTAGACATGAACATCACCATAAACAGTAACACAATAGCACATGATGAAGGAGTTCACCCCACCTAGGATATGTCTCCTTGGTCCAACTTCCATGGCTTGGCCCTCTTCTATTATGCTCAAAAGTGTGATTAAATATGTTTACAATGCTCAAACATCTGTTCCAATGGCTCTAGAATGCCCAAAAATTCCTATGTATCCTCTTTCTGCATCAAATTTGGTTAACAAATACGTTAGTTATGACTTCACTGAGTTTTGGCACTAACCACTCCACAAATTCCTCCAAATTCGGTACCATCCTACAATTTCGCCCCCAAATCTACTAACAGAGCACCATATTGCCCAAATTTTGGGTGAATCTGTCGGTTTGGTAATTTTTCCAATAATGCCTAAAGTCTGGATTTCATACCCTATGGTTTCGATGCAAATATATTATTTTTATTAAAAATCTCATCTGACAGTTTGATAACCGCCGTCGGTTAACTCGAGAGTGGTCACATTGAGTCGTAGACAGGGTTGATGTTACGGTTAGTTTAATGGGGGGGCGCAAGGCTAGCCTCCTGCCCCCAACATGGTGAAAAGGATTGGGGTTAGACCCCAGTCCCCACCCCAACTCCAAAACCATTACAACATAAATATATGTCATGCCCATATAGGTTAAGAAAAAAACTCATGGTGCGATGGAAAAGCCTTTGTGTTGGAGGCTTGGAGGTCGTGGGTTCGACCCCTGCATGCTTCGCTCGGACTATGACCCAATTTTGGTGGCCCTCAGGCTACCACGTGGCAGACCTTGGCTAGGCCACGTGGCAACCTATGATTGGCCTCCATAACACCCAATAAAAATTTTCCATTTCAAACCAACCAAGCAGTGCCACTTGGAACAATCTCATTCTCCAAAGTAAACTTGTTGACCGAGTCAACCTGCCACATGGGCATGCCCAGTCAGCAGTACATACTGCTGACTGGACTATCCCTGTATTTTTTTTTCAAAAATTTGCATGTTTGACAAAGTGGACAGAACACGTTTCTGGGAGCATACGGTGTCGCTTTTATGCGAAACAAGTTGCACCGAATTCAAAACGATGATATTTGCATGGTCATTCAGTTTCCACACCAATCTGAAAACTTTTATTTTTTATCATAATTTTGAGCACTTGATCACAGCGTAAAATCTCAACCAAAAAATTCCACATGCCCATTCATGTGTGAAAGGACTACGAACTCCTATTATGGTAAGTTCTTAGATTATATTAATTTATTGTATCCAATCTAAACACAGAATGATCATGTGAGACGACACCCGTTAAAATCATGGCTGCTGGATTTAGACAAATGAGGAATTATTAAAACGAGTGTTTGTGGTTACCGTAGGCTGTTGGATTCAGATGTACTTGAAAAGTTGGCATATCATTAAGAGTGTATGTTGATATCATTGGGTGATGTACAAAGCCTAGATTATGAAGTGGAAGGATGTTTTTATTTTTTATTTTTTAGAAGGTAAATTTCACCCTAAATTATTATGTTGAGAAACACTTTTTGATTTTTTTGAAAAGGCAAAGTTTGATTGTTAATTTTTTTTTAGGGGGAATTTTAGTACTTTCGATGAATTTCAAATCTCAAAGATAAAGTTTCCTATTAAACTTTTATTTTTGATGTAAAATACTTTTAAGAAAATATGATTGATACCACTAAAAAATGGACTAAACAACAATCAAATCAATATTTAGTTAATATTTTTAAGAGATAATTTATTAGTTTACTAATGAAATAAAATATATTTTATAAACTAGTAAAGTTTTGTAATAAAACATGTAAATTTTAGGGTAAAGTTGTTTTTGCAAACAAAACTAAGCACATCTAAGATTATAAAACAAAAATCTTAAAGATCAAATTTTTTTTTATACAACATAATTTTACCTTACAATTACTACATTCATATATATTCTTAATAAAAAGTATATATGCAAAATCTATTTCTAACGAAAGTTATTAAACATGTTACAACTATTACACAAACATATATGCAAAATCTATTTCTAACGCAAACTAATAAAAATCAATAAACACATGCTATAACTATTATATTTACCAATGTATATAAATATGCATGTATATCAAACCTATTTCAAGCACAAACTATTAAACGCTAGAAAACTTATGTTTACATTATTATTACTTCAAATTTAACCTTATTTTATTAAATTGTATTATTATTACCAAAACATTTTAAAGGTATCAAGTGAATCAAATTGTTGAATTAACTAAGGGAAAATATATTTTTCAACACTTAATTTCTTTTTGAAATGGGCAAGTTTTCACTTCCTTGAATACTAAGGTTTCGAGTAATTTTTCATTGTGGGTAACACTTTGAGTAATTTTATGAACTTTAAAGACAAAAGAATATAAACTATTGATGAAGTCTTTACGTATTTATTGTTTTTTACTTTAATTTAGCTATTTAAACTAAGCCACGGGGACTAGCTACTATGTAGCATCGCTTGAGCACACCTTTATTAAATATATCATTAAGCATAAAAGAACAAAGATAATAAATAATAAATGCATCAAAGGCTATTAGGTTCTTTTGATGGGATATATGTAATTTTAATTCTTTATTCTTTTTTACTTTAATTTAGTTATATTTACACTAAACCACACGTACTAGTAACACTTGTTTAACTTTTATTACTAATATTACTTTATCCCATATTAATATTAAAATTACTATTTAATTTATTCTTTTTTCCCATAATCATATGATGATTTTAATATATTATTATCATTATTATACAAACCAACCCTCTTCTTATTCTTATGATAACTGAAATTAATTACTAATATAATATTAGTATATGAAATTAATAATAATATAGTATTATTAGTTATATATTATTAATACTATAATATAATATTAATTATATATTATTATTAATAATACTATAATATTAATTAATATTACACTATAGTATTAATAATATTCTTATAACTCCCCGGATGCGGGTGGCCAGCATGTCTGATAGGTGGCAAGGGTGGTGGGCTGGCGCGTGGGGTTCTACCACCACCACCCTACTCTGCGTCTTCCATGCAATTAATAGCATTAACACAGTGCCATCCGGGGCATTTACGTTTCACATTCACCCATAATCGCACTCGCTCCATAGAGATATGGCTTCTCCGGGATGCTTCAGACCAGCTATGCTTCCCATTCATTCCTGCTGCTCCTCGGCGGTCTCTGAGCCAAGCTCTCGGACCAATACTAGGTGCAGGTGCTCGCTTTCATGTTGTATAAACCTTGCTCCTGGTATGCACTTCTCACAGAGTTCCTTCTGCACTCAGAGTTTTGGCATTCGCTCTATTTCTATCCCTGTGGAGATCGATTCTTATCCGCCTTTGGTCCTCAGTTTTGGCCCGCCTGCCCTGACCCTCCCCTTGGCTTCCTGTTCTTTCAAGCTCAGCTCCACTCACCTGCATTCCATGCCTCGTTTGCACCATAGGATGAGAAGCAGACGAGGCTCGAGGCATGGTGGTCCATCCCATCGCCCTACTCCCTCCTCACCTAGCTCCTCTTCTCCGCCATCTGATTCCATGCGGGGTCGTTATCCTGTGACTCGCAGCGGGTGGAGCTCTTTGGCAGGGTGTGGGACTGCTATGCCTGCAAGAGGCCTCTCCAGTCTCCTCCCGGGTTAGCAGCATAGGGCCCAGTTCCGCTTCCCCTGCTTGCTTAACATGCCTACTGTCACAGCCACCATCACCATTGATTTCAAAGAAAAGTCGCCTTATTCGACTACCGAGCTCACCAACTCTCCTCCGGCGCAATTGATGACTGATAGGCCCTGTTCTCCTCCTAAAGAAGGTCAGAAGCAGAAGATGGTTGAGGGCAGCTCCTCGCAGGACCCCTTCATGGATTCTGGAGCGGGCAACTTTAAGAGAGGTTGTTTTACTGCTCCTGTGGTAAAGGAGGAGGCGGAAGCTACCAAGCAGGATGCTCTGGGTAACAATATTGATGTGCAGGCTAAGGATGGACCCGATGCCTACGCCTGCCGTGTGGTCGAGTCTCCTCCTTCCTCTCAAGGTAATTAATGGCCTTTCTGCTTTCTGGCTTGTTTTTTGCTGCTTTTTGTGCCAGGCTCAGCTCTGGTAATCGTATGCTGACTCAATTTAGATGGTTCTACTTTACTGCTCTTTTGATTGCTGATTCCCCCTTCGTGGGCGGCAGATTATCCTGTATAAGATCGAACATGTTTACAATTCCGGAGCTGAATGTTGTAGGTTGTTTTGCTGTTGGGGTTCTCCGGCTGGTTTCCCCTATGAGGGTGGCTTTGTTTTGTTGAGATGCTTTTCTGTGCTTCATTGTTGTAACTATCTCTTGGCACTGTGTTTTGTTATTTTGACAAAATGTCATGGTTGTACTAGAATGCCCATCTCTCGAGCCAGAATTTCTGAGGCCTCGGCCTCCATGTAATGGTATTTTGTTTATAAATAGATTAAGCTTATTCAGAATATATATATATATATATATTCTTGTAACTAATATAAGTTTTATATTTATATCAATATTAATATTAATAATACTATTAATATATTGATTTTGATTATATTTTATTATTTTAAGTATTATTTTACCTTTTACTTTTGATATGCTTTTCTGGTAAAAAAATTTCTTTTACTTATTGGTACAACAATTACATTTTTTTCTTTTAACCATTTATGTGTCTAACAATTAATTTCTTCTTTAACTTTACCTGTTAGCTCTTTTTGTCTTTCTACTATTTAATCTTGTAGCATGATTAAATTTTCTTAAATTTTATTCATCTTTTGGCCTTGATGATGAACCACATTAGTTGGTTCAAAATGTTGACAGGAATAAATCCTCATGTTATGAATTTGTCCTTCTCCTATTTAATCTTGTAGCATGATTATATTTTCTTCATCTCTTGGTCTTGATGATGAACCACATTAGTTGGTTCAAAATGTTTAGAGAAATAAAACTTCATGTGATGGATCTGGAAGCAGAACATTTAATTAACAACCTATATTCATAAATTATCTTGAAAATTAGTATGAGTGATAGTAACAACAATTCTCTAATAGATAAGAAATCAATAACAACAATTTTAAATTAAAATTACAAAAATGTAAATAATTATCCACAAGCTAAGTAAAATAACTATACTATCTCTATAACCACAACAAACCTTGCTAAAAAAGAGGGCCATTCCTCCTTAGCAGAGAACTAGAAAAAACTTATTGTATACAACTTAACAAAATATATCATAGATGGAAGCACAAGATTACTGAGTTTTTGGAAAATACAAATGCAACAATTCAAGGAAAAATAAGTGCCAACCCTAGCCCCAGCCCCCGCCCCCCCTCGAGAGAAGGGATATCCATTTTTAAAGGCTCCCTTTTACATCTAATCTCAATAACATGACAATTATGAACAATTATGAGAATATTTTGATTCTCAAATTATTCAATAAAGTCTAAATTAGATATTTTGACAATCAATCATAATAGAACATATGAAAATAAAGTTTCTGCCAAAACAAGTTACCTTAATTGGTAGAATGACAAAGAGACTTGGAGCAATCATAACAATTGTGCCTTAATTGGCAGAATGACAAAGAGACTTGGAGTGATCATAACAATTGTGACTAAAAAAACTACATCATCAAAGAAAATTCAAGTCATCACTATGACAAGAGACCATGTGACCATGTTGACCAACATCTTCAACGAGTAACATTATGAGTAATGACAACTTTTAATAATACACAGAGACTATTGGGAGTAATAACAAGATGTAGTAACATAATTTGAATATGCCATAGTGACAACATGACGAGGTAATAGTATCATTAAATATTGCAGTAACAACATCCCAGAAATGAGAAAGTAACTAAATCATGGATCATTGGAGCATCATGTAGGCATTTTCTCAACACATTGCCAATAAATACTTGAAAAGAATGATTATCCCTCTTAAATGCAAGCACGACTTAATAGATCAAGGCTTATATGTCAAGGTTTAATAGATTAGAGTGACATAAAGACAACGTATATGAGCCAAAAAGATAAGATATTAGATAATAATGGATGAGAAGGATGTGACTGTTAAGAACAAAATGGGAAAATGGTGGGAAAAATGTGATAAAAGGATGTCAATTTATGAACCTAATAATCATCTTTTACTTTTAGTTTTTTGTTTTTAGCAATTCTATTTTTAACAAGAGGTTCCACTTAGGATGACATGTGGAAATGGCTGGGCATTGATTCGATAGCGAAATGGCATTTCCTTTTCATTATTGTACATTTCCTTATCCAAAGGCCCCCATTAAGTAATGTGCATTATCTCTCTTATTTTGGAAAGCTATCTTATCCACAACCCTATCCACACACCTACCAACTTTATCCTTTGAATTTTAGTTTTATTTTTTGAATTTTATTTATATTTTTGAGTTGGGAATTGCATAAGGGAGTTTTCACCTTAATTTGAACCAATTTTTTACTATACTTATATTTATTCAACCTTATTTTAGATTCTCTCCATTTTAATGGCGCCTACCTTAATTTTGAAGCTATTAGCTAATGTAGGAAAACACTTTTCTATTTTCTAGTGTTGACGTACTATGTAGCTCCAACATGCTATTTAATTTTTTTCAATGCAATTTCATTCCCTCTTCTTTATTTTGATGTAATTGCTAATATAACATTTTACACAATAAAGCTTGTACTTGTGCTTAAAATCCAATAACTTCAATAAGAAAACTAGAAAATGATGTATTACTTTTAACTTTATTTAAATAATAATTTAAAATATAAAATATAAAATAAATATTTTTTATTTTTTATTTTATTATTACATCTTCATTATTTTAATTAAAACAAAAAAAATCACTTATAACATTAGTTAAAACGTTATTTGGGATACAAGTTAAATTACATTTGAATTATAATATTTATGATTTTTTTATGAAGTTTAAGCCTACGTGTTTTTGGATATTTAATTATTCTATTTATTTATGTTAGTAATTATTCGATGGGATATTAATTATTTAGAAAAAAATTGTGATTTAAAAGGTGTTGTCTAAATATGTAACATTTTGGTTAGAATCTAGCAAAATCGTTTTTGGCCAAATATTATTTTTTGTTGTTTAAAATGGGTTTCTGACTGCATATATGGATTCAAGGCCCTAAAAAAACCCTTGAGGCACTCAGATTGTGGAGAGTTTAAAATTCAAACTTGTTATTCCAAGAAATCCCTACTAGATTCTAGACAATTTAAACTGGAAAATATATTAAAAAACTCTCCTAAACGTAGAACATACAGTGGTAGTTTTATTTTAGAATATAATTTAGGAAATGATTTATTTTTTCCAAAGGAAAACATATTAATATTCTAAATTTCAATATCTAAATATAAATTTACACTTTATAAATAATTTAAAAATTAACTAAGCCCAAAAATAGGCCCAAGAAGTTGTTAAAACCTATCATTCGTTCGTCCCCCCTGAAACCCATAATGAAATCCACCAATTGAAATCCCTTGAGGCTAGAGATAGAAAAGATTTCTCGTACTATTAAATATTGGAGGAAGCTTCTAATTATTTTCCTAACCTTGGTCATACCAAGGGAAGAAGGAAGCAGTATCTTAAAGCCATATCTCTATATTGGTAGATGAAGATCCTGCCGAGCAAGATATTAAAACAAAAACATAAAGAACGATAAGAAAGATATAATATCTTTGCATGTTTGGAAGACATCAAATGTGTCCATAGAAACCAACTACTATGCTTAGAAATATTGGATGCTAGGTTGGATCATATATAGTACCACCTCTAGTGTGATCCTAATCCTCCAACTCCCCGAGGCTCTAGTGCCAAGGATCCTTCTAAATGTTAGCTTGCGATTTTTTTATTTACATTATTATAGTAGATATGATTTTTTTTCTGAATAAAAAATCATAATTTTCATTACTTAAAGTGGAAATTAAGTTCAGCAGGTGCACATCTGCACATTCAAAAAAATGAGTTGATCCCCCTCCAAAAAACAAAAAATAATTGTAACCTATAAGTGTCATTTGTGCGTTCATATACAATTAGCTAAGGTCCCCCAATGATATTGGGAACCCAAAAACCAGACCTATTTTAACAGGCCCCATCAAGTTTGTTGTTAAGTTGTCACAAAAATTACTAAGTACAAATTTATACATTATCCACCAGAATGTTTATATGTAAACAAAAAATATTAATATAGCATAAGATTGAGTTCATAGTGTTAACACTCAGTTTCCCAAGGCTGCGAAAGGAAACTAATGAGCTAGCCACAAACCAACTTTTGACTTGGCAGCTAACCACACCAAATCAGAGAGGGCTCTCTCTAGAATTAACCTCACATCCAATGTAAGTGACTCGAGAATGTTATGGTTTTAGGCTAGGTATTTTTCACAGTAGGGTTTTGATTTAAGTTTTGTTGGATAAAGAGAACTAAGTTTTAGGAACTAGTCCAATTATTTCAAAAGATCAGCTGTAGCCATAAAATGAGGCAAGATAGATGCAATCAAAGGCACAAAATAGATTTTTCATTGTTGTAGAAATTATACGAACAATATGTATACCAATGGATTCAATCCTATCACGTAATATACTAAAACAATATACTGAATCCTTTTACAATATTTGCAGAAAATAAACATGATCACACAATCACACCTAGTAAGAGAAAGAAGCGAATCAATCAGACAACACATATATTTTTCCTAGGGAAAGCTTGCTGCTAAAAACCCCTCTATCTCTATTGTATAATGAACCAAGGAATCATGAAACAATACAATGCATGTATGCTCACCACAACCTCATGCACTCTACCAATTGTCTCACACTGATCCCGACAAAATTGGTCCAACACTTAGCCAATTCTCAGCCTGTCTTCAGCCTGCCTTGTTCATGCAATCCGTAGGAAATTAATCCCTATTAATTAGGATAATTTTCCTTCCATGACTGCACAATACATCATGGGCATCCTATGGTGTATATAGTTGCGCCTGAGAAATTTTCTAAAATACAACTAATATATAACTTCTCTTTAACCTATGTCTCAACTGGGTCTTCATCAGAACTAACATGCATGCAGCTATTAATAGTAAATCATCAGTCACACTCAGTTAAATATTACAAGTGATTATGAGATAAAATTACAATTTGTTTTCTAATTTATTTAAGGGATAAATAAATTTGACACACATTTCTTCTAATTTAATTAAGAAATAATTAAATCAAAAGCCTCCATGGTAGCCATTTCTGGGTGCCATTTTCTAGATTTTTTTTATGGATGCCAATTTCATTGTTTCTTGTTGCAAATTTCAACGCTCCCTCTCAACAAGAAAGGAATCAATATGTCCCGACCCGGTACCTTTGGAATGTTCTTGCATGCAACACTTCCTAGTGTTGTTCGCACATGCAACTCTCCTAAAACTGAATATCCTCTAGACAACTGAATCAGTATAATGCATCTATCATCATATTATTTTGACTATTGGATCCTACTACACATGTCTACTAGATTCTCTGCGCTGCTGACATCTGCATCCGTGCACTCTACACTGCTGCCAACTCTGATCTGCGCTCCACTATCTGAAACCTCTCACTCTGATTTCTGTCTTCCTAACATATGATTGCATCAATCTAACCGATCCTTCCTGATACTGCTATACTGTGGGCTCCTCATAGCCAGGTTCGATCCATGAGACACACCATCTCAATGAACCCTACCCAAATTTCTTCTTGGAAATAATTCTGCACATCACCCCACCTCACACCTGGAGGTATAGATGCATGTACTCCCTCTGCCCATTTGGCTCGAAATTCCCCCCTCCTGGAGGTATCTGCTTGAGTGGACTTTTCCACTCAGTCTCCTCTCTGCTTCTCCAATTGTGGCTGCTCCACAACCTTCCGAGACTGCTTTTGAGGCTGCATGTTGAGAGATAATTTCTCCCTCTCAATCACCAAGTCATTAACCATTGATTTTCTCCTCAAAGCTTTGCATGCATACTCAACCTTAAGAGAATACAGGTTCTTGACTCTTGAACCAATCTGCTTCACATGTTCCATAGATATGTGTTTAAGGAAAAATTTTCCTTTTCTAAACATCTCCTCATAATCACGGTCTTCCAATACTTCTAAGGAGGAAATATTCTTCCTTAGGCCTGGAAAATACAATTTTTTTTTATTCTGATATGGGAGCCATTCTCCCTCTGAAAGGTAATTGTACCTATGTTGTTCTCATTATACCTCTCATCATCTCCAAACTTTATGCTCTGCTGGAGGTACTTCTCCTCCAAGTCACTGAAGAGATCTCTATCCCCCGTCATATGGAACAAGGCACCACTGTCTAAATACCACATTCAACCCATTACATTGTTGTTCATGCATGTAATGAGAGTAAAATCAAGCTCGAACTGTGAAGCCAATGCTTCACACACTGCAACTGTAGGCTCCTTCTTTCTTGCCTTCTTCTATGGACAATTTGTAGCATAGTGCCAATGATCGTGACCGTGAAAACATCTGATCTTGGACAAGTCTTTCTTGCCCGCTTCGCCTCTGGATTTCTTTCCCTTGGCCTTATTTGCCTTACCGGAAAAGGAAAAATATTCCTCATCATTAGACTTGGATGAGGATCCATCCCTGGTATTCCACCTGAATTATTCTTGTACCAAATCTGACCAAAGTCGCTCCCAATCTAGTAACTTCTCCCTCCCATTCACCGAGTCCTGGTAACTATGCTAGCTCTTAGGAAGGCCTAGAAGTGATAGGCTCACCAAGTCATCATTTGCTACGGTCACACCAACACTTCCAAGCTCATCTCGACATTGAGTGAACTTCGCCAAGTATGTTGGTACAGACTCGCCCTCCTCCTTCTTGATTTTCCTAAGATTTTCCTTCAATGCAAACTTCCTTTGGTCGCTGATGTTCTGAAACAGGTCTTTCAAAGCCTTCCACATAGCATATGGAGTCACCTTTCCATGGAGACTTGAGACAATGTGATCTTGAACTCCCTCTAATAAGATCCTCCTCGCCGTTACTACCTTCTTTTTCCAAGCATCAAGAAGAGAGACGTCTACTGCTACAGGCTTGGGAATATCATTATCAATGAATTATTTCAACCCATTGTCCTCCAGAACTACCTCCATTCCATCTTTCAATGTGATATAATTAGAACTTTCCTCAAGTGCATATTCCAATCTTAATCCATTGAAATCCATCTTTATCTGCTTATCGCTCCAAAGAAAGTATTTGCAAGTTTGAATATTGTTCAACACAAACTCAATTTATTCTCCACTATTTTGATTCCTGACGCTCTGATACCATGTAGAAATTATACAAACAATATGTATACCAATGGATTCAATCCTATCATGCAATATACTAAAACAAGATACTGAATCCTTCTACAATATTTGCGGAAAATAAACATGATCGCACAATCACACCAAGTAAGAGAAAGAAGCAAATCAATCGCACAACACAGATTTTTCGTGGGGAAAGATTGCTACTCAAAACCCCTCTATCTCTATTGTATAATGAACCAAGGAATCATGAAAAAATACAATGCATGTGTGCTCACCACAACCTCATACACTCTACCAATTGTCTCACATTGATCTGGACAAAATTGGTCCAACACTTAGCCAATTATCAGTATGTCTTCAACCTACCTTGATCATGAAATCCTTAGGCAATTAGTCCCTATCAATTAGGATAATTATCCTTCCTTGATTGCACAATACATCATAGGCATCCTATGGTGTATATAATTGCGCCCGGGAAATTTTCTATAAATACAACTGATAGATAACTTCCCTTTAACTTCTGTCTCAATTGGGTCTTCATCAGAACTGACATGCATGTAGCTATTAATAGTAAATCATCAGTCACTTGACATATCACTGCATGTGAATTAAATCTGATTTAATTCACTGGACCTCTCACTAGTGCAACAATCAGTTACAACTAGTTAAACTGATTTTAACTCACTTAATTGAGTTAACTAATTTTCTCATGCATTAAACTAATACACTAACTGCAACTTGTACTCTAAAACAAAAAAAATCACTCTACATGCCTAACCAACCACCCTCAACTTGAATTTCATGAGCTAACTGATTCTATCTCACTCAGTTAACTATTTCAAGTGATTATGAGATAAGATTACAATTTATTGTCTAATTTATTTAAGGGATAAATAAATTTGACACACATTTCTTCTAATTGAATTAAGAAATAATTAAATCAAAAGCCACCATGGTAGCCATTTCTGGGTGCCATTTTATGGATGTTGTTTCTGGATGCCAATTTCATTGTTTCTTGTTGCAAATTTCAACAATTGTAGTATGGTGATGAGGAAATCATATAGAAGGAGCTAAGTGAGCATACATGCATGAATTCACTTGTTTGGAAGAGAAACACTTAGATGATAATCTCAGACAAAACATAACATTTCTGGCAATAATTTTTGTTTAACACTTGAGATTAACATAAGAAGAAGTGTATATGGCTTCTAGAAACATATAACGATCATATGATTAAGAAAAACTAAAGGAAATAGTGTCACTAACCACAACGCATGAATCCCCAAAAAATAGCTGCAACTGTATATTAATTCTGCCAAAAATCAAGTACACCATTTCCAAAAATGTATCTCCCTCTAGTATCTAACCTTTTTTTAGACTTTTTTCTGAGTACATATAGAAGACAAACAATATTTCCCCTCTAAGGGGTCGAATACTGATCCCTAGCAACTAAGTCATGCACTTATTTACTCATTGCCAAATCCTAGGGAAGTTAGAAACAACTTTCCCCTTTTTTAGCTAATTTATTGAGATTATCTCTCAAAGCATTGATTACAAGATTCTTTACAATCATAATCATTAATAAACCTATTAACATTAGATAAACTCATGATTCAACTATTTACATCAACCTAGTTTGACGTTTAACCTTTGTGTGCAGTGAAAAATCTCCAAACCCAGAAATGCATAAAATAACCCAAAAACGCAAACATTGTTAGCAGAAGCACAACAAATATTTGAATTGATATTTTGATGATTTTTAAGAGGTTCTAATATTTTTTGAATACCTATGAAGAAATTTTGGGATGTCCACTACACCCTGGAGAGTTTTAACCATCTGTTGGAGTGGTAAATCCCCTCTGCGGATAGAGGCAGCCCCACTAGCCCTAGAGTGGCTATAGCAACAAAAAAAACATGCTACGATATCGATTCCTAGTTACAAAAGACAAAGCTACGATAGATAGCCTACCTCAAGTCCTACGTTGTTGTTGTCGAAGAAGAAGCGTTGCTTCCCATCCCTAGCTTGACAGATCACAACCCTTACGCTCACCGCGTCCGGACACCTGTACAAATGCAGAGAATAAATGACAGCATACAACGTAATAATTCAAACATGTAACTATCAATTAGTCAGAAAGGATTGAACTAAATTGCATTACACAGATAAGAAATACAACAGTAGAACCAATAACGTAGTCGAGCATATATTAAAATGTGAAAGAAAGATTACAACCGAGTTCCAACGTCGCATTCTTCCTCTGGAAAGGCTTCCAGTGGAGCATGTCTCATAAAGCTTGTTGGGAATTTGGACAAGGCTCTCTCTCTTATAGGGTTCTCCTTGGCTCTGCTCTCAAAAGTCACTCAGCTATAGTTTTCTTCCCAAATGTTCAGCTAGCTAGCAAATGGAGAGGGAAGGCTTTTATAGAAGGAGAAGGAAAGGTTAGGCTCCCTATAATCATGGGGGAGAGTCTTATCTCTTAGGAAGGTTCCATGAGGGGTGGAAAACCACTTCCTAATCAAGGAGATCCGGAGCCAAACATCCCGACCTGTTTTTTATGATTCGTTCTAAAGTTGTTAGAATCAAACTTTAAAAATTCCTTAATAGGCTTGGTGTGGGCACAACACAGGGACAGAGTGCCAGCTAGCGCACCCACTAGTGTGTATTTTCCCCATTGGCGCGAGGGATGAACTGGATACCCGTGCCAATGCCAAAACATGGGTTTTAAGGGTTTTTCAGAGGAAATGTTCTTGAGGAGAATTCTTGCCCTTATGCAGAAGGATACCATCAAGGTGTTTTCAGGACATTTTACTATTCACAGGTCACGTGAATAGTCCTCCAATGTACGAGGCAAGGGATTGCAGGGACGGTGACGAAATTTTGTGTAACAGATGCCCCCTAAAGCATGAGGTTTGAGAGAGAGGGAGGGGTGAAATGCTTTATGAGAATGTGTCCAACTAAAAACACTACTGTCGAAAGACCTGTGAGTAAAAATACAACTGAGATCTCTGATACATGATATGTGGTATGGGCACAGCCATCCATAATAGAGTGTACAAAAACTGAGATCCAAGGTATGGATGCAACCATCCAGTAAATAAGGATCAACAATTAGACTCAGGTATGGTCGCAGCCATCCAATCAAAAGGGTCATGTAATAAATCATAATCCACAAAGAACCCGCAACCTGGATGGTTATCAGAAAAAATCCAAGGTCTTGCGCTCCATCTCGACCTCAACAGAGTACAAGTTCGAGCATGCGAATATTTGAGCTGAAGTCAAACATGAAAGAACATCGTCTGATTACCAGCCAATAATAAAAGCTGTTAACAGACGCGAGAGGAACCATCAATAATGACGATGGCCCTCAAGGTACAAGAGGTACAATCCACAGAATGTGAACAATGATCTGGCGTCGAACACCCACAGAGTCATTCAATCGAAGGCCAATAATGAAAAACTTACGTCGAATGCGAAGAACCTGCCATTGAGGCATGCAGGCTCCAAGGTACCTAAAGGGAGTCTCTAGATCAAATTCCTGGATAATGAGCTGAAGTCGACAGGAATTGACCATGTCGAAGGAGGGCCATATTTTTTCCCACATCATCGCCATGAGACAGAGAAATATAATGTTTTTGTGAATCAGGACCAACAGAGAATTAGAGGGAGGTTGTAAACTGTAGAGGTGAACTTCTCTTGAACATATCGGCAACATGAAACTTGATTTGGCAGTATTTGACATCAAAGGATCTGAGGTCATGGTGATGTGGTAAAGAGCAGATGAGCAGGCAAGAGATATTACCCAAACCCATGGAGGCAAGCAGATAACGAGATGAGATGTCCCCAACTCGACAAGAATGCAGACAAGTGCCATGTTCAAGAGCGACATACTACCAACTATGAAACTAGTTCCATTTTCCCCCACCATTTCTGGTGAGTACCCCAATTATTTTTTTTTAACAAGCTTGAAGGGGATAACATATGCTTGTGTTGTAATTTTTTCCTTCGGACAAATCCAACCTAGTACATTTAACAAGCCTTAGGAAGGAGGAACTCGAGTAACCTCATTACGACGAAGTCCGATGTCATCACTTTTTAACGAGTCTAAAAAAGGAAGAACTCAACGTATTTTCATGTTTAGAGAGTTTGAAAAGATAGCAGAAAAGAAAACTCCAGCAAGTCCCTTTTCGTATATAGTCTCTCAGATCCGAAAAGGTAGAAAATTGTGTCTGAGAAAAACTCTAGTCATGATAGGCTAAGGTATTCCTTTTTCGTAAATAATCTATCCCAACCCGAAAAAGAGGTAAACGTATACTGGATAGATATTGCTTCACAACCAATTTAACGAGTTCAAAACGACAAAATTCTCAGCAATATTTTCAATTTTAGAGAGTCGGAAAAGAGTTGAAAGGTGACTCCTCCTGGAGGAACAAGTGGTATAAAGGGTAGCAACTGGTTCCGGTGATGGTGGAACTGCTCAGAATAAGTAAAGGTTAAGAGGTTGGCCAACAATACCACTCATCGTAGCGGTTCCTTAGGAACGGGTAAAACAACCAAGTGAAGGCATATGATCGGCCAAGCAGATAGTGACGATGGAGTGAGAAAACCAAGGCTCATCTGGCAAAAACAGGCTGATAAAATGGCAATCACGAGAGGTAAAATGGGAATGGTTTCATTTTTACACAAGCTTGAAATTAGAAAAATCTTCTTGAATTTGGTTTCATTTTTACACAATCTTGAAACAAAGATAAACTATGCTTGAAACCAGTTTCATTTTTACACAAGCTTGAAACAGAAACAAACTATGCTTGAAAATTTTTGCATGCCCCTAACATGGTGACTCAATTCGAGGTACATGCCCCCCAAGCTTCAATCCATATGAAAGGCAGATGGAGTGAAGGTTCAAATTATGAGATCAAGAGAAAGACTCGACTGGGATTTTACTAGATCTTATCAAATACTTGAATTGAACAGAACCGTGTTTCATTATTTTAACGAGGTTGACACACTAAAAGAACTGTCCTCATGAGCTAATTCATTTTTTAACGAGGTTGACATAGAAAACGAACCATCCTCAAATCCGAATTCATTTTTTAGCTAGGTTGACATAGAAAATGAACCATCCTCAAATCTGAATTCATTTTTTAACAAGGTTGACATAGTAAATGAACCATCCTCAGACACCTTGTTTCATTCTTTAGCGAGATTGACACAAGAAAACAAACTCTGCTCCGACAGACCTTGTTTCATGGTTTAAGGAGCTTGACACAAGCAGATGAACCATGCTCCGACAAACCTCATCATAATGAATAAGAATTCACAACTTCCAAGGGTTGCCCATCTGATGGAAGGAAAACATCTTGGAAATCTGGACCTTATGCCCCCAGCACATGATGTACAACGGCACTATCAATGAATATGAGCATAGGATAGGTGGCCACATAATTGACATGCGGCGGGAATGACACAACCGGCGGATAAAGATCCGACAGGGATGATGGTGGGCTAGCTGCAATATTAGGACCAAAGAATTCAAGCTGATCGATGGTCACGATCCGACCTTGGTGTGGAAAACACATCACACGAAAGAGGGAGGAGACAAGCGCTCCCATGGCATAAGTATAATCTTGGCCCAAGAGTAAATTAAAGTCCAAGGGGCTAGGAACAACCATCACATCCATATGGATAGTTTTCCCTCCCAAAGTAACAGGAAACTTCGGAAGGATCCCTAATGGTTGACTAGTTCCTCTGTTAAATGCCAACAAATTCTACATAACAGGCACAAGCGGTAGCGAACCGAAAGCTTGCCAAGTATTTGAGGATAAAATACTAACAGACACGCCTTTGTCTATAAAGGTGCTGGGTATGACCAGATGAGAGACATGTACCGTGATCTCAAAGGGCATATAAGAAGGAAGGCGATAACCTACGAATCGACCCCAATCAAAGGAAGAGACCAAACTACTTGGAGGGGCTACCATTGAACCGAGATGGTCTTCCCATGGTGTTACGGGATAAGAAGGAGCATCCTCCACCACCTCCATCATGGAGGTAGAAGGATTATCCTCCAGGACCTCCATCATGGGAGGCGGAGGAATAACTTCCTGAAATATAGGGATAGGAGAATATTTCTCCAAGTCCGAGGAATCTGAAGAAATAAGAAAAACCTGAGGGATGTGAGATCCACTCTCAATGGAAAAAACCTGGTGCACTGCAGACGGGGCCAGCTCATCCAATCCCACAACCAATGGTTGGTCAGGGATGGATTCATGATGGTGAATTTCCGAGGGAGAGGGATCAAGCAAGGATGACTCTTGATTGATCATTGAATCAACTGGTGAAGGACTCAAAGAAAGCTATTTGTAACCAGCTGGAAGGCACGGTACGGAAACATTTGAGTTGTCCAAAAATCTCTTGGCTTCATCCATATATGGAAAAAGGTGAATGGCATGGTGCCCTCCACACAAGTTACAGGGATTAGCATCTTACCCTGCTTCTTAGGAGCTTTACCAACACTAGCTTAAGACGTGCCCCAACCTGACTCCTGGAAGCCAAAGGCAACGACGGACGATCGTTGGACCATACTTCGAGCACCTTGGGAATGCTAGCGAAATATAGAAGAAGATGGTTTCCCTGGCACAACATGCAAGGGAACTTAACTTTCCGCGAAGGGTTGGAAGGTTCATCGAGAACAGGTGTTTTAGAAGCAACAGTTGCAGAATTAGCCTCTCACTTATCTGACTTCTTCTTCTTCTTCTTCTTAGCCACTTGGGTACTAGAATCCAAACTTTTACCAGGAAAAGTAGAAGATGAGGACGAAGAAACAGGCGAAGAAGGGGAGAGGTCCACCTTCGAATCAACATGGCATTGCTCAAGCGGAGGAGTGGATGGTACGGTAGCCGAAACACTCGGGACCATAGAGGTTGAAAACAACCAAATAGGCAACCCAACAGTTAACCCAGGAAGGGACAACGTTGCCATATAAGGGGCACCAACATTCCCAAAAGGAGGAAAAGGACCAAGATTCCCATCGGAGGGGATTCCTTGGTTGGTGAACTCTAGAAAAGTTGCCATCGCAGAAGACCTTGAAATAAAACACTAAGGACAAAAATTCTAGCCAAGAATATACCGTGGGCGATTAATTTTTAAAACACTGAAACTAGACTCTGTTGTTTTATATTTTAAGAGTCGAGAAAAGCAAAAGGTGACTCTATCGCTTTCAAGTTGGACACGAGCTTGAAAGGACAAGAACTCGATGATCTTTTCAGTTAAAAGAGTCAGTAAAGATCAAAGTGACTTCTCAGCTAATCTAGGTAAATGGGTGTACCAGATATCCGTGAACTGCCATATACACCTTGGTAAAAATGAAAGAGAAATCAACCAAGGGCTTAACGTACGTGCAGGTAATCTCCCCAAATGTTGTGTCCAGTGTATCACGGGTAAAAGGTGGCAGACTCAGCTTCCTATGGATAAAGTATTTGCAACCTAATGGGGTCTCCCTTTATATACGCGATGGTACGGGGAGCACAAGTCCGTACTAGCACTGTCTGTAGCCATATGGCGAGCAACAACTGCTAGGCTTAAAGATGTCGGAACACGTCTCTACCTTAGACTACTAGATATTACGTTAAGTTTCAATGTTGCCTTAGGTTAATTCAGTAAATTTTAAAGTTGATCTTAAATTTATGTTTTGATTTCAAGGCCCTATCGAATGTTGGATCTCATAAAACCTCTAGATGCAAAATACATGCCACAAAACATCATTTCGTTCAATGAAGAGCTATCTGCGGGAGAGTTGAGAGCTTTCAAATGATAGCAAAATGTACACACAAAAACATCCACTACGGATTTCAATTCAAGATAATGAAACTAGAAAACTTTTCTCTAGAATTATACAATGCTAGTAATGCGAAGAATTTTTCAATTTTCTCTATGCCAATCCAAATGCAAAAGATTTTGTTTTTGGTATTTTACAATATATTAGAGAAAATGCAATAAATAGATGAAAAACTAATGGAAACATCAATTTGAGAATGATAAAGAGAGAGCTGAAACCAAACAAGTTCACTCAACTCAAAAAAATGCAATCAAGACTCAAACCAATGATGACATCCCTCAAAGTGAAGAGGAATCTCGAAAGAGACTCAAACAAGTCGTGTGATCTAGGCTTGGAACAACACAGAGCGAAACTGAACGAAAGAGAGGACAATCACTCAATAAACGTAATGACTCAATCTGATTCAGCAAGACGAATGTAAAGAAGCCGAAACAAAGTTGACCATGAAATCAAAGACCCAAAACTCCCACGGGAGGCTCAGCACACTGAAGCACCTAGAAGCCCTAGGGCTAAAATGAAAAACTGACAAAAAAGGGCAAACAACTGGAGGAAAAGGAATAAACATAGTAAAAAATGACTTCAAAGCACTCAAACAATCAGAAAAAACAACCCAGGACCAAAACTCAAGCTCAGAGAGTCTAGGAACAGGCAAACCCTAAAACCAAACAAGGTTGTCATGCCTGTCTGGCTGTAATCTGCACCAAACAGGGGATGGCGCGGGTGCCTAACTAGCAACTAGCGCCAGTTGGTGTGACTGTCAGAGGTATAACTGCGCCAATCAAGTTTACCCTAGAAAAATGATTAAAATGAACTAACGGAGGCTAGATCTGGTCTTCTGGGGATGAACAAGGTTTTAACACCAAGGAAGGTGAACCAAAAATGTAAACTAATCAAACAAAAAGGCAAAAAAAACCCAATGGAGGAAGGATCAACTCCCACTGATCCCTAGCGGAGTCACCAATTTGTTGGAGAGGTAAATCCCCTCTGCGGATAGAGGCGATCCCACTAGCCCTAGAGTGGGTCTAGTAACAAACAAAACACGCTACGATATCGATTCCTAGTTACAAAATAAAAAGCTATAATAGATAGCCGACCTCAAGTCCTACGTTGTTGTTGTCAAAGAAGAAGCGTTGCTTCCTGTCCCTAGCTTGAAAAATCACAACCCTTACGCTCACCGCGTCCGGACAACTGTACACATGCAGAGAAGAAATGATGGCATACAACGTAATAATTCAATCATGTAACTATCAATCAGTCATAAAGGATTCAACTAAATTGCATTACATAGATAAGCAATACAAGAGTGGAACCAATAACGTAGTCGAGCATATATTAAAATGTGAAAGAAAGATTACAACCGAGTTCCGATGTCGCGTTCTTCCTTTGGCAGGGCTTCCAACAGAGCGTATCTCATAAAGCTTGTCAGGAATTTGGACAAGGCTCTCTCTCTTATGGGGTTCTCCTTAGCTCTGCTCTCAATAGTCACTCAGTTATAGTTTTCTTCCCAAATGTTCAGCTAGCTAGCAAATGGAGAGGGCAAGATATTATAGAGGGATAAGGAGAGGTTAGGCTCCCTATAATCATGGGGGAGAGTCCTATCTCTTAGGAAGTTTCCATGAGAGGTGGAAAACCACTTCCTAATCAAGGAGATCCAGAGCCAAACAACCCAACCTCTTTTTGATGATTCGTTCTGAAGTTGTTAGAATTAAACTTGCACCTTCTATTGTTAAAAAACATTCCTTAATAGGCTTGGCGCGGGCACAACACAGGGACAGAGTGCCAGCTGGCATGCCCACTAGTGTGTATTTTCCCCATTAGCGTGAGGGATGAACTAGCTACCCGCACAAATGCCAAAACATGGGTTTTTAGGGTTTTTCAGAGGAAATGTTCTTGAGGCGAATTCTTGCCCTTATGCAGAAGGATACAATCAAGGTGTTTTCAGGACATTTTACTGTTCATAGGTCACAGGAATAGTCCTCCAATGTACGGGGTGAGGGAATGCAAGGACGGTGACAAAATGTTGTGTAACACCATCCAAAAACATGATTTTGACCTCTTGAAACTTGATGCCAAAACTAACTGTCCAAAAACGCAGCAAGGTGTAAAAAAGACATTGTTTGATAATTTTATGAAAATTTATCACTCCTAAAATTTCCTAAAGTAATTTTATGTTATCCATATGCCAAGATCTACCCATACATGCTTTAAATTTTGGATTTTTACCCTCTGAGAAAAAGTGCAACAAATAGTTGCTGCGTTTTTGTATGATACATTTGACTGTATGCACAAAAAATCAAAATTTCAAAATTTTCTCTCCTTTTCTTTTCTCTCTGCCTTGCCTTCAGACCACTAATGATGCATAAGCTAATATGTCAAGGTTTTTCTTCATTTTAAGTCTCATTCGGAGTATTTTTGAGTTTTTTCTTCATTTTAAGTCTCCTTCGGAGTATTTTTGAGTTTTCTCTTCATATTTTTCACCCTAACCTTACAAACCATGTTCCTAGCATAATGGTGTCTTTCCATATTTCTTTTCATGGTGGTATCCCTGTTTAATTTTTCCAATAGATTCTCCAAGTGTTCATTCACTCTCCCAAGCTAATATTCCTTATTTTTCTCAATCTCAACACCTATGGAGTCATTTATAGCATTTAGGGCTTGAGGAGGAGATGAACCTTCTATATGTTGTTCCTTTCTAGCCATTTCCCTAGTCTTACCTTTCACATATTTGGACATGAGATGTGTTTAGTGTTGCAATATAAATCTACCAGAGTTTCACATAGTTATTTTGTAAATTAATTTGTTGAGCAATCATCAACCCCTGAGCCCAAATAGATGTACAGGTGTCATCAGCCACCTGATTTAGAGTGAATTTTCCCTTGGATTTTAACAAAAATATTAGCTCTTGAGGAAGATGGTAATGCTCCCCAAAACCCACCCAAGGATTGATGCCTATATTCACCTTTTCCCCTTTCCCAACCTTGCATGCCAATCCATCATCAATTACTGAAAAGAAGATAACATATATTTCCACACGACTGATAGTTTTGGCCTCTTCTTGTATGGAAGGTGAATCCATTCCTCCAAATATAAGGGGGAGATATATTTTATATAAACAACTGTTGTCCAAAAAATATCAGTTGAAATTAACCTCCAGTGTACTTTTGCTACCAAATCCTTTGATAAGGATAAAAGGTTGTTTAAGCCCCAACCACCCCAAATATTTGGTAGAGAGATCTTATCCCATTTTACTCAGTGGAAAATACAACATTTTTTGGATCCTAAACATAAAAGTAAACAAAATATTTTTCATATGGAATTCAAAACTCCTTTAGGGATCCAATATAATGACATCCAAAAAAATGGAATCACCTCAAGAATATCTTTTATAAGGACCAACCTACCAGGGATGGAGAGCCACCTGAGACTCTAGACCTTCAATATTCTCTCAATATTTGCAATAAGCCAGTGCCAATCATCCTTTTTCCAATCATTTGGTTTCAAATGGAAACCCAAATAATTTAAACCATCATTAAAGTTGTATGAGTGAAAAGGAAATAAATTATGGACATTAGCAGATTCATCCATGGATAGGGTGAGAGGAGATATTGTTGACTTAAGAGCATTTATTTGCATACATGTATCCTTCTTAAACAATGTCAAGGCTTCTTTAATAGAAGCAATTTCATGTCTTTACCTATAAAAAAATAGTAAAATATCATCTATGCATAATAAGTTAGTGATGGTCATATATTCAGCCACCAAGGCGCATCTTAAATCACTCCTTCATTTTGCATTGACTAAAAGCCTACTCAAACCATCTGCTACTAATAGGAACAAAGGGGGAGACAATGGGTATCCTTGTCAAACACCCTACTGAGCATGAAATAAATATAAGGCCACACAGTTAATGAGGATATTGGAGGACAATGATGTAATGCAACTCATCACCAAATTTATGAAGGGGACTTCAAAGCCCATATGATTAAGGAGAAATCCAATGTAAACTCAGTTGACTCTATCATATGCTTCAGAGAGGTCAATTTTGAGCACCATCCCTTTAATGTTACTGTAATTTATACTATGAATCCCTTCCTATGCAACCCAATAGCCTCAGGGATCTATCGTCCCTCCATAAAAGTGAATTTCTCCTTTGAGATATTTTTAGATATAATAATCTTTAGCCTATTTACAGTTATTTTTGTGATTAATTTGTATATACAATTGCATATCGAAATCGGCCTAAATTTATCAAAGGTCTAATGGCCTTTAGATTTAGGAATGAAAGTAATAAATTTTGAATTAAAAGAGTTAAGAATCCGACCGGTGATTCACGAGTCCTCCATCACTATTGAATGATCAACCCCCAGGATTTCATACAACCCAAGGAGGAATTTCACTGACCAAATATTCAAACCTAGACTCTTATCCTTCTAAAAATCGTGAATAAATTTTTGTAATTCTTCCTCATAAATAGGATTCATTAGGAATTGATTATCCTCAACGTCAAAGAAACTAGAGATGAATTGTGATAGTTGAATTACTTTTGCTAGGGAGGCTTTAGGGGGATCCTTGAAAAGGTTGCATAAATGGTTTTTCCCCAATCAAGAAATGCTTTCAAAGGATGAGGGGTTTCCCCCGTTCGGTGTATCCAAATCCAAAATTGTGTTTTGAACTTTATGGCCATTTGAAAATTTTGAAAAAAGTTCATATTTTCATCCCTTCTATTCAACCAGATAGCTCTAATTTTTTGTATCCATGTCTCCTAATTTTCACCCAAAATTATCCTTTTTCTAACTTCCAACTGAATGATCCTTTCTTTAGTCTCCTCATTCAGTTAACCCCACCCTCTCATTAGGTGCTTCCATTCTCTCTAGTTCTTCCCCCATATCTTTAAGCTCCTCCTCCTCCCATTGTCTCTTATGAATTGGCCACCATATCATTGCTTTTTTTACCCTCTTAAGGTTCTCAACAAAATGGTGCGCAAAAATCTTCCCCTAATTTGGGTTGAAAGGGACCCAAGTTTCTAATAAAGTTTATGAAAAGAGGCATCCTTAAGTGATATGAATGGAGGAGTATTAGTAAATTCTTTGCTAAGTTCCTCTTCAGAATTTAAACATGCTTGCTTCTTACGTGCATAAGATTTGTACTGAAAAAAAAGTTATTTCAAAAGTTTCTTTTAAGTGTCTTTCTTAAGATAATTCCATGTACAAATTTTAAAACATGAAATCATCAAACAGTGAATGGAAAGATGCATAAAACAAAAATACACAATCCACTGTTGAAGGAGTTCACCCCTCCTGGGCTACATCTCCTTGAATCAGCTCTGAAGGCATGATTCATTCTCATTATGCTCAAGGTTTCAACATGAAGAGTGCATCAAAGTGTTGAACTGAAATGGTAAGTTTCTCCTACAAAGAAAAAACTCCTACAAATTTTATTTTACCTTGCACTGGCTGACCTACAGTCAATCATACAAATATCAGCAACACATGGGCATCTTGCTTCAATATCCCTTACTCCATTTTGAAAGAGCATCAACATGTACTAAAAACATTGCAAGTAAATAAACACTATTTCTCTCTAAAACACATAAAGAGAAAAGATGATAAATAGCTACAAGACTATTGCAAAGGCCGCTGCTACAAACATATGGAGGCTGGAAGACCCCTGCAAGATCATCTCCATCTCAAAATCCTCCAAGAACTGGTTCAACACGCTGGTTGTCCATAGCACCCATAGGCTTTAATTTTCTAGAAACCCATCCAGAAGTGCTCAAATGGTTCTGAAACCTGTTCCAATGAAATCAAAATGGCCAAGAATGGTTATCTAGCCTCTTATTTCTCTTCAGTTTGTCTCCAGGTGAAGCATCTATGGGCTAACCCTCTAGTGGCCCTAGGCATCCTTAAAATTAAAGCTAGAAAAATCCCATCAAGAAGTGCTCCATTGCTTCTTAAACCTGCACCATTGAGTCCAGAATGGCCAAGAATGGATATCTAACATCTTCTTGTGCTTCAATTTATCTCCAAGTGAAGAAGATATGGCCTAACCCTCTAGTGGCCTTGAGCATCCTTAAACTTCAAGCTGGAAAAATCCCATCTAGAAGTGTTCCATTGCTTCTGAAATATGCACTGCTAAGTCCAGAATGGTCAATATGAATATCTAGCATCTTCTTGCTCTTCAATTGGTCTCCAGGTGAAGTAGATATGGCCTAACCCTCTGGTGGCCCTAGGCATCCTTAAAATTCAAGCTGGAAAAATCCCATCTAGAAGCGCTCCATTGCTTCTAAAACCTACACCATTGAGCCGAGAATGGCCAAGAATGGCTATCTGGCCTCTTCTTGTGCTTCAATTGGTCGAAATTTGCCTTAGTTATGACTTATGCCAGTTTCACCTAGAAAAAATCCACTAAATCTGGCAAACTGCACTTAGCTGGAGTTAAATCTGGCAGTTCCGCCTTTTTTGTCAAAATCCACCAACGTTATGCCATCTTCGTGGTTAATTACAGAGCAGTCACATGCTAACTACGGTGGAAGTGGTAGTTACGCTCTTGTCCACAATCCCACACGCTGGTGGTGACTAGGGTAAGAGCTAGGCCCTGACCCTCACCTATGAGCGGAAATATTTTAAATTTTAAAATCATGCAGAGACATATCGAGGTATGAACCAAGCAGTAGCGGAGTCAGTGGTAGACTATGTTGTTCTATGGGAGGTCGCGGGTTTGACCGCAACCTCCCCACTAAATTTTTTACCAACGGTTATTAGGGCATGTGGCGGCCTCCGGGCTTGCCACATGTTTCGACCTCATTGGTCCAAATCAATGCCAACAAAAAATAAGATGCTGACACTTGTCATCTGCTGAATAGTCCACCTGTGAGAATATTCCAAGAATATTATAAGGAATATTCCTTGGAATATGCCTTTTTGCTGACTAGACCATATAGATACCTAGTCAACATCCCTGCACAAAATTTGCTTGTTTAGTAAAGTGAACATATCATGTTTTCAGGAGCATACATAGTCCATTTCGCGTGAAACAAAGTGCACCAAAATCAAGACGATGAGCACTACATGGTGGTTCAAGTTTCATGTCATTCCATGAACTTTTATTTTTTAGCTAAAATTTGAGCTCCTGATTATAAGCTATGAGGAATTGAATTTAAAATGTCTACTAGGTTTCTTTATATTCCCCTTCAATTTGAGGAAGATAGGATGATGATAAGATTCACCCCCCACCCCAATCCATTGATGAAAAAAATGGGTTATTTCCATCAGGGCTTCTGCCATAAGAAAAAGATCAATACACCTTGCTACCGTAACTTCCCATGTTCTTCGATTCCTCCAAGTGGGCTTAGGTTTGATAAGATCCACATCACATAATTTGTGATCCATAAAAATGTGGCTAAAATAATCAGATAAGGAATCTGCTTGGGCATGGAGAACCCTAGATTTCAGAGATCCCAATTGAAAAATTCATATCAACCCTAATTGATTTCATAAAGGATCCAGTCATCAATGGGTCCCCAAAAGTCTTACGATCATGAAATGGTCCATAAATATTGATAACCTTGAGATTCTTACCCAAATTCATAGAGAAAATATCAACTCCCAAAAACATATCAACAGCCTAGAAGCCAATAAGTTTAATGTATTTTTTTTATTAAAGCCAGTGGTTAATCCCCTAGATCTGCCTTTAGCATAAGATGTAACAAAATTCCATCCGGGAAGTAGATTTCCAATAACCCAAAAACTGTATCCCCCTCACCTATAGTCTCTTGCAGAAAAATAATATCCAAGTGTTCATATGAAACAAGGCATTCAAAGCTACTTTTTTAGAGGAGCTAGGTAAACCTCGAAAATTAAAAGAGAGGGAGATAATCTGGGAGAAGTGAAAAGGGTTTGCACCACTCTAAGTACCCAAACAATGGATTTATATGTACCCATAGCAATTTCTAAGATCAGCTTAATTTTTTCTCTAGAAATGTGTGATTTTCTACCCCTTTGACGCTCGTTGAGCTGAACTGGGGGCAGAGGGCCCAAGACTCCCCCACACAGGAGTTGGAATCCCCATTTTGGATGGATGATCTAAGATTATATCTAGGGATAGTATCATAGGATGATTCCATATCAAGGGAGGGGATAGACAATGTGGAAGGGCCATTGGGGTAGGGAGGGGGGATAAAAAAAGAAACAAGAGCCAACAAAGTCCTATTAATATGACACGATAATAAGGGAGAGGATTAACCCGAATTCATGTCAAGAGATTAAAAATAGCTTATTAAACATGAAACAGGGTGGGGTGGGGGAAGAAGATTAAATTGTAGGTCCTAACCTTGTACATAAATTACCTGCAAATGAATTCTTAGAAAATGGAAAAAAATATACAATGGTGACAACATAAAAAATATACGTAGAGATTTTCTCCTAGAACCCAAAATTGGGAATACCAGATTGATTTTTCATTATATTCCTTCCAATGTTACAATACATTATATACATTCCAAATCATTCATAAACCCAATCCATTAACCTTGGATTAGAACGTAATCATAGTTCCCTTGATAAAATCTACAAAATACCACTGAAAAAACCATCATGCTCAAAACCATGTGCAAAAAATATGCACAAAACCATGGGTGGGTCTTCCCACCATCCTTGGGTTCAACCCCCATTATTGGGCCCACATAAAAAAAATTATTGGTGCCCTACCCTGAACGTTGTGCAAGGGGGCTACCTCCCCCTTCCAAACCCCCCTACAAGGGGGCATGTCGCCCCCCTTACAACCCCCCTGTTACACTCTTGGAAATTTAATAATATGTGGGCCTAATCGTGGAAATAATATAACACACACCCAACATAAATACCTAAATATGGAGTAAAAAAACTGTAGGGGACATCAACATGATAAATTTTCATCCTAGGTTTAGTTGGCGCCTCTACCACCACATCACCGTCCTCATCCATTTACAGTAGTTTCGGTGAACTCTTTCAAGGTGCCTACATGAATATTCCTTCAACTTGTCAACCTTTTTCCATATTTTTACCCTCATCAATGCCCCCACGGAAATATAATTGTCTCTCCTTTTTGCGTGTAAAAGGAAGAGGGAAATTGTTCAGGACGTGTCCATATTTGTGACACCTATGACATCTAAAGAGTATCCATTCATAGTCCAATAGTCGTGTGTGTGCATAACCCCTGTAGTAGATGTTCAATTCCACAAAAAAATCCTCATGAGGATCCAAATTTTCTAAAACCATAGATATTTCCATCTTCCCACTGGAATCATACTACATGTTGACCTCCAAGAAATACCCCAATTTGTTCCCAATGAAGTTAAAAAATTCTTTCGACCATAGCAATGATGACACCCTCAGTAGCGTAACCCATGTAGGTGCCACTTCCAAACTTTATTGACTTTCATCAAACAATGGATTCCATCACTTCATCAACACCAACATGGAATTTATACACCAAGTCTTCCTAAGGGCCCAACTAGCCATTTCTACTAAATGAAACTTAAGCATAAACTAGTCGCGAGTGAGATTTCTTACCCTAGGGAGGTCCTTAAGAATTTTTTCCCATTCATTCTTGACACAATTACGTAGGAGCTCCACTGAGAAGACTATTCCCCTCACTCACTAAATTAATACTTTCTCCACCATTTCCATCACTTCCCCTAGCTTAACTTCCTCCCCAACTACCATATTTTGGTATTGGTTTCTATGTTTAGGTCACTTGTCAATTTTCCTCCTTTTTCCAGGGAAATGTGAACCATCCGAACCCTCTTGTACCCATATAGTTTTTTCCTTCTGCCGAAAGATATTTTCCATTTTCAAGCCCTCCATGCTCACTCTTTTCCCTAATATAAATAAACAGACTATTGATAATCTCCCTTAGAAGTTCCTCCACAAACCCATGGGAGGGATTTTTAAATGATACGGGGTTCCAAATATTCACGACTGGAGTCAAACCCTTCACCAAAGAGCCTAGAGAGAAAACCTTCCGCCTATGAAAAATCAATATCTTCCCATTCCACCTCCGACTGAGTTGTGTTCAACCGTGAAATGCACCTGAAGGGTAACTAGAGGTTTGTGCATTCAATTATCCACCTTGAGTATGTACTAAGGTTTTTTTCACCGACTAATTTTGTGACCCATTCACCGAAGGCAAACACCGACCCTATTTGGCAAGGGTTCCATGACAGTTTCCCACAATTGCTTTTGACACAACCATCTCCCCGAGGTTGAATAATAGGGATGTTTCCGCTATCCAAAAGGACAACTATTTCGCAATCCTCACCTCAACTTCTTGATGTGGAGTTTTCAACCAAATAGACCGAAAACCTCCAAAGTCATACCCATATTCAAATAAATCATCATTTCTCTTGTTATCTTTATCCATTTTCCACTAACTACCAAGGTTTTCTGACCTACAGACAATGACCAACTCCCTACCTGTGGCCCGCCTTCCGACATAAAATATAGAGGAAACTAAACATTTGATGTTTTGAAAAGAAACCCTTCTTGCAAATTAACAAAAATTTCCATAGCCGCAGACCTCAATTTTGAAGTTACCTTTTAACCATATGCATACCAACATTTTAGCATGCCACTTTTCCGTAGTAGATATGTTAATCATGTTAATGTCGTTAGAGCTACTAGAGTTTTGGAAAAATTACTTGATTGGTAGGTGGTCAAGAATATTTGGTTTCTCGCTGGGCAGATTGAGATCACCTACTGAGACACATGTTTAAGCAAGCTAGATTTTTTATGTACTTATTTGTCATGATATTTTGAGGTACATTAATATTAAACAATTTCAATCCATTTATCCATTCAAAAAATACATTTTAAACAATAAAAGGTAACATCAAATTTCCACAAAGAAAAACATAAAACAATTAAATTTCATGATAAATTATTAATTATTTTGATTTTAAATATAGAAAATGCATGAGACACCCTTGTTTATGGGATGATTTGACATTTTAAACAATAAAAAGTGACATCAAATTTTCACAAAAAGAAAAAACATAAAACAATTAAATTTTATGATAAATTATTAATTATTTTGATTTTAAATATAGAAAATGCATGAGACACCCTTGTTTATGGAATGATTTGACTACTTAAATTTCTATAATTGTACACTTCATATGGGAAAACACATATTCTTAATTTTTAAACCCATTCATTTTTTTTTGTCTAAAGAAATTCTGAGTAGATCCCCCCATAGGGATCACATCCTTATGGAAAACTAATGAGAGTCTAACCCCAAGATCATGAAGAAGAATTACCCTATAATCTTCCATAACAGCATAAGGACAATTGATCCTTTAACCTTCCAATAACAACATCAGGAGAATTAGCCCTACAACTTCCCAATAACAACATGCTTTTACAATGAAACCTAAACCACTTAAACTAAATCTCCAAACTAATTACTAAACCAATTCATATTATACAGACAACAAACTATAATATTCCATTTAAAAAGTAAACACTAATAAATAATTAATTGTCATTTCTTTTAATATTCATTTTTTTCCATCAATTATTTAAACTTCCATTTTGTCCATTTTGTCTTTCTTCTACTTTAATGTTTCGTGACTTCTTATACTTCTTTGATATTGATGTGTACCGAATCATTATATTATATATTATTCCTATACACTTTAGGAATAAACATTATTAAATTTTATTTTATTTTATTGATAAGTAAAATGTTTTCAAACAAATCATCACTCTATTTTAAGGTTTTCTATCTTAATTGTAAGGCTACTAATTAATAAGGAAAATGTTTTTCTATTTTTCAATGTCTATATTTTGTAAAGCGAAATTTAATGTGTCTTGATTTTCGAGAAAAGTATATTCCTATTAAAACAATAATACACGCAAAATATGAGTGATTTAAATTGGTTTTTTTAACGATTTTTTTTTTAATACAGTTTCATTCTCTCTGATTAAAAACCAAGAAATTTAATAAAAAACACTAAAATAAAATGTCTAAGAAGTTTAAAATTATATTTAAATATAATTTAAACAAAATAAAAATATGGAAAATGAAGTGATTAAATCTTGGAAATAGGGGAATGAGCTCCAAGAAACTAGCGAACCGATAGGGTTTCAGAATCTCTGCAGATCGATAGTAGTGTTGTGAGGAAGATCACCTGCATAGTGTCTGGTGCTTGAATGGCGGCCGGGGGAGGCACCCCCTCCTATTGAAATGTTATGATAGGGGAACAATCCAGTAAATCGTAGCATCAATCCGGCGGCTCTCACTAAAAGACAATTCTGGTATTGGGGGTCGATTGGCAAGCGAAGATGAAGGGACAATGCTTGCCGAGATCAGTGAAGAAACCATGATTCATAATTCTTGCAAACAAATTGGATGAATACAGGAGCTACATGAAGGATCAAGCTCTTATATGTAAGTTTATAGGTATTTTTCCTACAGAAAAATATTTATTGAAATGGATACAGGTAAAATGGCAACCCAAAGGTCATATTGATTTGAAATTTGGGGCTAGAGGATTCTTTACAATAATTTTTACTAACTTATTAGATAAGGAAATAATTTTTGAAGGTGGATCATACTTTTACAATAATGCAGGCCTCTTTCTCAGACAGTGGGAATAATGTTATAATCCATACCAAGAACAATTTCTTGTAGCGCCAGTATGGGTACGTATGTTTGGCATCCCTATGGATTTTTGGGATCCAAACATTTTGGAAGGCATAGGAAATTCTCTAGCAAGTTTTGTTAAAATAGCAGAAACTACACGTCGGGGCCGTTATACTTTGCTCGAATCTGTGTATATATGAATATCTCTAAACCATTGCCCGAAACCATTGAATTAGAATATGAAGGAAAAATATGGCAACAACTCCTTGACTATGAACATATTCCATTTAGATGCCGGAGATGCCATGAGTATGGCCACCTTTATAAAACATGTCCTCTCACTATTATTGAGCAACAATCTAACCGAAAACCTGTAAATTTTGACCAGGGATGAGAACGAGAGGATGGATTTATAACAGTTACAAACAAGAAAAGAAATAAAAAATTGCATACAAGTTCGCGTACATAAAACTTCAACAAATCAGTATGAAATTTTCCAAGAGGAAGGGGAAACTTCGCATGTGGAGGAAGATAGCCCTGGGCTTGGTCAAGGGTTAGTAAATCAAAAAAATCAAACAAAAAAATGAAAAGCACCGCAGGAAATCATTGATGTAGAATATAGTAGTATGTTAGACCAGATACCAATGGACATAGAACACAATAAAGAATATTTAAGTGCAGAAGAAAGAGTATTCAAATGCCTATTGTGTGAATGGAGGAATATGGATGATCAGTTCATTCCTGAAGAGCAGAAGAAACTCTATAAAGAAACATTCGAGCACTATTTGACAGCCCAAGCGCAAAAGAAGTAAGTAACTTTGAACAAATTGCCTCTAAAAGACCTAATCAATAGCAAAAAGGAACAAAGAAAAAAAGCAGAAGGACATTGCATGACTCAATAAAATTGGTTAGAGAAATGTTGATTAATACAGGAAAGATAATACCGTTAACAATGATATTCCAACAAATTCCCAAAGTTAACCAATGAAAGTAATCTCCTGGAATATAAGGGGCCTTAATAGTAAAGTCAAACAAATATATCTCAAGGAAACGCTGAAAACAAAGAAACCTCAAGTAATGTAGATCCAAGAAACTAAAGTCTCAGGTCAGAAACTTGATAATATTGTTCATTCGTTTAAACCCCATTTTGATGTAATGGCTATAGATTTGAGAGGAATGGAAGGAGGCATAGCTATTTTATGGAACCTTGGAGAAACAATAGTGAATGGATGGATAGGCCTTCCGACAATATTAACAGGTTGTTTTCAACAAGTAGGAACAAAGGAAAAGATACTTATATCGATAGTTTACGGGCCTCCAATTATAGGAGAAAGAGAAGCATTTTTACAAAGTCTAAGGACCTTATATAACATGCATCAGGAAAAATATTGGCTCCTAGGAGGGGATTTCAATATGTTATTAAATATGTCTAAAAAGAAAGGAGGAATAAGGAGAGAAGACCTAGAGATTGAACTATTTCAGGACTTTCTCAAAGATCTTAGATTGGTAGACATACCCACAGTGAATGGGAAGTTCACTTGGAATAATAGACGTGGGGAAAGACATCAAATACTATCAAGGTTGGATAGATTTGTAGCCTCGGAAGCTTTAGTAAGTCTTGATGTTTACTATGAAGAAGCAATTTTACCAACGCTTGGATCAGATCACTGGCAGATAAGTATAGAAATAGATATTAAAGAAGGACCAAAGAATAGACCTTTCAGATTTGAATTATTCTGGCTAAGAGACCCTAGGTTTTTGGATAAAGCAAAACATTGGTGGGAAACTAATCATATTATAGGGAGGAAAAAAATGCACTCTTTTCAGCTCAGATTGAAACAACTGAAGTTAGAAATAAAATGATGGAACGTAACAGAATTTTGGGATATCCATCAGGATCAGGTCCTTGCTATAGAAGAAGGAAATACTCTCAGTCTCCTAGAATAATGTAGGAAGCAAGAAGAGATATTATGGAAGCAAAAATCCAGGGTACAATGGCTAAATGAAAAGGAGAGGAACACAAAAAAATTTCACAAAACAATGATACAACAAAGACATCACAATAGAATTTTGTCATTGAAAGATCAAAATGGTAATCATATGCTACAACATGAGGATATGGAAAAGGTACTTGTTGATCATTTTAAAAATATTCTTACAATACCTGATCTGAATAGATAGACAAAAATTGATAGAATAACTAGCAAAATTCCTTTGGTTGTAACTAGAGATCAGAACTTAGCCCTATGGAGAGAAATTAGCATGGAAGAGGTAGAAGAAGTAGTCAAGAACATGCCTAAAAACAAGGCCCCTGGACTGGATGGTTTCACAGTTGAAATCTTTAAGGAAACCTAGAACTTCATGGGTTAGGACATTTGGGAATTGGTAGAGGAATCAAGGAGGAATCAAAATGTTTACTCGTCACTTAATGCAACATTCATAACCCTTATCCCAAAACAGGAAAATTTGGACACTCCTGTAGAGTTTAGGCCTATAGCTTTATGCAATGTAATTTATAAAATTTTATCTACAATTATGGTTAATAGGCTGAAACCTCTTTTGCCTAGCCTGATCTCTCCAGAAAAAATAGGGTTCGTGAAGAGTAGACAAATATTGGATGGTATTGTTACTACCTAGGAAGCAATCCATTCTTTAAGGACGCTCAAAGTGAAAGGTATGCTTCTAAAATTGGACCTCTCAAAAACTTATGATCGTATAAGCTACCCTTATTTGATAACTATGCTCAAAGTGTTTGGTTTTGATAATAGATGGATACAGTGGCTGCAATCATTCATATCATCTCCTAATTTTTTGATTTTGCTAAATGGAATTCCATCTCAAATTTTTAATATTTCCAGAGGTCTTCAACAGGGGGATCCCCTATCGCCATTCTTGTTTATTTTAGCTACTGAAGGATTGGGAAGATTAACCAAAGCTTAGTTAGAGGGAGGACAGTTACATGGTCTAAACCTATGGGGACCTGCTCTCTCTCTCGCACATTAACAGTTTTTTGATGATATCCTTCTATTTTTTCAGGCATCTGTGTGGGAGGTAAAAGCAATTTTAAATGTTTTGAAATTTTTTATGGAAGCTTCAGGTACTTTGGTCAACACTGATAAATCGAATGTTTATTTTTTCAATATTAATGATGTTATGCAGATATTTCTAGCTAGAACGTTGGGTTTTAATATTAGTACATTCCCTATGAAATACTTGGGTGTTCCTTTAAATAAATCTTCTTTAAGAATTGCACACTGGAAAGACCTTATTACTCGTTTGCAAAAAAAATTACAAAACTGGGCATTCAGAGATTTGAATGCTCCATGAAGATTAATTTTTCTTAAATCAGTTCTTCAATCACTACCTGTTTATTAATTATCAGGGAGGGTGGCTCTAAAAAATATTTGCACTCAAATGGTGAATATCTTCAAGAAATTTCTTTGGCAAGGAGCACAAGATTCTAGGAAATGGGTACTTCTGTCATGGGATAAACTAATAAAATTAAGATTAGCGGGAGGATTGGGCCTTCAAGATCCTTATGCTTTAAATCAAGTTATGGGAGCAAAACTATGGTGGCGATGGCTTCAAGGAGGACAAGATCTCTGGAAACTCATTTGGGAGAGGAAATATGATATGCCTCGAATAGTAACAGGTAAATTAAAAGTTGATATTGTCCCCAAAGGGTCTAATATCTGGAATCTAGCAGCATTTAACAAAGATTTAATCCGCCAACATAGTTTCTGGGAAGTGCGAGAAGGCATAACGACTCTATTTTGGGAGGATTCGTGACAACAAAGAGAAAAATTTTTCATTTGGCTTGACTTAGGGAAACAATAAATAATTATTGGTGTCAGCAACAGATTAGTCAATGGAGAAAGTGGAAGGAAAAAATTCATTGGCCAGGAGCACCAGAAACACTACAATGGAATAATCTTGAAAAATAATTGATAACAAGAAAATTAGTTGCAGCAATTGGAAGTGATATTCTTAGATGGGGCTATCAAAGTAAAGGCATGTTTAATATACAGGAGGGATATAATATCCATGCATAGAATACACCTACCATTGCAAGGTCGATATGGAGAAAAATCTGGACAATCATTCATTGGCCAAAAGTGGAATATTTCCTCTGGCTTCTAAGTCATAGAAAAATTCTAACCTAGGATCACATACAAAAGCGAGGAATGCATGGGCCTTCTATTTTTTATATGTGTAGGAAAACATATTAATCAATAGAACATCTTCTAAACACTTGTGAAATAGCAGAGATTATGTGGCATAGCAATGCAAGGTTATTTATGAAAATGGGTAGAGATAATACAAACATAAATGAAATGATCATTAAATGGCGAAAATGAGGTTTTAAAAGTGAAGTCTTGAATAGAGCATGGCGTTTGTCCCTAGGATTTATATTATGGGGTATTTGGAAAGAAAGGAATCATCATATCTTCAGAGGAGAATCCAGTGATAATACTCAAATATGGCAGAATATTATTGAGAATATACGAGAAACCATATTGATTGAGAAATGGACAGATGAAGAGTGGAAGACCGAAGGTATTGAAACTAATATCCTTGTGAGATTAAAATTAAAACCTCAAATGCTGTCAAGCACTCTCTAGAAATATAAACCCCGTCGGAAAAATATTGAAGATAAATGGAAGGAACCTCAGAATGGATTCATTAAACTTAATTATGATGGGGCATCAAAAGGAAATCTAGCTCAGGCAAGTGCAGGAGGGCTTTTTAGAAATTCTCATGGTGGAGCTTGTAGGTTTTATGCCATGGACATTGGACCTTATGCAACGAATAATGAAGCAGAACTAACAACAGTAAAACAAGGGCTAATAATAGAAAAAAGAGAAAATTACCATCGACTTATTGTAGAAGGAGATTCGGCAATGGTCAAAGGTGTGTTAAGTAAATTGCAGCAAGGGATGTTATGGGAGAAGATAAGTAAAAGCTGGAGGAAAGCTAGTCTTATTCAGGAAATAGGATCTCTTATTTAGGAAATTCAGTATCTGATACCTTCACATGTTCGCAGAATAAGTAATGAGGCAGCAAATTATTTAGCAAATTGGGGATTTCGCAATGTGGGAAGATAGTTGGAAGTGACTCCACGCGCTAGAATTTGGGATATTGAATTACATCCTCTCCAGATTATTATAGATCGAGATATCGCTGGAAGTGAAGACCCCCGATCGGGGTGCCTACTATCAGGTGCCACAGGGCAGGTGGAGGGTGGTCGAGATGAACGGGCAGAGGTTCATCCCTAATAACTTCAGCCGACATTCATTACACTGCATCAGGAGATACACGACATTCATGTTGATGATGGTGCATTTAGAAAGACAACTAATAATGTCAAGAGGATGTTGGAAAACACAGCATAAGGAAAGCCTAAAGAGGCAAATTTGGAATCATCAGAAATCATTTCATTCTAGCAGGAGCAACGATTTGAGGTGACTGGCTAGAACTATTGCAAACACTGCTCAGAGGTTTCAAGCTTGGGTCTAGGGGTTTTACTCAGCAGAATATTCATAATAGAATTATGGTTAAGAGGCAAACAAAGAAGTGTATGGTCAAAAATCAAGATAAAGGAAAGAAGAAGATTTTAAAATCTACAGCTAATACTAGCAAGCGAGGCAGGAAGGCAAAGCAAGAGATGTTAGAGAATATCTCACAAGCTTATTCTGTAGGTAATCCTCCACAAATCAGAAATGTAATTCAGGGATGGGAAAAAGAAAGTCACAATAATGAGGAAGATAATGAGGCAGAGGAGGAAATGATGGATTTTGTTACTGATCCAAGTAATACTAGAGGTCGCCTCTCGATGTTTAACCAAACTGTTCATACATACTGGATAATGAACTGTGTCTTGGCCAAAGAAATGAAAAGTCTTCATCCAAGTCAAGGGAATGCAACACCATCAATACTTGAACTTATTCAGGATATCAACATTCAGCTCCAACACATCAAGGTGTCACAGTATCAAGCGACAGCTCGAATAGGTTGAATTGAAAGGCAGATTCAACATATGCAGCAAGTGGACATGCCTGGTTCCACTGCAAAGGATCCAACACCGATAGACTCTTATGATGGGTAGTAGCCCAGATTAAGTTTTTATGAATTTTGTGGATACTGTTTATGTTTTCAATTGTTACTTATTTAATGTTTTAAAGAGTAAAATGGCCATTGCGGCGAGTAGAAGAAGGAAACAATATCAATTTTGGATGACTTTCAATGCGCTAAGGTGGCCAACAGACCTGGTTTCCTTTGGGCAGGTTGAGGCCACTAACTTTGTATATGATGCAACCTGCTTTTTTATGATAAATAGAAAATAGTAAGGACCTACCAAATTTACAAAAAAAAATTACGGAAAATATCTACATAGATCTATCCAAAAGGATTGACATCCTATTGGTTTATTAGAAGAGTCTAACTTTGAGGGTGTCAAAGAGAATTAAATTCGTGATCTCCCATAAAAAAAAATACAGAAAATATCTATATAGATCTATCCAAAAGGATTAACATCCTATTTGTTTATTAGAACAGTCTAACTTTGAGAGTGTCAAAGAGAATTAAATTCGTGATCTCCCATAAAAAAAACGTACTTCACGAATTAAAATTAAACCAATTGAGCTAACTCTCAGAACAATTATTTACAGTTTATTTTAATATTACATATTTATTATTATTATTATATATATGTGGGGATTAAAGTAATACAAATGAAATGAAATAATTGTGATAAAAAGAGTTTTGAATAATAACATTAATTAAAAAGTTATTTTGGATAATAAGTTAAATTATAGTTGAATTATAATATTATGGCTTTATGAAGCTAAAACTTAAGTGTTTTTAGATATCATATCATCTTTAATATTGGTAATTATTTTATGAGGTATCGAGTATTTAGTAAATATTTGTGATTAATTAAAATATTATTTTGATTTTAATATATAATTTAGGAAATCATTAATTTTCAAAATTATAATATTAATTTGGGTTGGCGGTTGGCATGAGTTGAAGGGTTATCCTTCACCCCGATGACCAAAGAGAGATATAATTTGCATGAGGTTTGGGCATCTCATCAAACAATCGGGTTGAATATTTGGTCCTTTGGAAAAGATTGAAATTAGTCATTACCAAGAGTATAAAGAGATTATTAGTCTTCGGAGATTCAATGCTAGTAATAAAGTAAATAACCAAAACAAAGGATGGGGAAACAACTACTAGCATCACAATACTTCAAAGGGTAGCCTTGTAATTGAATAAATTTGATGAGATTGAGTTATACCATGTTTACAGGTAGTTGAACTTAGAAGCGAACAAACTATCTAATAAAGGAGCAACTTTGAAGTAAGGTGTGATGGAGATAAATTAAACACAAGTTTTATTTACCCCTTCACCATGATTTTTAAGAACTATATGGATAAAAAGGAAGTACATTCTAGTAGATCAATGGGAAGAATACAGTATATGAAACATAAAGGGAGGTCACAAAACCGATCATGCCATCCCCTAGAACCATAGTCTGTAACCTGCTACAGAACAAACGCTAGAATATAAATTCGCATTATGGATATTCTTCCTACATACAAGCTAAGATCTGCTCTAGAAATCGAAAGGTAATTATAAAGGCCAGATGGCGAGAATAAGGAAAAATTCGAAGAGCACTCATATTGGAACAATAAAACTTATAAAAATATTGAAAGATGTGTTAGCCACCTATAATATTTTGTTATACCAAAAGGTGGCTAAGATCTTTTTTTAGCCTCCAAGGAACAAATTTTATCACTAAAAATTGTTGGCTCTTGAAGACTTCTTGTAGGCCTCATGCCTCTGTCCAAAATCCTCATTTGCTGTTCCATTTTTTTTATATATACTCGGGAATTTCTGCTGATTCCAACTGAAAGACTGCTGAAAGATCGTCATTTCTCCTCTTCTCAAAACCTTTCATCTGCTCCCCTTTTTCTCCATCAAAACTACCTTGTTTTCATAAGTCCTCTTCTTTCCATTTATGAAAATTTCCCCTTTCATAGTTAAAAAATCACTTTTTAACTATTTCGGAAACCCCCAAATCCATTAAAATCCTTGAAAATTTCTCATAAAAAATCAAATTTTTATTGCTATGGACCTAAGCCCCTTGGGCTAAGTCCTAAACCACTTCCCCCCACATGCCCATGTGTTAAAACCAAACGCCAAAGCTTTTCGGCGCTAATCGCATCGCAAATATCCAAAGGGTGCATGACTTTGAACCATTACAAAGCTCCGATTGTGATTAGCCTTTCATATAAAACCCCCCGATCATATTATTTCCTCATATAACCATAGAGCCCGCAATCGGGCCATAAACCATTGAAAAATCCCTCTCTGATCAATATTTTCCTTTGTAAACCCAAAAACCCACTTTCCGAAAGTTTTAAGTTAAAAAATTAAAACCACGTGCTGAATATAAATGGGTTGATTTAAAAGAGCCGATCGCACAATCGCAATCGGAAACAACACAATGGGTTGATCGGAAAGATTAGGCTCAACGACCCGATTGCGATTGGCCCTTGTCTGTATATGCCCCGGGCATATTACATTCCATATATCCGAAGGCCCCGCAGTGGGGCGCCTGTCCGCTTTATATATATATTCTTCCGCTCGATCCATAAAAACCTTTGATTATTCCAAAAGTTTGGGTTTCATAAAAATATACAAGGGTTTCTCCCCCGATCCATTCTCCATCGTTGATCTCGTTCTTAGATCGACGGCCTGCGCTCAATCGCATGTGTTTTGCTTCGCCCCCGATCGCGGCTCCCCCGATTGGTTCTCCACCGTTGATCTCGTTCTTGAATCAACGGTTATCGCTAAATTGCATCGCAATGTTTCAATCGCAATCGCAATGCCTCACTCCCGATTGCCGATCCCCGATTCAATCCTGACCGTTGATCTTGTTCTCAGATCGACGGCCTGCGCTCAATCACAAAGTTTCCTCCGATCGCAATCGCAGACCTTCCCGTCTCACTCCCGATTGCGATCCACCGATTCCATCACAGCCGTCCATCTGTTTCGCGATCCGACGGCCATCGCACACCCTTGCGATCCCTCCGATTCATTCCCTGTCGTCGATCTGGTCCTCAGATCAATGGCCAGCGCTTAATCGCATCGCTGCGTTTCAATCCCACGCACTTACCTGCCACCCCCGATTGAGATCCTCTGATTAGATCTGGACCGTCCACGTGTCCAGATCGGACGGTCCAAAACCACCCCGCCTTATTTCTTCTCCCCGCTCTCCTTTGCCTGTTCTGCGCCGATCTCCACCGTTAGATATTTTTATCCGACGGCTATGCTCCTCCCCTGCCATCTGAAGCAGTTTAAACCTATTTCCGCAGGATTTCTTAACTGTTTTTGTGTTTTGCAGGTGTTTTAATGATTTTCCATTATAGAATGAAGGAGAGCCGAGGGTTGGGAAAGACGTTTCCTGTGCCTTCGGGCTTTCTAAAAAGAACCATTCACGGGCACTGTATAAAATAATTTATCGATGTTTCATGAGCATTAATAACCTAAAGAGCCCTGCGCAGCCCTGCACATCGACAAGACACTGTTTTAATTCAAAAACAGTTAAAGAGTATCAGTTTTGAAGACAGAGCACAGCAGATGAAGATTGAAGACAGTTTTTATGGGGATTTCGGCTAAGACAGTTATCAAAAGCCTAATCCCCAATCTAAAACACAGTTTAAAGGAAAACCTAAAGTGTTTTATCTGACAGAAAGGTTTCCACCGCTTCAACTGAGGCGAATTGATTCCTCAGCTACTACAAAGAGCCACCTGTCCCCTCAAACCATTCAGAACAGAGGCCGAAGTTATTTCTCGAAGGAATATCTGCCTCCAGCATTGCCAAGAAGTTATTTCTGCAAGGAAACCAATGCATAAATATCTGCAGAGTTACTCCAAAACATACACAGAGCCTCAAAGTCAAACAAAGCTTCCACCGAGCTTTGATATTTATTGTGAAACAATTAATGTAGTGATCCACCTGTAAATTTCTCCCTCGAGCCTCTCAAAGGGCCGAGAAGTCTTCACTCTGAATTAATTATCCTTGAGATATTTTGTTAAAATCTCACCTCCTCATCTTCCTATAATTACTTCTGCATAAGATGAGAAGTTGTTGGTTGTAGAACTTTGAAATACACTTGAGCTCGAGACTTCTATTTGTACATAGTGTTCACTCGCCCTTGAAGCTCTGTTTGCGCTAGAGTAGTTAGGTTGAATAGTGAAGATGATTGCTGAACTGAAACATTGGACTTGAAGATTGTAACTGGTTTGACATCAATATAAAAGTTGTTTCTTGGGATCCTGGTCTTTATCACCGGTGAAGTGCTTCTTTCTTTGTTAATTGTTTTCCTTTTATGTATGCCATATTGTTCATTTTCCCTCCGTAAAGAACAGTTTAAACAGGGTTAGGATTTTCTGTATAGCAGTAACCTTCTCTGGCTGAGAAATCTTTATCTTAATGTTTTCTTCAGATTTTTTTATTTAAGAATGATTCAATACAGTTTAAACAGTTAGGAATGTTGGCGTTCCCTCGTCCTTCTTTTTGCTCAAACATTGTTCTCGAATGTTATTTCCATTATTTGCTATTAAAGTTAGACTAGAGAAGATATGGTTTGCCCTGATTCCTAGATTCTTTTCTCCAAAGGCAGATTCTGAAAGTTTCCCTTGGTGTTGACTGAAAGCAGACTAGGTTTAAAAGTACTTTATCTGATCTTAAGTTACACTCCGTTTTTCTTATGTGTTTTCATACTTTCTGAAGGTAATTATGTGGATTACTGGATTGTTTGTCAATTAAGTTGCTTTAATAAGAACTTGCCCAAGAAGTCTATGGTTAGCCCTGTCCTTGGTTGGTTTTAAAACAGTTACTTAAGAGGCTTTTCTTGTTTGGACTGACTATAAATCCTCTGAGAAATTATTATCAGTTTCCACCCCTCCAACATTCTAATGTTTCCATTTCATCATTTTAATCTCAATAATCTTGTGGTATAGATGACTTGCCCCTTGGATCACACTTGATGTTGTTGTTCAATTAAAGCCCATATATGACTCCATAGCCCAATGGACTAAAAACCAACGTTATATCTATCTATCTGCCAAAACTGTTCTATTTGCTTGCAACTTCTCACTTTTGAAACTTTTGCACTTAGGACTTTCCCCTCAAGTAACATTTCATGCTCAACCATCCAAAACAAAATAAAACCCTTGGCCTTCATAACTAGCCTAATATCATTACCTTAAGCTTTTCAAAGACAATATTCATCTTTGTACATATTGGAGAGATCCCTCTCCGGATTCAGGAGGGCTAGATCCTAGAATCCCAAAGTTGGTTGAAATGATGTTAACTCTGTGATTGGACTCTCCCAATCTTGCTAATAAATTACAGAGACCTAACAAGATGCAATAAATTTGGGTGTTATAATCAACCTCTCTTTTAATAAAAAATGATAACCATTCCAATTACAAAATGATAAAATTAATTAAAAAAACATTAATAATCCAAAATTCAAAATCTAAATATAAATATACATTTTATAAATTACTTAATAAAATAAATAAATTAGATTTACACATTAAATATAATTTTTTTTTTTACAAAACTTAATATATAACCGTGAGTATTATAATTTTTTCACACCTTTAAAAGATAAAACATTAATATATTAAGAATTATATTTGTATTAAAGATTTATATTCAAACTCCATAAAAGATCAAATTAAAAAACAATATGTTTAAATAACAGTTTCGAAAACGGGGACGTGTTGCTCTAAACGGAGGAGCAACGAAGTGAATTAGAGTTTTTATGCTATCTAAAGTTTTCTCGTTTATTTATATTTCAATATTTTGGTTAAAACTTTAAATGAACTTTTAAAATTGTAAATGTAAATTATTAAATTTATATAATCTAAATATATTTCAGAATTTAAGATTTCGTGATTTGAGTTTCGTAAGTTTTATGTGATGGATCTGAAACTAATCTCCAACAAAATTTAAATTGCAGAAACTTAAATTTTGAAATACTTGTCATCTGAAATATTTGATGATGTTAGTAATTTTGAACTAATCCAAGAAGAAATTTGACCTTGCATGTATTTATTAATATTTAGCATGGTCATATTTCTTCACATTCACTTCTTATTTTGATGATGAATCTCACAAGTAGGTTCGAAATGTCAATAAAATTTAAATTTTATGTGATTGATCTAGAAATTAATCTCCAACAAAATTTAAATCACAAAAGCATAAATTCTGAAATACTTCCCTTAAATGGAAAGGAAATATTTGTTGACATTCGCAAGTTCAAATGACTTTGGTTACAAATTGCCAAGAAGAAATCTGACCTTGAATGTATTTATTACTACCTAGCATGGTCATATTTCTTCACATTAATTTTCTTATCTTGATGATGAACCTTACAAATAGGTTCAGAACGTTGATAAATCCTAAATCTTATGCGATGGATCCACAAACTATTTTCCAACAAAATTCAAATCGCAGAAGCTTAAATTCTGAAATACGTACCATAGAGAAGGGAAATATTTGATGATGTTTGTAAGTTACTCCAATTACAAATTGCCTAGAAGAAATCTGAGCTTGCATGTATTTGTTAATACCTAGCATGGTCATACTTTTCCACATTCACTTTCTTATCTTGATGATGAAACCCACAAGTAGGTTTGAAACATTGATAAATCCTAAATCATTATGTGGTAGATCCAAAAATTAATCTCCAACAAAATTCAAATCGCAGAAGCATAAATTATGATATACTTTCCCTATACAAAAGGGAATATTTGATGATGTTTATAAGTTTGAACGACTCCGGTTTCAAATTTCCAACAAGAAATATGACCTTGCATGTATTTATTAATACCTAGCATGGTCTTATTTCTTCACATTCACTTTCTTATCTCTATGATGAACCTCACAAGTAGGTTCGAAATGTCGATAAATCCTAAATCTTATGTGATGGATCTGGAAACTAATCTCCAACAAAATTCAATTCACAGAAGCCTAAATTCTGAAATACTTTTCCTATATGGAAGGGAAATATTTGATGATGTTCAAAAGTTCGAACGAATCTAGTTACAAATTTCCAAGAAGAAATATTACCTTGCATGTATTTATAAAAACCTAGCATGGTCATATTTCTTCACATTCACTTTCTTATCCTGATGATGAACCTCAAAAGTAGGTTCGAAACGTTGATAAATCCTAAATCTTATGTGATGGATCCATAAACTAATCTCCAACAAAATTCAAATCGCAGAAGCCCAAATTTTGAAATACTTTCCCTATATGTAAGGGAAATATTTGATGATGTTTGTAAGGTTGGACGAATCTGGTTACAAATTGCCAAGAAGAAATATGACCTTGCATGTATTTATTAATACCTAGCATGGTCATATTTCTTCACATTCACTTTCTTAACCCGATGATGAACCTCACAAGTAGGTTTAAAACGTCGATAAATCCTAAATCTTATGTGATGGATCCAGAAACTAATCTACAACAAAAATCAAATATAATTGAGTGTAATAAATAGCCTCGAGGGATATCTTAATTGGTTGAGTCTTTGTTGTTAAATCACCTTTGTTAGGTTAGTATTGGTGGATCTGCCTAGTACAAATATTTTGTGGATGTAGCAGTCATCGATCTCTAGAGCCAATGAGAAACATTTTTTTTTTTAATATAATAAGGAATTTCCAATGTATTAAACTTATTTATACATTTAAAAATATAATTTAAATGTAATAAAGGGTTCTTGAAGTGTAATAAATATTTTTCAATGTATAAAATCATTAATGCATTTAAAAATATAATTTAATTAATAGAAGTTTGTAATTTTATCAATAATTATATAATCTAACCCTAATAAAGTTAATTGGGTTTATATTGGATGGTTGGGAGGAATGATTCTTATCATTCCTACCTAGGTTCAAAGTTAACCATCCATCATCATTGTTATCATACCATCCATTTTTAATGAGTTAAATATAGTTAAAATTTGTTGGAATAACAAAACTCTAATTGTTAAATCTATACAAATTGAGTGTTTTTCCTAGTACCTTTCACCTTATGTTCAATTTTTTGCCACACAAGCTAACATGTATTTGGACAATAGAACCTTTCAATTGGGGAAGTAAACCCAGTAAGTGTCCTTTCACCCTTCAAAAAAACACATTTTAAACAATAACAAATATCATCAAATTTAGTCAAAAACAAAATTAAAAAAAAGGGAAAAATTAAATTTCATGATAAATTAAATTATTTTGATTTTAAATATAGAAAATGCATGAGACACCCTTGTTTTTTACTATTAAAATTTATTATGGTGTACACTTGTTATGATCAACACATATTCTTAATTATTAAACCTATTCACACTCTACAAACACTAAATTATATTATTATTATTATTTTAACAAGAATTAAGAATAAATATTATATTAAAGACAATGAGTTGAAGTTTAGTTTATGTACATGATTTACATAAGCAAGATGAAACTAGTGGACATGGTTGGAATGGAGTATGTATAAATGACCATCTACATAATTATGAACTTGAAGCTTTTGAACAAAATGCTAAAATATCTATAGTATTCCACTTGAACATTCACCAATACTAACCTAACAAAAACCAAAATTTACAAAGCATCAACCCCTTTTGTCTCTATTAAGGGAGGGGAACATACACTTTTGTCCCTACCACCAAATTTCACCTTGATTTAGCCTTGACCCAACATTAGTGTGATCAGTCTTCGAGTTGTTGGATGTGAGAATATGGAGACATTTCTTCTTGGGGATAGGATGATACAACTAATAAAATTGACTTAACTTTGTATCTAAGAGGAGAGATCTTGAATATAAATGATGAATTATTTCCAAGAAATCACCAAAAACAATCACCAATCACTGCTTAAAAATCTAACTTAACTTTATATTTAAAGGGAGCAATCTTAAATATAAATGATGAATTATATTCAAAAAATCATAAAAACAATCACCTCTTAAATTTTGAAATTCACAATTTACCTCAAATCCTAACTCTAATATAAAACATAAGTTTCAACAACATTGTTGAAAATGTCATTTAAACCCTAAACATATCTATATTCTTCTTTATTTTCAAAACAAAAAAAATTCCTCCATCACTTATTGATGGAGGAATTTTTAAATAATTATTCTTCTTTATTTTCAAAACTCTAAATAATTAATTAACATTACTTTTAATATTCAGTATTTTTTCATGTCAATTATTTAAACTTTCCATTTTTCCCTGTTCTATCTTAATGTTTCGTGATTTCTTATACTTCTTGGATATTGATGTGTACTAAATAGTTATATTGTTGATATATTTCTTTGATATTTATGTGTACTAAATCATTATATTATTTAAATAATTATATTATTGATATACTTCTTTGATATTTATGTGTACTAAATCATTATATTATTGATATACTTCGTTGATATTTATGTGTACTAAATCATTATATTATTGATAAACATCGTTGATATTGATGTGTACTAAATCATTATATTATTGATATAAACTTTATACAAGTCATTATCACTTTTTAATTTTTTAATAATAAATAAAATGTTGGCTCAAAATGCGTTCTTTGAAAATCTCACTCTATTTTAAGGTTTCTTTCTTATCTTAATTTTGGCGTTACTGATTATCGAGGGAAAGTGATTTTGTATTTTGGCTTACTAATTAATGAGGGAAAGTTTTTTCTATTTTAGAGTTTCCATATGTTTTTCTACTTTAGAGTGCCCACATTTTTTGAAACCCCAATCTAGTGAGTCTTGAGAATTATTCAAGTGTATTTATGTTGAGCAATAATATAAACTCTAGTAATTCAAATGGATCTTTTTAACAATTTAATCTTTTTCAATGCAATTTCATTCCTTATTCTTTCAAGTTATGCAATTGCTAATATAATATTGCACACTATATTGTACTTAAAATCCAAGAATTTCCATGAAAAATAAAATATAATATTTTACACGATAAATATTATACTTGTACTTAAAATCCAAGAATTTCAATGAAAAATAAAAAAAGATGTATCTTCAATTTTATTTAAATATAATTTAAAAGACAATTATATATATATGTGGGAAAATTCTAAAAGAATTAATATAATTGTAAATAAAAATTATTAAATTTATAAAATTGAAATATAATTAAATACACTAAATAAAGATTTCTCAATGTGTTAAATTTTTTTATACATTTAAAATTATAATCTAAATATAATAAAGGTTTTGAAAGTATAATAAATATTTTTCAATATCTGAAGTTATTTATGATAACATTTTTAATACTTATTACATGTTTTTGTTTTGAACTTGTTGTCTTTGAACTACTTTTGTGGTGTAGATCTTTTGAACCTTGTGAACTTTCCACTAGATTACACTTTAAAACATATTTCAACTAAAATGTGTGCTTGGACAGATCCTTGGGTCACAGAGATTAAGAAATTATATATCTTTTGAACATTATGGCACATAACTGTTGGTTGGATCACACTTAATCATTTATTAACTAAAATTTGGGTGTGTATAGAATCCTTAGATTGATCACAACTATGTATGTGGTGCTACTCTAAGTGGATTCCTTTGCATGATTTTGATCCTTGGACCGATTGCCATTTTGTGGTTGAGTTCAAGATGATATCAAGTTCAAGAAGTGGCACACTTGGCTTGGTTTATTTCTATGTCTCACATCGAGCCTTTTGCAGCTCACTTCTACGGTCTCGAACAAGGGAAGTTATTTTACCATATAGAGGTTTGTGTAGATCTACAACAAAAGAACTAGGGTATATTTTGTGGCTTTCTAATTATTCTACGGTTGAGTTCAAATGTTGTCAATTTTAAGAAGTGGTTTGCATGGTGGATTTTCTTCTGCAAATATCTCATGTTCATAAGTTCTTTTTATCTATTTTTCTTTTTCTTTCGAGTTATGTTTTTAAAATTATGAGTACTTCTCCACATATGTGTAAGCCTCCATATAGCAACGTGATGCCAAGAAAAATCACCCTAGAGAGTCTTTATGATCTTATTGCCTCAATTGTATTAAAATTTATGTGTTAGGATTGTTGATAGATTGAGGAAGATCCACAAATTTAGGTATTGTAGTGGATGTTTCAGAACCTCTAGCTAGGTCCATTTGCAAGACTTCATGAATTGTGAAGAGCATAAAGAGTAATAAATATAGAATAGTAGAACCCTAAATTGCCCACATAAACAAAATATAAATAATTTAATATTCTTTTTTAAATATAAAGTAAATTTATACAAGTTGTCTTTAATGCGACTTTTTGGAAGCTTTTTTGGTGGATTTTCTGGTCTAATTTCTCTAAAATCCGACAGGAGTTCATTGAAATCACAACCTTGATGGGTAACCCCTACACAATCGAAGTGCCCTATGGGATTTTCACGGTGCTAAGTCCACATATACAGTCACAAAATGAGTTTAAATAACACAAATCAAGATTTCAGCTCAAATTTTTCTGCTAGATTCCGGCACCAGAAACTCCAAAAATTCACATTAAAGACAACTCCAAATTTATATTTTATAGAGTTTTATAATTTATCTATAAAATGTTATATATATATATATATATATATATATATATATATATATATATATATATATATATATATATATATATATGTATGTATGTATGTATGTATGTATGTATGTATGTATGTATGTATGTATGTATGTATGTATGTATGTATGTATGTATGTATGTATGTATGTATGTATGTATGTATGTATGTATGTATGTATGCATGCATATGTATATGTATATGTATATATCTATATGTATGTATGTATGTATATAACTTTAAGCTATAGTGATGTTGGTCGCAACCCAACTTGGTCTATTTTTTGTCAAAGACTCTGCATCTTGAGGAGCGGAGTGCGCGGTACCGCGAAGTCAAATCTACTACGCGATGTTCAAGGGCTTCAGGGTGGGTCAACGCCCCTCATTTTGTAATGGGTTTTGGCTTTTAGCTCATTTTTTTGTTGGGGCCCATGGTATATGGACCATGGTTTTGTATTATGTAAAGCTATATAAGGCAATGTAATGTTGTGTCAAAGTCACAACAGACATAGTGAATGAGCACAAAATATTGTATTTTCTATCTTTAGTCTTTTTTTGGGCCTTAAGGGAAGGCTCCACAGCTAAGTGCACAGAGACCTTGGAAGAGTCTATAAATTTTTGCATATACCACTTGCAGCTTTTGTGCGCAGGTCAAAGAATTTGTATGCATTGGACATATCCATCTTTAATAAAGAAGAAGCAGTTTGGGCATATTGTGTGTTTACACGTGTTGTGGTTTCTTTCTATATTTTTATGTGAAGTAATGATAGTGGAGTTTATCTTATTCTATAATGTGCTTATGGTTATCTGAATGATGCGAAGTAATTGATTAAGCTATAACCACGTGGTAGTAATATATTTGTTAGAAGATTGATTAAGTACATAGAAGTGAAGTAAAGCCACCTCACGTAGTCCATCAAGGCTGCAGAAACCTGGTTCTGCAACCACCCATAACCACCTCAGGTGAGACTGCGATCTACTTGCAGGCTGTTTCTGAAAGGGTCGGTGTCTGAGGGTTTTGTTGGTGCGAAGTCTAAGCCGAACCTGGGTCAAGCCCAAAACAAGCCAACAAATGGTTCCATTGTCAGGACCAGGATCTGTTTAAGGGAAATGTGGATGTGGCATTCGTTGAAGAAGGAAATTCAAGATTGGGTAGATCTGAAAGAATGAGAGTTCACAGCTCAAGAAAACAGAAATTTGCAATTAACGACTAAAGACTGGTTGCAGAGATATATTTTCAAAGAACAACATGAGGTTTTCTCCACGAAATTTTCTAATTAACTGCATGAATGGTTGTCAAGGTTAAGTGAGAATAAGACTTGCTTTAAAAACGACGAGCCTATTGTGTGGATCCCTGAATTGGTACATTGACTCAAGGATACCAGTAACAACATCTCAAGAGTTGTTGGTTTTTGGATCGATAGTATTTTGGGAGGATTTATCACTGAGTTCACCATAGACAAGTCTGTATCTTACAGCAAAGCTGAGCGAATATTTTTCAAGGGACCGCGAGGTAAGTATCTAAATTATTTGAAGTTGTGGATTAAAATGTTGTTATGTGAAAAGGGCGTACTACGAATGTAGTCAGATTAATGTTTGGGCTTAATTCTGGAGACGAATCTACACAAAATGGAAATTGATACATGGTAGATCACGAGAACTTTATTGAGACTGACTATAGTCCCTTTTTGGGTGAATCTGAAAGCGGAGAAGAAATAAGTAACCCCGCAACCCCTAGAGGTAAGTCACAGCTATGAGTTGGGAATAATTAGGGCTACCTATCTTTAGAGGACTCAGATAAGAGGATCCTAAGAAATTTTGGTTTGTAGTTGAAGCAATATGGAAATAAAGACATATTACTGACAAAGATGTAAAGAAGGCGCATATTTTCACTGCACTGCGGGAAAGAGCACTACAATGGTACATAAAGTATTCTACAACTCATCAAGTTGCTTCACTGGATGATACAATGAAAGCATTGACTTTAGAATTTATGAAGCCAAAATCACGCAATGTATTACTGAATTGAAGGAGATTAAAGAGATGATAAATTAATCTGTTTGGGTGTTGGATCAAAGGTTCAAAATTTTAATGGGGCAAGCAAGCTTTAGCATTCCCTAAGAGAAACATAAGGAATGGTTTATAGTTGTGCTTCTACCACATATCAGGTTTCCTTTAATGCAACAGAAAATAGAAACTCAAGCTGAAGATATGGAATTTGCAATGAAGTTGGAAGCTTTGCTGGTGGGAGATACTCATGCGAGAGTACAACAGATTCAGACTCAGCTAGGACATCTATTCTTAGAATTGCAAGATCTGAATAAAGGTAAGGAAGTTAGACCAAAAGTTAGAACAAAAGTATGGTGTATAAAGTGCAAAGGTTAAGGTCATTTTAAGGAAAAATGCCCTGTGTTCAGAGATTACTTGACTAGTGGAGCACCTAATCCATTGAATCCAGGTTCAAGCCTATGGTTTGATATATGCATAAATGCAGGACAACATTGTCCAGAACAATGTTATTTATTGCAAAAGTATGTGCAGACCCCTAGGAAGTTGTTTTTCAACTTCTGTAAGTCGGTGGGACATGATGAGAAGAACTATCGAAGTTATTAATTACTGATCGAACACACTGCTAATGCTTATCGAATGAAAGCTAAAGGATATACACATGATTGCCAAGGAAAGTATGCTGGTCGAGGAGGTTTCCAAGGATAAGGACGAGGGTGAGTGATCCAAGTGGATATTGGTGGTCACCCGCCTATTCCACTTGGGGCCCCACCATTGTCTCTTTCAGTTTTTTAGTTTCGGCACAACTTACTATTTTTAGCAGTTTTTCAGGTCCTGAACTTCTAGAGCCGTTTTGAGGCCCTAAACGACGTTTTTTGGGAAAACCGGGAGCAACATGGGTCCATGGACTAATGTTGCTCACTCAAAATTTGTAGTCCTCAGATAGATATTTCTAATGAGGTATGCTTCGCGTCAAATATAGATCGTATGCCAAAGTTACATCCCCAGGAAGTTGAAACACCAATTTACCCAAACAGGGCCCATAGTTTTTCCGCTTCATCTCCTAAGGTTAGGGTTTTACATTGTTTCTAAATAATAAATAGGCCCTCAAGCCTCATTGTAACTCAATTCAAAGGCCTATAGCTGCCACATCTCTTCTCAGAGATAGCTACCAGTGCCCTAGCTAGTTTATTTCCATTCTGTCTGTAAGCAAATTTCAGTTCTTTGATATTAATGAAATGAAGTGTTATTTCCACTGCATCTTTATATTTATGGTTATATGTTTATTCGTTATGTTCTTGTATAAATCCGATCGTGGTATCGAGTGGTCCGCTTTTTCTTGATCCTTTTTGTATGTCCCTCAACAAGGTCGGTATGAAGGAGAAGGTCATCCATGTTTGTGGAACCTTTAAGATCACCAAAAACTCAAACTTTCGATGAGTATGAGATCCTATAAAATATTTCAGAGGCCCTCGAAAAAAAAGGAATGCGATGATGGATAACTTTGCCCAGATCCTTCAACGGCTGCCCACCGACGATGCATCTGCATCCAGCAGCCACTCTGGAGGTGCGACTCCTTTTAAGGTACAAGTAAATTTTGACATTCCCATATTTGAGGGTCAAATAGATGCAGATGCCGTAGATAGATGGTTGAATCTATTAGAAGGATATTTCTCGGTTCATGACTTTTCCGACCGGGAGAAGATTATTTTTGCACTACTTAAAGCTACCCCCCATGTCAAGGATTGGTGGGAAACGTACTGTGAGAAAAAGGACAAGATAGAACCCTCTCTATTCTCAACCGTACCCACTTGGAATTATTTCTAAGACGACATCAAGGAACAATACTATCCCATGGGGAGCTATGAGGACAAGTACATACAATGGACCACGTTGCGACAACAAAGGGATCAAGATGTGCATGAGCTGATGAATCTGTTCCATACCCTGCACACAAAGTTGGGTATCAAAGATTCAGAGAAACATCTGGTGCTAAAGTATCACAATTGTCTACACATATACATTCAGGAGGAAATGGAGTTCCTAGAAATCTCCTTGCTTGGTACGGCATACTGGTATGCTGCCAAGATTGAGAAGAAATTAAAACAGAAGAAGCGAGACTTTGGATCTGCGAATCAAAAGCAAGGGAAAGGTGCTCCCAAACCGTAGAACAAAGGACAAAGCCAAGGCATGGTGGCTCAAGACAAATTGTCAAAGCCATAAGAAAAGAAAAACACCGCAAAGCCAAAGAAGGACATGGGAAAGTGGTGTGAGCTCCATAAGAGCTCCACTCACAACACAAGTGAGTGTTGGGCCAAGTAGTTGCTGGTGGCCAAGATGAGGGCTTCTGAGTCAGATGCATGCTCCAACTCTGAATCAGAACCTGTCAAGGGGAGTGACAAAGGGAAACATATTATTGATGCAGAGCCCAACGCCACTATTGCCACTACGAAGATCTAGAAGGAGGAACCAGAAGATCCAAAGGAGGAGGAACGTCTCTTCCACTCCCAGATGTGGGTAAAGGGATCCCCGGTACAGTTCATTGTCAAAAATGGGAGCCAAAAGATCCTCATTTTAGAAGACGTCGTGAAGCGGTTGGGCTTGCCGACCATAGCTCACCCACATCCATACACCATCGGATGGCTTCACCAAGGACGAGATCTTCGCGTTAGCCAACAGTGTTGCCTTCCCTATAGCATGAATCCCTTAATGGATGAGGTATTATGTGACATTGCTCCTATTTATGTTTCTGATATATTATTAGGACAACCATACTTGTGGAAGCGTCATGCTGTGTATGAGTCTCATCCTCATGCTGTTATTGTTACTTTGGGAAATACGTTGTACAGGATACCAGAGGTACCACCTCCTACCAATATCTCTTTGGTTACTGCAAAACAATGCAGTAAGCTCATTTCCCAAACCAGGAAATTCATTTTCCTGATGATCCACCCCCAGGGAAAGAAGAAGACTTTGGCCAAGATCTCCAGACAGGGCTCCTCTACATGACAACAACAAATAGAAAAGGTTGTGGAGAAGTACAAGGACATCTTCACCTCACCCATAGGGGTTCCTCTGCACTGTCAGGTCAAGCACCCGATTGATCTGACCCCAGGTGCACCGCTACCCAATGGACCGATCTATCGGTGCTATGTTCTGGAGAACGATGAAATCAAGAGGCACGGAGCCGCGCGTAAAGGTCATGACTGGAAAGTTCATCAGCTCAGGTATCCGATCGTAAACAGTAAGAAGGATGTGGACGCAGACTCTGGTGACACTATTGAGCACTCTAAGAAGATCAATCGTCCGAAATAGGTATCCCATCCTTACCGATTGATGATCTTCCTGGACTAACCAAAGGGAAAAATAGCGATTTCAGCAATATCACTGAAGTCCGGGGCATCACCAGATACCAATTGGACCCTCCGTTGTGCGGAAGACTTTCCTTTCAAAGCCAAGGAAGGCCTTTTTGAATGGCTAGTCATGCCTATGTTGACGAATGCTCCCGTAACCTTCATGAGGATGATGAATGACATATTTCAGCCATTCACAAACTCATTTGTAGTGGTGTACTTGGATGACATTCTAATCTTCAGCCAGACTTGGGAAGAGCACCTCCACCACATCCGACAAGTCCTCCAAACACTGCGGCAACACAAGTTGTGTGCCAATTTGGAGAAGTGCACTTTTGGCATGACCCAGGTTCAATATCTAGGATACATTATTGATGAAAGAGGGGTGCATGTGGATCCAACCAAGGTCCAAGTCATTCGAGATTGGCCAGCCTCAACCACTATAACAGAGCTTCGCAGCTTTCTGGGTCTTGCTAATTTCTACCGAAGGTTTGTGTTGGGATTCTCTCATATCACTTGGCCCTTGAGTCAAGTCACCAAGGGAGGAGCGAGAGAAAAATTATTTTGGTCGGAATCTCAACAGAAGGTGTTCATAGAATTGAAAAATCACCTCTGTTCTACCCCAGTGCTCACATTACCAGACTTGCAACAACCATTTGAGATCGAGACAGATGCCTCTGACTATGCTATTGGGACAATTCTTACTCAACAGGGACATCCAGTGGTATATCACAGTGAGACATTGTCTAACACAGTTCGCAAGTATCCCACTTATGACAAAGAAATGTATTCCATTGTGCAAGATTATTGAAAATGGAAGAATTACATTTTGGGGAAGGAAACAATCATCCACACAAACCACCGGCCCCTATAGTTCATACAGACACAAGGGAAGTTGGAGAATGATCCCCATCAGAAGTGGTCCACATATCTGCAACAATTTCATTTGAACATCATGTACAAGAAGGGTAGCACCAATAATGTTGCAAAATACCTTAGCCAACCACCAATCGTGGCGCTCACCACCGTTTTCAACTCTTGTGGGCACGAGACTTTTGATTGGCCGCTTCTCTACGAGAGTGACCCAGAATTTGGCCACACATAGAAGGCACTCTTGGGGGGTATGCAAGTTCCAAAATTTCACCTCCAAGATGAACTTTTATGTCACCTGGGACACCTTTGTGTTCCTTCAAGAGAGCATGCCAAGATGATATGGGAAGGACACTACAGTCGAGTCGTTGGGAATTTCGGGGTCGAGAAAATAGTAGCAGTACTACAGAAGTATTTCTATTGGCCGAACCTTCGAAAGGATGTCGGGAAGCACATCATATCCTGCACTGCTTATGCCATTGCCAAACCGAACATCAAGAAGCAAGGCCTATATACTCCGCTACCTATCCCTAGTTGACCTTGGGAATCCATCTCCATGGATTACATGTCAGGCCTGCCTTCTACTAATCATGGAAATGATTATGTTTATGTGGTCATCGACAGATTCTCGAAGATGGCCATTATGGTGGCTTGCAAGAAGAATATCACAGCAGAAGCCACTGCTAAACTCTTCTTTGAACGAGTGTGGGTGTACTTTGGGATCCCATAGTCTATCATATCAGATCGGGATAACAGGTTCCTCAGCACATTTTGGTCCAACTTCTAGTCAATGCTGGACACCGAGCTCACCAAGTCCACAACTTTCCATCCCCAAATAGATGGCCAGTCAGAGGTCGTCAATAGAATGATTGTACACATTTTATGCATGTAAAATTCAAAGCATCCATGCACATGGGACGAGAGCCTCCCCTATGTACAACATAGTTATAACTGAGCTCTCCACAACTCAATTGGCCACATCCCCTTTCAGGTGGGCTTGTTATTCAAGCCACTATGTCCCATTGACATAGCCATGCCATTTGCAGCTACTCAGGCCGATTCGGCTCATGTCTAGTTTGAAGTTGACAAAGAAAATAGCTTCATCAAGCGCATTCAACACATCCGCCAATAGGTTCATGACATATTGGACAAAGCCAATGCTAAGTACAAGCAACACCATGATCAACATCGGGTGCCACACAACTTCCAGGTGGGCGATAAAGTGTGGCTACATTTTCAGAAGGAGCATCTCACTGGACCCCATAGCAAGCTTCACCCGCTCCGATACGGGATGTACACCATCACCAAGGCTGTAGGGAACAATGCCTTCGAGCTTAGTATTCCACCATTCCTTGGTCTGCACCCAATATTCAATGTGGACCGCCTTCATCCTTACTTCCCACCTCTACTGGACACCTCTGACATTGCAGAACAACTCACACCAACAGAGTTAAACCCAGATTGCATGGAATAGACCACCACAGACTGTATCATGGACATGCAAATCAAGAACACTCGCCAATAAAATATCCAACTGTATCGGGTTGTCAAAGCGTCAACTTCACTGGCGAAAGTGGTTCACCAGGGACCAAGAAAGTTCACAGGTTTCATCTCAGTGAGAACTTAACGAATGGGACCATTGTCAAGGTGGTTAGAGTAATTGGATCCAGTGGATATTGCGGTCAAACTACTTCATTCGCCAGTCTACCCGACATCAGTTTCTTCAAGCTTTTTCTACGCACAACTTACTGCTACTACAAATTTTCGGCCCTAAACTTCCTCGGGCCGCTTGAGGCCCTAAACGACTTTTGGAACCGAGCACGTCAAATGGAGATCGTATGCCAAAATCATGTCCCCGAGAATTTGAAACACCAATTTACCCAAACGGGGCCCATAGTTTTGGCGCTTCATCTCCTAGGGTTATGGTTTTGGATGTTTAGGGTTTTCCATTGTTTCTAAATAATAAATAGGCCCTCTAACCTCATTATAACTCAGTTCAGAGGCTTGTAGCCGCCACATCTCTTCTCAGAGATAGCTACCAGCGCCCTAGCTAGTTTATTTCCATTCTGCCTGTAAGAAAATTTCAGTTCTTTGATATTAATCAATGAAGTGTTATTTCTACTACATATTTGTATTTATGGTTATATGTTTATTCTGTTGCATTCCTGCATAAATCTGGATCAGTGAGGGTGCGACAATACTATCGGTTATAACTGTGGATAGACAGGACACTATCCAAGAGATTGGCAAAATCTGACTTCCACCTATAAGTATTGCAAATATTTGGATCATGTGATAGAAGAATGTCCAGTGCTTATGGAAAATATGTAGGAGAAAAGGAACCAACAACCCACACAAAACCTGCAGATGATGACCGTTGAACCAAGGGAGGATGAACCATGCATCAATATTGTAACAAGGAGTGGAGCTTCGATGGGTGATGATAAAGTAGAAGGTAAGAAGTCGATGGAATATACAAGGGTGAGAAAGACCACAGAAAAATCCCTTGAGTTCAGTATTCAATAAGAAAATGACACATTCATGGAGGCAAAGCAAAGCTTCATGGATCTTGGAGCTTCCACATCTAAGGCACAACCACTGCAAAAGTTAGTACAAAAAACAGACAACGTTAAGGTAACTTCCCAACTGAAATAATTAGATCCAAGTATTTTAAGATAATTCTTACAGACTTGCATGAAGTTTTTGAGGAATCAAAAGGCTATCGAATGACTTCGGAGGTTGCTAGACTCCTGCACTGATAAAGAAGTGCCAAAAAATTGTGAAATTATAGTAAACAATTTACATCGACATAAGAAGAGAACATGGAGGGAAATGAGATTAACTGCGTAGATCGAGGAATCTAATATGGATTAGGTAATCATATATTTTGGATCTGATGCAAATGTGTTACCTAAGAAAACTTGGGAGCAAATGGGAAGTCCAAAGTTGCAGTGGTCGTTAATCCAGTTGAGGATGGCCAACCAATAGAATATGATCCCTATGGGAAGGCTATATGGCATTGTAGTAGATATTGAAGGAGTGCATGTTGCTGCAGATTTTGAAGTGATTGACATTGTAGATGATAGCAATCCATATCCAGCGCTGCTCGGATTGTATTGGGCTTTCGATACTGTGGCGATAATCAATTTGAAGAAGAGGAAAATTGTGTTTGAAAAGGATGATCTGAGGGTCATTGTTTCTTTAGACCCCTCAAAAGGAGTGCGCTATACAGAGTTTGTTCGTGATGAGTATTGCGATGCAGATGTCGAAAAAATTTACAAGATAACAATTAAGGAGGAATATTGGATTAATGCCACTACAGATGGAAGGTTAAGTTGGGAACAAGGCAATTCCTATATGGCATATTCCGATGAATAACTGGAAAATTGGCAGAACAGGTTGCATGAAGTGTCTATAAGATGGTGTGCCAGAATAACAAGATGCCTGCGCTGCATAAATTTAGAGGTATGTGATTTTCCTTATTAGGATGGGATAGGATATCTAAGTCTTTTCTTGATAATTTTGAAAGAAAAATACTAAAAGAATAGAGGTTCCAAGCTTTGGATGTCGCCCTGAGGTCTACACCTACTAGATGGTGGGGTACTCATAAAGAGAACATAGAGAGTTGGAAAGAGAATCGTAGGTTGATGAAGGTTAGATTTGGACTAGTAAATACCAAAATCTAAGTAAAATATGATGGCAAGGATAATCCTCGGGAGCATATTTTTCGTCGGACTTCAGTTTTGGGAGAAGTTCCAAAACTAGAGTGGGTACATGTGTTATTTCACATATTGGATATGATACCTATGAATTGGTATCTTGAGACAAAACTGCGACATGGAACAGTGAACTGGAAAGATTTGGTCAAAGGGTTCCTACTAACATTTAGTTTTGACAATGACTGTCCATGCATAGATTTTACCCTTCAGGAAGTCAGAGTAGGAGCTTTTAAGAACACAACTGTGCTAACATGGGTGCAGCCAGATTGGACCGCGCAGTTGCAAAACACACTGGAATGCTATAATGTGACCATGCAAGAGGATGATGAGTATCCACACAATATTGATATTCCATAATTAGAATGACATCGTGAAGTTTCTAGACTAGAACTTGAAATCCTTGACATAACGTAGCCTACGAAGACGAAGAAGGTGAATATTGGATCAAAAGAAGAACCAAAATTTGCAATGGTTGGAGATTATTGGGATGAAGACATAGTTAGAAAAATTGCAGAGCTTTTGCACAAGTATCAATAGCTCTTCCCAATGAATTTCATATTTGCGTATATTCTATCCAGATTTGGGTGTCCAAAGATATTGATGAGTGACAGGGGTTCACATTTCCTGCATAAAATTATTGAGGTGTTGACTGAAGAGTTTCAAGTACACCATTAGAAGATTACACCATATCATCTACAGGAGGATGGGACAGTCAAAGCTTGCAATAAGATTATGGAGAATGCACTCACAAAGGTGTGTAGTGTGAAAAGAAATGGCTAGGATTTAAGGATTACAATGATGTTATGGGAATATAGTACAACATGCAAGAATTTGACATGCCAGACACCTTTTAGGTTGGTATATGGATAAGATGCAGTCATTCCTATGGAGTACATTGTTCCAAGTTTGATAATTGCAACATTCACAGATGTGGAAGACTGCGATATAATGGAATAAAGGGTGGAACCATTTCTTTCTCTTTAAGAAGACAATTTTATTGCAAGTTTTCATGAGCAATTGAAAAAAGAAAGGGAGAAAGCCTGGCATGATAGGAAAATCAAGCAGAAGATATTCAAGGAAGGAGATCTTGTCCTATTGTATGATAGAAAATTCACAAAATTCCCAGGAAAGTTCAAAACACATTGGTTGGGACCGTATATCATCAAGCACATTTTTGAAGGTGACAAAGTTCAGATCGCGAATTTAGCTAGTTAGCTGATGCCAGGATGAGTGAATGGTAGCATATTGAAGAGATACAGGGATGAATCTATCCCTAGAGTTGCACACTCAAAGACGAAGGGAGAAAAATATTAGTGGCACTCGCAGTTGAAAGTGAGGACTAGACTATAAACTACTCTATAAAAAAGGGACTTCGTTGAAGGAAGATCATCGTTCGAGATTCACAAGGGTAGAAAAGTATGAAAGAACCATTCCAAAGGATGATCATAATGCAATAGTCAGGAGTATATCAAAGTTCAAGAGGACCGTGACAAAGGAAATATTACTGCGACACAAGCGAAGGTCCATCGTAGCTTATCAGAAATGTGGACGTTGGAAGGAAAAAGTTGTAGTTAAAAAGAAAATTTCCGTTGAAAGAAGTGGGGGAAATGAATTTATGAAGCATAGTTGGTCAAATATACTACCATATCTACATTAAATGAGAAATATCTAAGATATTCATGGGGTTCTAAATTCAAATTCTTTGTAAAAGCCTGGTCCCGCTCAACATTTTACACTTTGCGCTCTCGAGAATCCAAACTGTGAATTTGCAACCAAGTAAGAACTGAGCATCTTGTTGTATGTCTGAGAGGAGCTTTGAAGAAATTTCTAGAGAATTTGTAAAGAAATGGATATCAGTAATTATGGAAGCTACAACACCAAGTGTACCCATGTCCCTAAGATGCCAAAGGTCATCATGAAGGCACACAAAAACAGAAGAAGAGCCGAAGAAGAAATCGAAGAAGAGACTAGCTGTGACCTATGGAGTTAGACAATCCCCCCAGAAGAAAGTAGCCAAGGAGTATTAGATGAAGAAGCAACAAGATAAGAAACCTAGACAGAAGGGGAATAAACTGATTGAGATTGACGAAAGTGAGGAAGAAATTGAGTTGGAAGAGATGGAGACAAAGGGTGCAGAAATTACCTTTGTGCTGCCACCCTATTTGTCACCCAAGAAGTCGGGTGTTAAACTGGTCAAAGACCATGATAATGCAAAGTTTGGTGTCTTCACACCACTGTTGCCATAAAATCTACCAATTGATGGAGAACCATTGGGGAAATTTCCACAACTGAAGATGGAGGATTGGGACTTCAATGATCGAAGTAAGTATGCACAATTCGAGCCAAGAAGATATCTACACCAAGTTTATTATCTAGAAAGTAAAGTGACCTGACTGGAGCCAAAATAGTGGGCTGAAGGATCGCAAAGGGTGAGATTTCTTAACATGTTGAATGTGCCACATTTTGGTTGAAGCGCTATAAACACGATCTGTGTTCGAAAGATTTTGGTTTTAGTGAACGACGGGTACCCTTGGATGGGAGAGAGGATCCAAATAGACAAGATGTTGATCAGAAGAATCACCGCGCTGCCATACTAGGGAAAGAAACCCGACGAGGAGGTCGTTGGAAAATGTCAGGACAAGGAAGTTGCAAAGGAGATGAAAAATAATTATGGATGATAAAGAATTCAAGGGGCTACAACATAACTTCTATCAATGACCAAGGGGTGCAATTCGCCACACAAATTCTTACAAGAAAAATCATGCTCAAGTGCAGAGAAAATGAAGTCCCCGTGGTTGTGGTGTCCTTGGCCGCGCAGTGCAACAAAGGGGTTTAGTTTAATTGGGTTGGATACTTACGCAATGATTTTTTGGAATATTTCCACGAAGCACAGGAGGAAGGAAACCACTACTCGTGATTATTGTTGATCATCGCATTGTTTGTGTGGAAGGAACCGACATATTCACAATTTCCTACAGTTGAGCCATATGTTTGCAAAACCTCGCGATATTCCTCACTTTGGTTTTCCAAGGAGCCGACACGCGCAATGGAAAAAATAAATTTTGGGGTATGGTTGGAGATGGACTTGCGAACGATTATGAATCTGCGTCTCAGGCTGTCATCCAGTTTTTTTGAGAAGTACCAAAATATTTCATGTTTTAAGGTCGATTTCCACAGGGTTTATGTCAAGGCACAGAGGGAATCAACAGGGGCATGACATCTTTTTCCATATTCGGTCACAAAGGATGAATTTGTAGAGGTCATAAAGTGACGATCGATAGAATGGATTACCCCATCCATTGGAGACACTAAGACAAAGGAAGATACCACACAACATGCAGGTACCAGTGGAAAGGACACAAAAACAAGAAAAGATGCAGAGAAAGAAACAGAGAAATACAAAGAAGGAGCGACTGAAGGAACAGAGGCAGAGAACAACCAGGGTGGCTAGGACCCTCCCAGTGACATAAAGCCAAAAGATTCACCGTTTATTATTCGGAAGAGAGAACCTACAGTGACTATGACACATCTAAAGGAGAACCAGAAAGAAACCAAGTCTAGAGGCGCAACACCGCTTATCCTCACTGAGGGGGACATCAACGAGATTAGGGATAAAATGCAAGAATTCACAGCAGAGTCATGGAACAGGATCGAGGATCACTACACCATGCTCTTAATCGACATCGAAGAGCGAATGGAAGAATTAAAGGTCTGGTGTATAAAGTTAGACAACAAGAGCAACCAACCAATCAACAAGCGTAGACAAGTTAACTAGCGCGTCTAGAGCACTGAATAGAGACACAATTTGGTTTGAGAATATTGCAGGTACCAGGCGGAGTGCTACATTTTGAAGCTGCAGAAGATAGATAGCATGCGAAAACATGGGAAAGTATCAATATAAACATCGATGCACTGCTGACACAAATTTTCCACGAGTTCCATGAAAGCATCACAGAATAATTGAGGGGGAGAGAACAATGCACTTCACAATTCACCATGCAGGTGCATAAGGAAATAAATACGATGAAGACGAAGCTCGATTTGGTGCTCAATGAAATAGATGAGGCATGCTAGCAAAAAAAAATGTTGGAAGAACCCATCATAAAAACTTGAAGTGAAGTTCCATACATTTAGGTTTGTGCAAAAGGGAGCACTAGAAGACAAGGTTGCGAAGCTTTCCCTCGCGATAATAGAATCAAAGAATAAAATTGAGAAGTTTAAGTTTGAGAATCAGGCACAGATTACTGAGCTACAACTAAGGCTGCAACGAGTCACACCACCGGAGGTGCAAGAGCAGAGGGAAGTAGATCTCGAAACCGCATTGGAAGGAATATCCACTACAGTAACGGACTGTGGTAATATTTTATATGATACAATGGATATTTGGACCTCGTTGTAGGAGGCTATAAATATTCATTGGATTTAGGAAGAGATACATGTGAAGCAGAAGAAACTAGAAGAAATACGAGGACCTTAGCAATCTCATAGAGGTTTGCTAGGATCATAGACGGAAACAATCTTCAGAGTCAGATTGAAGATATTTGGAGGAAGGAGTAGATGATAACAATGAGGACTCAACCATGGCAGGTTGAGGTCATTTAGCTCCCAGAGATAGTAGATGGAAAGCTTGAGGATATGTGATAGTGGAAAAATATATGTCTTAAATAAGACATCCATACCAACAATAGAGACGCTGCTCGAAGAAGTGCTCCAGGAAGAAAATAAGATTGCAGAGATACTTTAGCCCTGCAACAAGCCCTATGACAGCATGGCAACAAATATTTAGGGCATACCAGTTGAGTGACTCAGGACGAGTCACATGTGAGTGTTGGGGTCCTGTTGGGCGCAACCCAACTTGGTCTATTTTTGGTCAAAGACTCCGCATATTGAGGAGTGGAGTGTACGGTACAACGAAGTCAAATCTACCGCGCAGTGTTTAGGGGCTTCGGGGTGGGTCGAAGCCCATCATTTTGTAACAGGTTTTGGGTTTTAGCTCGTTGTTTTGTCGGAGCCCATGGTATATGGACCATGGTTTTTTATTGATGTAAAGCTATATAAGGAAATGTAATATTGTGTCAAATTCATAACATGCATACTGAATGAGCAAACTATTGTGTTTTTTGTGTTTAGTATTTTTTTGGGCCTTAAGGAAAGGCTCTGGAGCTGAGTGCGAGAGACCTTGGAAGAGTCTACAACTTTGTGCGCAAACCACTTGCAGTTGTGTGCATAGGTTTAAGAAGTTGTAGGCCTTTAACAGATCCATATTTAATAAAGAAGAATAATTTTGTGCATATTTTGTGTTTATGTGTTTTGTGGTTGCTTTCTATCGATTTATGTGAAGTAATGATAATGCAGTTGATCTTATTATGTAATATGTTTATGGTTATCTTAATGATGCAAAGCAATTGATTAAGCTATAACCACGTAGTAGTAATATATTTGTTAGAAGATTTATTAAGTATAGAGAAGTAAAGTAAATCCACCTCATGTAGTACCTCAAGATTGTAGAAACTTGGTTCTGCAACCTCCCATAGCCACCTTGAGTGAGACTGTAATCTGCTTGCAGGTCATTGCCGAAAGGGCCAGTGTCTGAGGGTTTTGTTGGAGTGAAGTCCAAGCTGAACTTGGATCAAGGCCAAAACGAGCCAACAAGTGATTGTTAATAATAAATTTTCAAATGTAACTATATTCATAAGCATGTAATTTATATTAATATATTAATAATTCTATAATGTAATTTATATTAAATTTATAAATATTTTATTGTTAATTTATATAAACATTATCATATATAATATTAATATAGTTACATTTGAAAATTTATTACTATAACTAATAACGACTATAGCTTATTTAGTGCCTTATATATTATATAAACACTTATTTACCATCTTATATATTATATATAAAAATGTACTTTATATAGATTAATAATACAATATTTATAAATTTAATATATAATTACATTATAAAATTATTAATATAAATTAGACTCTTATTAATATTAATATATAAATAAGTATTCTTGTTAATATAGTTATATTTGAAAAAATATTATTATTATTATTATTATTGACACATGCACATATATATTATTAAACTCTATAATATATAAATTTACTTTACATTTAAAAATATAAATTAAATTATTTATATTTTATCTCTATTTAGGATTTTATTTCTCTATATTTATTACTCTTCATGCTCTTCACTGTTCATCAAATCTTGAAGATGGAGTTGAGTGGAGGTTCCAAAACATCAACTACAATATCTAATTCTATGGATCTTCCTCTATCTATGAACATATTGGCTCTTTAAAAAAGTGAAGAGAAATTAGAGAAAGGGAACATAAACTAGAATTATCTACAATGTTTACTGAATATAAACTCAAATTATCCACAATTTTTATGGAACATAAGCTAGAAATATCCATAAGGCTTGACAACAAATAAAATCATTAGAAAATAAAATGACAGTACTGGAAAGAAATAGAAGATAGGGTGCAAGAAATAGAAAATAGAAAACAATCAATGGTTGAATAAAATTACACTTTGTGAGACAAGATTAAAAAAGTAAAATAAAAACTAAATAATAATTTGGCCCTAATTAGCATAAAGAATAAATTAAATATCAAACCCATCAAAAGGAAATGAATAGAATAATTGAACTAGATCGAGAGCACCATAAAAGATCCCTAAACCTAGTAATTGTAGGTATATAAGAGAAAAAAGATGAGGACATGTTAGAAATAGTACAAGAAAAATTAAAAACTAAGACACAAATAAAAACAAATTATCTCACAGAAATGAAAAAGACGGTAAAATACTCGAGCATAAACATAGATTGATCTACGTTAAGGTTAGTTGTAATGACCATAAATTAGATATACTTAGTAAATCCCAATGCCTAAAAGGGTCGGGAATATTTATGAATGAAGTTATTATTTCAAATTACTAAGCTAAACTAAGGAAAGAGGTTTAAAAGGTAAAGGAGGCAAGAAAGGAAGGAAAATTGATAATCATTAGAAATAGGAAAGATATTATTAGTGATAGAGACCAAAATAAGAGCTATAAATATGAATTGGGAACACTTTGGATCCTCTTATGGAACAATCATAGATTTCCATGGCGTAAAGGTCCTATGTTAAGTTGGATTTCAAGTGATATTGATATTATTTTTTTAGTTGAAACTTGGGAGCATGATGAATCCAAGGCCCCCCACATAGATGGATTCATTCTCTAGTTGGTATAGAACAAGAAGTACTCACATAGAGGTTTTGGTAGAATAACTTGTTATATAAAAAATAATATTTATCCTCACATTCAACTTCATAAGATGAAATCCCTCAATCAGTACATTTGTATCGAAATTTCTGACTCTAACACCAATTGGATTTATCTTGCAATTTGTTATTTTTCTCCTATCAACTCAACCTCCTATAAGAAGAAAAACCTAGATAAGAACTACCCCTTCAAGACTTAGAATATGGTATTCATAGTCTAAGGAATGGAGGTAATATCCCCTTGTTAGGGTAATTCAATGCTAGCACCGCAACTAACCAGGCTACTCTCCTAAGTAATAACTCTCACCCTGATCCCTAATGCCCAGATGAGGAATTTCCCTTAGCTAGTAGATTAAAAAGAAACTATGAAGACATAACCAAAAACAATTTGGTACTGAGCTAATCAAGCTCTATATTTCCCAAGACCTGATCATTTGTAATGGAATTAATAAGTGGCCAACTTCCAAGCAGTTGACCTATATTCATGGGCTTGGTAGTAGTATTGTGGATGATGTGCTATTTGATATCCATGTTCTTAACCGTATTTTAAATTTTGACCTCATAAATGACCACGATCTTGACTCTAACCATAGACCTATAAACTTAACTCTAAAAATTGACATTCACACTAGTTGTATGTAAGAAAATTGTGAGAGTCAAAGGCACATTCATTTATACATAAGTAAAATTGAACTCTTCATAAAGGATTTAAATAGGGATTTAGATTCATTAACGTATAATGATAGCATTGATCACATCTACAAAAATTTTACTACAACCCTTTCAACTATCAAAAACAAGTTCTCTACTAAGGTGTCTTATAAAAATAATAATAGAACTTCCAACCCTTGGTATGATAATGATTGTAAAATTGCTAGGAAATAAATTAGATATGCTCCTAACGAAACCGTACAGCTTGAAAAAATAAGTATATACAAATCTCTCATTAAAAAGAAGAAGAAATTGATCCAAAATTACGCAGGAATGTAACATAATACAGGAATAAACATAAACATAAAGATGCAACAAAAATAAATTCTCATTCCATTAATATCAAATAACTGTACAATATGCTTACATATGGAATGGAAATAACTAGCTCGGGCGATAGTAGCTTATCTCTAAGAAGAGATGTGTCAACTACATGCCTTTGAACTATGTTACAATCAGGCTCAAGGGAATTTTTATTATTGAACATCAAAGGGAAACCTTAAACAACTAAAAAAAAACCATAGGAGATGGAACACAAAGAGTTTTTGGGCCCCGTTGGGCTTAGTTGGGCAGCTAAATTCCTAGGGTCATAACTTGGTCATATGATCTCTGTTTGGCGCATACGATACCTCATTAGAGATATCTATATGAGTAATACAATATTTGTGGCAAGCCCATTCCTATGCTCATGGACCTGCTACTGAACTCAAAAAATCGTTGTTTAGGGGTTAAAACAACTCTGTAAATTTAGAACCCAAAAAACTACTAAATATAGTAAATTATGATATAAACAAAGAAGTTGATGAAATTGATCAGAGGTCCAAGTGGAATAGGAGGGTGGCCACCGATGTCCGCTTGGATCACAAATCATATTTAAATAGGAGGTAGGCACATATTCTCCACCTTTCTATAGTTTAGGCGAAAAAGTTTTATTGAAAAACTCTTGTTCATAAAATGAAAGAAAATCATTCGATCACCTTAAAGAATTGAGATATTTATCTTAAGTATATTTATGATTCACCTAACACCACTTCCATCATCTTGAACACTCATATAGAAGAGGATATCTTCTCTTTGGAAGATGTTGAGTTCAGGATTAAGAAATTCACTAATGGGAAAGCTATGGATATTGAAGGCTACCAAGCTTAAATTCTCAAAATGGGAAGGTCTATAATCATCCCTCCTTTACACAAACTCCTCAATCTGGCAATGAAACAAGGCTTCCCTAAGCCTTGGAAACAAAGCCTTATTATTCCTAAATTTAAAGATGGGGATAAAAGAATCCCCTCTAACTACAAGACCGCTATGATTAGCCACATTTTATCCACATTGTATGGAATCAATTTGGAAAATAAGATTAGCCTTTGGCTTGAAATCCATGGTAAAATATCTAAAAGGAAATCTGGATTTAGGAGACATCACTCAACTATATACCATCTTGTTACTCTTAGGATAATTGTAGAGGAATGCTGCAATAATAAGACTAATATCTTCTGTTGTTTTGTTGGCTTTAGAAAAGCTTTCGAAATCGTTCCTCGAGATGAGCTATGGAAGACGATAGAAGATATAATGGTTCCTCCCAAGTTGAGGGATATTGTGACTAGGCTATAAGATAATGGTATTGTTAAGCTCAGGACCACCGAGGGTTGGTTAGAAGAAATTACATGCAATATTGGAGTTAAGCAAGGATGGCCCTTATCCCCTACCCTTTTTGGCATTTATATTGATAAAATAAAAGAATGCTTGGAAGTTGCAGGATGTGATGGCTCCATAGTCACTAGTATGGTCATTAATCTTCTCATTTATGCTGACGATATCATTATTTTAGCTAGAAGCCATGATGATATCAACAATCAACTTAGAATCCTTTAAGATTATTGCTTCAAGGTGGGTATGATTATTAATATCGACAAGACTAAAGTCATAATAATTAAATCCAAAAATATCAACCATGATAATTTCATTTATGATAATAACTACTTGAAGAAATTTTTTCATACAAATATTTGGGAATCAACATTCATCATAAACTCAATTGGAATTATAACATTAAGAAAAGGATAATTGGAGGCTGGAAAACTTATTTTTGGCTTGAAACAATTGCAAGTTGACATATATTTAGGCATGGAGTCAAAAAAGTTCGTCTTTGAGACTCTCGTCACCCCTGTTATTTTATATGGATGTGAGGTTTGGGGTTACAGTATATCTAGAGAATCGTGGAGGAATATTGAGCTTATCCAAAAGCAATTTATAGCCTACAACATCAAGATTAAAGGAAATAATCCCTACCTTATCCCCTTGATTGAATCTAGCCTTTCCCCCATTAAAAGTATGGGTATGATTAGTTATCTAATGTATGATAAGAAGCTATACAACATGGAAGCCAAGATATATCCTAAAATTGCTTCTAACTCAAGCCAAAACCCCTACCTATGGCTCAATCAAGGTTGGCATAAGGAAGCCTAGCCTTGGCTAGACCATTGGGTGGTAAAGGAGGCAACCATATTGAAGAATTATGATAGTATTTTAAAATATTATTACTTCAAAATATAAGGACAAGTTGTGGGACGATAAGGAAATAGAGGGAAAAATGAAGCTAAGATATTATAAGGAGGTGATCAACCCTAATCTCGAAAACCATAATATCTTTCTGTTTTGACTAATGCTAAGAAGAAAACGAACATTTCCAAGTTAGGAACTAATGCTCAAGAGCTTCATAGTGAAACTGGGCGTTATCCTATTCCCAAAACACCTTGGGACGAGAGAGTTTGTCACCTTTGCGAGACCAAAACAACTGAAGATGAAAAACACTTTATCTTGGATTTCCCAGCTCTTACTCACATTTGTTAGAATTTTCAAAATCTTTGCCACACTACCAACCTTCTTGACTTACTAAGTCAACAAAACTATAGTGAACTAGGAGCAATTTTCTCCCTTCTTTTTGATCATAGAAATAAAATGTTAAAGAATATCAATTAATCTCTTACTTTCTTAAGCTATGATAGACCATATTGGTCTTTGTTGAGGTTAATCATCATCATCATTATCATTTATGCATTCAAAAATGTAATTTAATTAATGAAAATTTTTAATTTTTATCAACAACTATATAATCCAATTTCAACAAATTTAATTGGGTTTATCTTGGGTGGTTGGGAGGAATGATTTTCGTCCTCCCTACCTAAGTTCAATGTCTAACTATTCATCATCATTATTACCATATCATCCCTTTTTCATGATTTAAAGCTAGTTAAAAATTGTTGGAATGACAAAATTTGAATTGTTAAATCTATATAAGTTGAATGTACAAAATTTTTTAAGGGCTCCAAATCCATTTATTTACTTAAAAATACATTTTGAACAATAAAAAACATCCTCAAATATAGTAAAAAGTTGTACCATACAATCCTTTTTTGATGAGTTAAATCTAGTTAAAAATTGTTGGAATGACAAAATTTGAATTGTTAAATCTATACAAATTAAGTGCCAACAAATTTCTAGGGCTTTAAATCAATATATTCATTAAAAAATACATTTTGCAAAATAAAAAGTATCCTCACATCTAGTTAAAAATTGTTGGAATGATAAATTTTGAGTTGTTAAATCTATACAAATTGAGTGCGCAAAAATTTTTCAGGGCTTTAAATCCATTTGTTCATTCAAAAATATATTTTGAACAATGAAAAGTATAACTGAATGTAAGCTTTTGTGAGTAGAGTTACTCAAAGATTTGTCTTTCGGATTCATCACATAAATATTTTAAATTGCCAACCTGTTTTAAACCATCTAATGTGGTTCATCTAATCGTCTTGAAAATGATTGTCGCCCCATTTTGAACCAACTAATGTGATTTATCTAATCATCTTGAAAATAAACCACATTAACTAATTCTAAACACATCAACAATTTAAAGATTTGTAAAATAGATTAAAAAAAACATATCTATAAATTAAAAAAATCCTTAAATTAAAAAAAAAATGAAACAATTAAATTTCACTTTAGTATAAATTATTAATTATTGTGATTTTAAACCTAAAAAGTATATGAAACATATGAAATTCCTTTAGTACTGCGGCTTGCGGAAAAATACATATATATTTTAAAGTCCAATGGACCATAATATTATTTTTTAACCAAAAATACTCATAATTAATGAATTAATTGTCATTCATTTTAATATTATTTTTAAACTTACTAACTTTATCTTTCTACTATTTTATTTTTTAAGATAAATTATTTAAACTTACTAACTTTATCTTTCTACTATTTTATTTTTTAAGATAAATTATTTAAACTTACTAACTTTATCTTTCTACTATTTTATTTTTTAAGATAAATTATTTAAACTTACTAACTTTATCTTTCTACTATTTTAATGTTTCGTGACTTCTTATACTTCTATGATATATGTATGTACTCAATCATTATATTATATATTATTGATATAAACTTTATAAATAACCATTATCAATTTTCAATTATTTTAATGATAAGTAAAATGCTTGCTCAAAACGTGTACATGGAAAATTGTGCACATTTATAAATAAAAAAACATTATTATATCATTTGACATTAAAATACCAAATTCGATCACGAGGCCAAATGTCTAGGAATTTGGCCACCAACTCATAAAGTTACTTCACTTGCATAAACACTAAAATATCCACTCCTTTTTTAGAAAAGCTTGTTAGTCTTCCCCACATAAGTACGAGTGGTATTCATCAGCATTAAAATATCTATTGAATATTTTTCTTGTCGCCTAGCTTGTTAGTCTTCCCCACAAACTTTTAAGCATTATCTTTGGATTCCCTTATGTTTGGAACTCTTAACTTTAATGGTTAGTTTGTACAAATGATTGCTTTTCAAAGTATAGTGGTGCTATAGTACATTGATCATGCAAGTGCTTCCTCCACTTGCTAAGAGAATATATGTCTACATTACCATCTATCACCTTCACCTTTTGCTCCAAAAGAGTAAAGCTTATCTTGAGATTAGTGCACCTTCCTTTATGTATTCAATTTCTTTTAAGTTGTCAATGATTCATTATGTCCTATTGAAATAAAGGTTTATCAAGCCATTCTTGCATGATAAAAAGGTTTGAAGGATTCAAATTGTCCTCATGATCCTTTATTTTTATATAATGGACCTATTTTATTTTATTTGTTTAATTTTTATTTTTTAATTATTATTAAGTATGTTATTCTTTATATTAAATTTATATTATTTTTTAAGGTGTAAATTAGGTGGTGATATGGTGTATTAGTAAGGTACTTTTTGTAATGTTGTTGGTTTGAGCATTAACAATTTTTTGTAAAATGTGTGGAGTTATATGGATACTTAGAGAGTTATATTAGTAGGAATTGAAATAAATCTGATTTCACTTAAACACAAGTCTAATCTAGTTGTTAATTCTATTGATCACACAAATAATAATAATAATAATAAAATGAGATTTGAACTAAGGTAACAAACATTGCATGGATCATCCTTGGTTTTTAAAGAAAACAAGAACTTTCTTTAGCCTTAGGGTTAGGTAAGACCACCAACAATGAAGCTAAGGCATTAACATTACTTCCAAATTTAATGCTTCTGAAGAGTTCATCAATTTTTGGTGAAGATGGATTCTTTGATGATTATTCTTATATGCATTGTCAATTAACCTCGCAAGGACAATCATTCAATTGTCTACTCTCCAAAGGGTGGCAAAAAGTTTTGCACAATGTAAATTCGGTCATATCTTAAGACATCTCAATTCTTCACGTGATAAGTATGTGAATGCGGGGGTTGGATTGCATTCAAGTCACTTAAAATAAAGGAAGCGAGGGGCTTGTTCTTCATCATCTCCCATGAAATATATAATACTTATCAATTTTAATTTAATACACATCAACACTATGGATAAATAACAAGTAATTCCAAAGGAGGGCATTTGTATTTTAAAGGGCCTTTATTCCTCTGTTATGCCAACTAATATGCAGGTGGTGGTGGATAATATCCCATGTGAGGATGGGATGACTGGTTTCATGTTGTAGTAAGCCTCGATGAGAAAAAAAATTGTATGCATCCCCTTGCATTCCTTCTTGCCTTATCACATAGACCTAAGCCCTGGAGCCATTAGGAGATCATACGTCAAGTGTCATATCTTTGTTTTAAATGGTGAGTTGACACTTCAAAAGCTAGGCCTATATCCAGGATCACAAGATAAGGAATTGAATGATGGGCATACTTTTTTTGGTGTGATTGTCTTAAGCTCAAAAATTTGTAAAGAAGGTGACCATGAACAAATTGAAAAACCTAATGGTCACTTAGCGTGGTACACCATTTGTGAAACCTATAATTTTCACAAGGATATTAGGAGTTGCAAGAGGACTGGTTAAATAGTTGGGATATTTACTAGTTAACTGATAATCCACTATAAATAGTTGTTGCATGTCAGTTCTAAGGAAGGACTAGTTGAGGCTGAGGTTAAAGGGATGATAACTATCAATTGTATAATTAGAAATTTTTACAGGTCATTTATAGAGTCATGAGGAAGCCTATGATGCATTGCGCAATCAATTCCAAGGAATTTACTATTTAATAGGGCGACAAATCCATAGTGAGAGAGTTGGCAGAGTGCAAGAGTTTCTTGGTGAAAGAAAAGAATTGTATTGTTTCATGTTCTTGACTTTATACAATACACAAATAGCGGGGTTTCAGGCAGTGTGCTTTCCCCAGATACATCTTATGTTGTGTGATTGATTATTTCTTTCTCTTACTTGTTTTGTGAATATGTGATCGTGTTTTATTTCCAAAAATTGTAGAAGGATACCATATTTTGTTTTAGTACATTACAAGATTAGGCTGAATCCCATTGTTAGATTTTCTGCATGGTATCAGAGTGCCATGAATCACAATAAAAGAGAAGAACAAAGTTTTTTTTGAACAGGTTCGAATTTGCAGATTTATTCTTCAGGACCCAACAATAAATGAAGATGTATTTCAATGGATTGAGAATCGAATATGCTCTTGAGGGAAATTCAAATTAAATAGCATGGAAGGACATGATGGAGGTAGTGCTTGAGGACATGTTGTGGTAAAACACAACCCCCCCATTTTTGACTTGTTCACTTCAAATAATGGGGACCCTTTTTATAAATTTTTGGCTAAAAACCTTTTAGGATTTTATTTAACTAATTATCCTACGCTTTTGTTAATTTTTCATTTTCTTTGGATTTTTGTTTTGATTGAATCGATTTTTTATAAGCCTCCCATTGACGCTTGTTTTGCCTCATTTGGTCAACTAGTTTAAAAATGGTACTCCTTTGAAGTCCCATCATTTTTCTAGTCTGGGTTAAAAATGCTATTTTTATTGTTTTTCAGAGTGGCTGTAGTTTAGAAAATTTCATAGCTAAACTAAACATCATTAAAATAAAACCAAAATTAAAAATTAAAAAAAAATTAAAAAATTTACATCATCGGATCCATCGCAGATCGCAAATCGCAAATTCGAATCCGTCGCAGATCGTAAATTCGAATCCATCGCAGATCGCAAATCGCAAATTCGAATCCGTCGCAGATCGTAGATCGCAAATTCGAATCCGTCGCAGATCGCAGATCGCAAATTCGAATCCGTCGCAGATCGCAAATCGCAAATTCGAATCCGTCGCAGATCGCAAATCACAAATTTGAATCCTTCGCAGATCGCAGATCGCAAATTCAGATTCATCGCATATCGCAAATTCAGATTCATCGCATATCGCATATCGCAAATATCGGATCCATCGCAATTTTTATAACATGCACAATTGAAAAACCCCGATCCAAAGTTCTTGCGATATGCGATGTGTTAAATTTTTTTTTTTTATAAAGTTTTTGTTTCACCTCACGTCACCCTCACCTCACACTCCACTCACCATTTCCCTCCATAATCTCACGTGGATGAATTAACGAGTTTGGATTGATTTCAATGGTTTCTTTTATGGATTTTGGGTTTAGATTGATTCCAATGGTTTGTAAATTAATTTTTATAATTTTTATATTATAATAATTATATTATAATTATAATATTTATTATAATTTTAATATAATTCAAATTATAATATTAATTATATTTAAATTAACTTTTTCAAATCATTTGTATATTAATTTAATTTTGTAACTTAATTAATTTCTAAATTAGGTGATAATTAATTAGAATTAATTGTATATATTAGTTAGTTAATAATTACTTTAGAATTAATTATTAGATAATTAGAATCTAATTTAGGATTAAAATTCTAATTAAAAATTCTGATTTTTAGCCCAGCAAACAGAATTTCTAGATTTATTCCAGATTTGACTCATCAACTTTGGAGGCTCATATAATGAGTTTTAATTGGCCAAATGAGGCCCAGGACGGCTCATTGGAAAGATAAAATCAAGAAGAACATTTCTGAGGAGGTTCCACTAATAGATTTGGTCATCAATTGGGTCAAAAATCATGCAGAAGATCAAACTCCGAATTTCTAAAAACAAAATCAATTTTCTGATTTATTTTCTGCATTTTTATTTGTCCAAGCCCCTTCTAATTGCAGATTCATTCATCAATAATATCTTTGGCCAATTAAACCATCCCAGGCATCAATAGAGAGTTTATATTTTATTTTCAATTATTCATTTAAATTAAATTTGATTGGACTTGTTTTAATGCCAGAAATGGTATTTTTATTTTATTTTATTGTTACATTTTAATTCATTTTGATTTCTTTTTGCAGGAAAACAGTAGAAGATATATGAAGAAAAAGACCTCAATGAATGAGAAAGCTCCAACAATTAAAAGATTAGAATTTTTGAGCAAATAAAAGTGATTGGGCAGATTTTCTTCAACAAACTTTCATCTCAAGAATTCCTTTGCAAATATTATAAATAGCAGATTGCAGAATAGAATAAAGGGTTGTCTCCTCTGCAATTCTAGACTTCTAAAAGCATTTCTGTAATAGGGATTTAGAGTTGTAAATGGGGAGGAGAGAAAATTTCAGATCTGAACATTAATGAGGGTTTATTCTTTATATCTTGAATTATGCATGATGGGCAGAGTTTGCATTTCTGCAACTCTAGTCTTGAAAGCAGAAATTCAAGTAATGTAAAGTACTGTTAGAGACTAGGATCAGAGAAGCATATTCAATTAACTGGTATTTTTGGCATTTATGTATCAAATACCAGTTTCATTTTTATTTTAATAAAATTGTTGTTTCATTTTATTCATGTTTTGGCATTTCTGTTGATATGGATAATTTGTCTCAAATTGTTAAGTATATCTGCTCTTATGAATTAAACTCTGATTTCTGAGTAACCATTACTCAGAAATTTGTCTTATAACACTGATTTATTAAATAGTAATGTGTTGTGAATTTCTTCCACATGTTATTGTTTAATTATTAGTTTCATTGATATGATAATCGATATCTTTTTTGTGAATTTCTTCCGGAGTGTTGTTGATTTATTATTTTAGTCAAATGGTCTCAATAGAATGTGTTTTGGTACTCACAAATGTGAGCTAATTGAATTTCTTCGTTAGTTTGACATTAATTAAAAGCCAGACATATTTAAATTCTCATCACTTAATTATCTTGCTCTTAATTGGGTTAGATTTTCATCTACCTGATTGAGATAGGATTTATATTAGTTTATTTTTGCTTGCATTATAGAATAAGTTTGCAATTAGATTAAATTTACATTCTTTTAATTACTCTTCTCAAAGAGGCAAAATCTTAGTTGTGGTTTGGCTGAACCCAAATCAGCTTAAGGGTCATTCTCTTGCTTGATCAACAAGAAGAATTGATCTGATATCCCTGTCTATTGGTAGTTAAGGACACATCATAAACCAGTAGCGATAGGGAAAAGGTAACTGGACCTAGTTAAACCAGTCGGAGCCACTATCATAAATGGAAAAGGAACTGTATTAAGGTCCGGACCGGGTGGTTATCCCCCAATGTTGTAGCAGCGATTTTCGAGGCTTCAACATTTTTGGCGCTAGAAGGAGGGCCTAAAACTTGTTGTCTGTTGGAGTCTTTTCAATTTTAACATTTTATTTAATCACGATGGCTCCTTTTAAACTTCCAATTTGGAGTTGTATCCATGGACGTGCATCTTCCAATACTCCTCCCGAAGTGGTAAGACTCTTGTCTCAGGTAAAGTTTAATGGTGAGAGAAATTCTTCTGCTTTTAATCATGTCCTTCAATTTATTCAAAATGTTTCAAATTATGATTTTCAAGGAATTGATGAAGACATTTTATGCAGAATTTTTACTCTCACATTTGCGGCAAAAGCCAGAAACTGGTGTAGAACTCTTCCGGTTGCCTCAATTCACAGCTGGGATCAATTTGTTACAATTTTCGTTTGTAAATTTGACCACTATGATTATGATCAGGTATGTGATGAAATTGAATATCTTCAAAATGAAAATGAGTCTATTAGAGATTTTAATATTCGACTTCATTTAAATTGTTTAAAATTTAATGTCAAAGATCAACCTATGAAAGAAGAATCACTAGATTTGTTTGCACATAATTATTCTCTTCCTCCTATTCCCGATCCATATGAAATTAGTTCAAGCTTTGTTCCATCCCCTTGCAATATAAATGAGAATTCCAATCTGGATGCGCAAATAAATTGTGATGAGGAGGTTTCACAAAGCTTGGAAAATATTTCTAATCAAATGCAAGAAAACAACAACAACAATTTTGGAGAAAGACCTGCATTGGAATCTGAAAGTTTCTCTGCATTAAATTCAGAAAATCAGATTTCAAATCAGCAAGTGCAAGCAACAATCAAAGTAAATAATAGCATGCAAACTATTGTACAAATTTCTGAATCTTTTCATGATGAACAAATGCTGAAATCAGAGCAGCAAAGAAATCTTCTTCAAAAAAGTGTGAGTACGCAAAGGGATGATTTAGAATCTGAAATTTACAATGAGCATAATGTACAAGAATTCTCAAACAGAAACATTTTTAAATGCATTATTTCAGATTCACATTTTCCCCTTTATCCTGATATTTTTAATGATGATAATTTTTCCCCTCTTGGTGTTAATGATATTTCAGAAAATACAGAGGTTGATCTAAATGAATTACCATTAATTTTTTATCAAGATAGAGAAGCAATTAATGATTATTCTTTTGCCATTAATGAACATGAAATTCTTGTTCCTCCTTGTTTGGATATATTGGATGAAATTGAAGAGAATTCTAAAGAATCTTGTGAAGTCATTTATGATAATTACTTTGACATAGAAGATGTTGATTTCTATTTTTCTCAAGAGAATTCCCATAAGAAAATTCAAATAACATCTGGGAATGAGGAACATTTCAATTTAGAAATTATTCCAACTAATCCTCACTCTAAAGCAGATAATCATCTTCAAGATTTCACTATTTGAGAAAATATTCCAACTTATGATTCATATCATGATCAAGCTTTCATTCATGTTCATAATCATAAATCTCTTTCTGATTCACAAGTTGGAATTCGAAATTACTCAAATTCCATAATTTTGGCCAATCCTTGTGAAAAAGAAATTATTTCAAAACAATCCCAATTGTACTGTAACATTAGTTGTAACAATAGTGATTTCATTTTATTTTTGTTTCCTCACTTATTTTTTCATAAATCAGATTTATTTTCAGAATTTTGATACATTACGCTGGCATATTAAGCACTTTATTATCAAACATTCAATTGATACATTGCACTGTTGGAAAATTGAAGTTTTATATTATAATCAAAAGCATCAAAAGCTATTTCAATTTCAATTTCAATCAATGCTAATGTTTTATCAAAAGCTTATATCTTCTCAAAGGAAATATCAACAAGAGAATGTATTTTTAGAAGTCTTCCAGCAATCCAATTTAATTAATAATTTTCCATTTCATTTGAAAGATTTCCATCCATTTTTCATTGATTCATTTGAAAAATATTTGGAAATTTTTCCTTCATGGAAGATTGTCAATAGCTTAACATTTACACATAACACTAACAATTTCTTCCAGGCCTTTGAATCTAAAAGCTCATATCCACAATCTGGCCTTTCATCTCCTATTTTGAATGTTTCCCAATTATTAATAGAAATCCATCTAGACTTCTATGATCCAATTGGTATTCAATTGGAAAGAAAATTTCATCAGAAGGAGATTTTAGATAAGCTTCTAACAATAGTTGTACATTCTGATTTCAGGTCTAATTTTCTTAGTTCAATAAGATTTCTATTTTTATTACTAACATTTGAATTGTACATACATGCAGGGATTAAAATGAGAAAATGGTTACACTGGAAATATGACTATACCTAGTCATTTTTCAAGTATATGGTTAGAATAGGAGTAGAGTTAATGAAGTTAATTTATTTTCAACAGTTTTGTAGATTAAAAATAAAACAAAGAAATCAGCCAGTTTCATACATGTTCAGTGAAAACTTTTTCTCCCAATCAGAAAATTTTAATTCTTCTTTTCATTTTTAAATTTCTTACAGCAATACCTCTACTCTGTCTATTCTGAATAATGACTTGATTAAATTCAATTAAGGTTGCACTTGGCATCAATCGCCTTAAAGCCACTTTGCTTAATTTCAGGATTTCCTTCTAAGATTTTCTTTTGAAATTTATATGATAAAGTTTTTGAGGATATAAAAGCTTCATGATCTCATTATCCCATGAAATGTATGACTGTCTATGATAAGCTTAATTCTGATTCAATCATTATTATTCAGTCTAACCTTTCGTGGTAATCATATGAAGTTCATACTATCTTCCTCGAAATTGGTTAAGCCGACCTTTAGGATGTCCATTTTGCTGTGTGCACACATTCAAATCTGTTTTGACATTTTTCCACAATTAGTGGCTTTATCCCATTCAAACCTTTAGTTTATTATTTGATGTTGCAATATGCATCATATTCATTTACTAAAGGTATTATTGAACAGTGACTATAACAATACAGATTTTTCTCAAGTTAATTCGAACTGTCCAGAGGTAATAAATTGTTGTTGCAATTCAAAAAGGAAGCATAGTTTCATATTTATTTCTGGTAAATTTTATATTTCCTGAACATGAATAAACATATCTTATTTAGGCTGATTGCTCTCTCCGATTTAGAATAAATAATGAGATGATTTTGAGCAAAGTCAGAATTTTGATAAATCGAAGGAATAATTTGAAGATTCATGAGGTAAAATCTACAGACAATTTCCTTCCAGGTATGCATTTACAAGTTCATTTTCATCTATTATTAGTTTATCTTTTCTTTAGTTTATTTTTTATTTTTGTTTTGTTTTATTTGTAGGTTTTCATTTGTTTTCAAAACTTGAAGTAAGCAGCAAACCCATTTCAAATTTGCAACAGGTTCAGGGAAATTTTATTTTGAGAATTTGAACATTTTTAAATTTGCTTTCAACCATCAGAAAACCCAATTGAAATTTCAAGCAATATCATAGGATTCAACGTGATTTTCATATTGCTGATACTTCAGTGAAAATGTTTGCAATATTCTCAGCCTACTCATTTTCGTCAATCATTTCATTCCGATATCACATCATCCACTTCACAACCATCCGTAGCGAAATGTTTCATCGGAAGTAGCTCTTAGCAGTTTTGATAACAAATTGTTTATAAAAGATCTCTGATGTATTACTTCACTCATATGCCATATCGCATTTCGCATATCAGAGGTTTGCAGTTGAAGTATACTTCCATTATCATGAATTTCCTTTACCAATATTGCGACGACCACATAATTATGGACCCGATATGAAATTCAAATCAAGTTTATAAAATATCGCGTCCATTCAATCGCAAATAATGGTAGGAGCATAACTTTAATAATTCCATAATTAAATATGGAATTCCAGACATCTCTATTTTCATATTTAAATTTTATTATTTTGGATTTGGTCTTGATTCTGGACAATTTATAAAATCATGGAGTTTATATGAAACTTATAATATTTTGAGAAACATTCATTACTACAAATTCGCATTCTCATTTTTGATGCATTTCTTTTAATTTCAACTCCCTTGAGCACTAAGCATTCTATTTTTACATTTTACTGCTTGCTTTAATTTTGATAAAATAAATAATGATTTTGGGTTATAGGATTTTGCTTAGTTTGACTTCTTCAAGTTTTTAATGTTAATTAAAATAAGAAGTCAGCTAGTTTGGAGAAACTGATACCTTTCAGGTAAGATCAAAAGCAATTATCCAATGGTAAGATTCATGTACCCACTTTCATTAATTTCTATTTCGTTACTTTAAATTTCAGTTTTATTTTTCTGATATATAAATCTGTTTTGCAGTTCTCCATTTGAAGCTTTCAATCCTCTGCGAGATCATACTTTCAAAGTCCTATATTCTTCTCCTGGATTTATTTAAATAAGTATCAATAATCTTTATCGAAATAACGACACCAAGATGTTTCTGAACTTTTGATTTGTTTCTTTAAGCATTCCTTTTATTAGAAAATGATTAAGATGATGCTTTGAAACAAGAAGATTGTTATTAGACAGAAAATTTTCGTTGTGGCTGAAATGATCATCACTGCTATCCAAAAAGCCTAAAAACACTTACAACCCTACAAGGTATGATTTTTCTAAATCTCGACATAAGAAGGACTGATTACACGATTATTTTCTTTTTCTTCATATTGTTGAGACAATGGTATAACCATTCTTTCTAGAGTTTGTATTTCAAAAACTTGGATTTTCCTTTCACTTTTCAATTTCTTCATTTCTGTTTGCTTATTTCTTTCTCATTTTAGCATAAGGATTCTTTTTCCTTTGATTTTCAATTTTGATTTTGGTGAATTTGCCATGATTTATATGGAAGACCTTCTTGTTACCTAACTATGGTTGGCATACATGGAGAAAAATTGTTAATAATCATCTATTAACTTTTTCTTAAATCTCTTAGTAAAGTTTGATTTTCTTATTATAAAGGTAGACATACTTAAGGAAGAGATTACCAATTTAGGGAAGTTGACAAAGTATCATAAAATCTGGAGAAATTTCTTTTTCATCAAAATTGTAATCATTTTGAGATTTCAATATTTTATTAAGATCTTTCAAAGTTCTATTATCAGTCAAGAAAAGTTATTTTTAACCAAGTAAAGACACTTTACAGCAAAGCACCTTTTAACTCTGAAATTGTCATTCTTAACTCTTAAGGAGTCAATGATTCTCCCTGTCCCGAAAAGTCTTATTTTTCTAGAATATAATCCAGAGATATATTTAAAATTAAAAGATAAGAGGTCTCATCATGAGCCTGCTTACCATGATCATAGGGGAAAAATAGGCTGACATTACCAACACTGCTAAACAAACCAGGGTAATGGCTTATGATTGCAAACAATTATAAGACAAGGGGTCTCATCACGAGCCAGCTTGTTCAGTCTAATTATAACCAGTGAATGGCATTGTCAACTATCTAGCTATCAAACCAGGACAATGACTTTTAAGATTTATAATAATAATAATAATAATAATAATAAAATAAAATAAAAATAAAAATAAAAATAAAAATAAAAATAAATAAATAAAAAAGAAATAATAATAAAATAATATAAATGGATTTATCTCTAGGTCAATAATTCTTAAAGAGATGGGATTCTGAATCATTGGTGATTAAAAGGTAACCCTATCGAGACTATAGATGTTTGCTGGCAACAGTGGCTCTACCTGTGACAAATGAGTATATTTTAAAAAGCTAAGCTGTAAAGTGACCCCTCCTTTATCTCTACAACTAATTAAGGACTGATATAGAGTTTTGAAATATTTTAATTTATGAGGAATTTTAAGAAAACTTACAGTTAGATGATTCTTTCTTTTATTCAGACTGATGAACCTAGTCAAGCATTTTAAGCATAATTATCTTTTCTTTAATTATTTTTACTTGAATTTTAGGAAAATCTCATTCATATCAAACAGAGATAACTGGTTCTTCTCCTGTGTGTTGCCATTGTTGTGGTAAAACACAACCCCTCCATTTTTGAGTTGTTCACTTCAAATAATGGGGACCCTTTTTATAAATTTTTGGCTAAAAACCCTTTAGGATTTTATTTAACTAATTATCCTACGCTTTTGTTAATTTTTCATTTTCTTTGGATTTTTGTTTTGATTGAATCGATTTTTTATAAGCCTCCCATTCACGCTTGTTTCATCTCATTTGGTCAACTAGTTTAAAAATGGTACTCCTTTGAAGTCCCATCATTTTTCTAGTCTGGGTTAAAAATACTATTTTTATTCTTTTTTAGAGTGGCTGTAGTTTAGAAAATTTCATAGCTAAACTAAACATCATTAAAAAAAAAAAAATTACATCATCGGATCTGTCGCAGATCGCAAATCGCAAATTCGAATCCATCGCAGATCGCAAATCGCAAATTCGAATCCGTCGCAGATCGCAAATCGCAAATTCGAATCCGTCGCAGATCGCATATCGCAAATTCGAATCCGTCGCAGATCGCAAATTGCAAATTCGAATCTGTCGCAGATCGCAAATCGCAAATTCGAATCCGTCGCAGATCGCAAATCGCAAATTCGAATCCGTCGCAGATCGCAGATCGCAAATTCGAATTCATTGCATATCGCAAATTCGGATTCATCGCATATCACATATTGCAAATATCGGATCCATCGCAATTTTTATAACATGCACATTTGAAAAACCCCAATCCAAAGTTCTTGCGATATGCGATGTGTTAAATTTTTTTTTTTTATAAAGTTTTTGTTTCACCTCACGTCACCCTCACCTCACACTCCACTCACCATATCCCTCCATAATCTCACGTGGATGAATTAATGGGTTTGGATTGATTTCAATGGTTTCTTTTATGGATTTTGGGTTTAGATTGATTCCAATGGTTTGTAAATTAATTTTTATAATTTTTATATTATAATAATTATATTATAATTATAATGTTTATTGTAATTTTAATATAATTTGAATTATAATATTAATTATATTTAAATTAACTTTTTCAAATCATTTGTATATTAATTTAATTTTGTAACTTAATTAATTTCTAAATTAGGTGATAATTAATTAGAATTAATTGTATATATTAGTTAGTTAATAATTAATTTAGAATTAATTATTAGATAATTAGAATCTAATTTAGGATTAAAATTCTAATTAAAAATTCTGATTTTTAGCCCAGCAAACAGAATTTCCAGATTTATTCCAGATTTGACTCATCAACTTTGGAGGCTCATATAATGAGTTTTAATTGGCCAAATGAGGCCCAGGATGGCTCATTGGAAAGATAAAATCAAGGAGAACATCTCTGAGGAGGTTCCACTAATAGATTTGGTCATTAATTGGGTCAAAAATCATGCAGAAGATCAAGCTCCGAATTTCTAAAAACAAAATCAATTTTCTGATTTATTTTCTGCATTTTTATTTGTCCAAGCCTCTTCTAATTGCAGATTCATTCGTCAATAATATCCTTGGCCAATTAAATCATCCCAGGCATCAATAGAGAGTTTATATTTTATTTTCAATTATTTATTTAAATTAAATTTGATTGGATTTGTTTTAATGCCAGAAATGGTATTTTTATTTTATTTTATTGTTACATTTTAATTCATTTTGATTTCTTTTTGCAGGAAAATAGTAGAAGATATATGAAGAAAAAGACCTCAATCAATGAGAAAGCTCCAGTAATTAAAAGATTAGAATTTTTGAGCAAATAAAAGTGATTGGGCAGATTTTCTTCAACAAACTTTCATCTCAAGAATTCCTTTGCAAATATTATAAATAGCAGATTGTAGAATAGAGTAAAAGGTTGTCTCCTCTGCAATTCCAGACTTCTAAAAGCATTTCTGTAATAGGGATTTAGAGTTGTAGATGGGGAGGAGAGAAAATTTCAGATCTGAACATTAATGAGGGTTTATTCTTTATATCTTGAATTATGCATGATGGGCAGAGTTTTCATTTCTGCAACTCTAGTCTTGAAAACATAAATTCAAGTAATGTAAAGTACTGTTAGAGACTAGGATCAGAGAAGCAGATTCAATTAACTGGTATTTTTGGCATTTCTGTATCAAATACCAGTTTCATTTTTATTTTAATAAAATTGTTGTTTCATTTTATTCATGTTTTGGCATTTCTGTTGATATGGATAATTTGTCTCAAATTGTTAAGTATCTCTGCTCTTATGAATTAAACTCTGATTTCTGAGTACCCATTACTCAGAAATTTGTCTTATAACACTAATTTATTAGATAGTAATGTGTTGTGAATTTCTTCCACATGTTATTGTTTAATTATTAGTTTCACTGATATGATAATCGATATCATTTTTGTGAATTTCTTCCGGAGTGTTGTTGATTTATTATTTTAGTCAAATGGTCTCAATAGAATGTGTTTTGATACTCACAAATGTGAGCTAATTGAATTTCTTCGTTAGTTTGACATTAATTAAAAGCCAGACATATTTTAATTCTCATCACTTAATTATCTTGCTCTTAATTGGGTTAGATTTTCATCTACCTGATTGAGATAAGATTTAGATTAGTTTCTTTTTTCTTGCATTATAGAATAAGTTTGCAATTAGATTAAATTTACATTCTTTTAAGTCCTCTTCTCAAAGAGGCAAAATCTTAGTTGTGGTTTGGCTGAACCCAAATCAGCTTAAGGGTCATTCTCTTGCTTGATCAGCAAGAAGAATTGATCTGATATCCATGTCTATTGGTAGTTAAGGACACATCATAAACCAATAGCGATAGGGAAAAGGTAATTGTACCTAGTTAAACCAGTCGGAGCCACTATCATAAATGGAAAAGGAACTGTATTAAGGTCTGGACCGGGTGGTTATCCCCCAATGTTGTAGCAGCGATTTTCGAGGCTTCAACAGGACAATAGACCGAGGCATTCATTGGTACTGATATTCCTCAGCCCGCAGCAGTAGATGCTCAACAACTTGATGCATGGAAGAAGAATGTAGCAAAGGCAAGAAGTATCTTGTTAGAGTCTCCACGGGAAGTTGACTCCATATGCTATGTGGAAGGCCTTGACAAATATGGCTCAAAATAGTGGTGACCGTAGGAAGTTGGCGTTGAAACACAAGATCAAGAAGATCAAAATGGAGAAGGGCAACACAATCCAAAAATACTTGATGAAGTTCACTAAGTGTCGAGATGAGCTTGGGAGTGTTGGGATAACTGTTGCATTGGATGATTTGGTGAGGCTAGCTCTTCTAGACCTTTCCAGGAGCTTTCATAGCCACCATGACTCTATGAATGGGAGGGAGAAGCTACCAGATTGGGAGAAACTATGGTCTGATTTGGTACAAGAAGAAATTTGTCAGAGCACCAGAGATGGATCCTCATCAAATACTGATGATGAGGAGAAATATTCCTTGGCTCGAAAGGCAAAGAAAGGAAAATGAAAGGCGTCCCATTCCAAATCAGAGTCTAACAAGGCAGGCAAGAAGTGAGACTTGTCAAAGGTAAAATGTTTCAACTGTAATGAGCATGGACACTTTGCCACAAATTTTCCACAAAATCATACCAACAAGAAGGCCTTAGGAGGAGGATTAGGTGAAGCACTTGCTTCACAGTTCGAGTTGTATTTCACTCTCATTTCTTGCATGGTGTCATTAGTGATGGGTTTTTTGTGGTACTTGGATAGTGGAGCTTCATTCCATATGACCGTCAACACATAATTCTTTAATAACTTGGAGGAGAAGGCTCTCTTGATGCACATCAAGATGGGTCACAACGGGAGGTAGAACACTATCACTGTAGGCACAATTACCTTTAAGAGGGAGTTAGGTAATCCACTCACATTAAAAATATGTGATGTATTTTCATGGTTTAAAGAAGAATTTGGTTTATGCTATTATGTTGGAAGATCGTGGCTATGATGTGATATTAAGTGAAGGAAAGGCGTTCCTTTGTCACAAAGCCATGAGATAGGTGAAAAATATTGGGGTTTGAGTAAAGAATCTCTACAAACTGGAGGTAGAAGACTATGCAACACTAAGCACTAAAGTAGAGAAGGGGGAGAGCCGAGACATTGGTGAGTTATGGCATAGGAGGTTGGGCCATCTACACCACAACACTTTGAAAATCATGCAATAGATTTCTACATGACTTCCAAAGGGTGCACTTACATAGAGAGATACATGCAAATGGTGTACATTTAAGAAGCATACCAATTCCATCTTTCACGATAAGGAAAGTCAACCAAAGGCGATTCTTGAGATATTTCATTCATATGTGTGTGGACCATTCTCGACAGCTTCCACAACAAACCACTGGTATTATGTGATTTTTGTTGATGATTTTTCAAGAAAATGTTGGATTTTATTCATACAAAAGAAAGATCAGACTTTCTCCAAGTTTTTTGAGTTCAAGGCACTTTTTGAGAAAGATACATGGAAGAAGGTGAAGGCTCTGAGGAGCAACAATGGTGGAGAATACATCTCTAACGGATTCAAGAACTTATGTGCCTCAGAAGGAATTTGAAGAGAATTGATAGCACCTCATAACCCATTGCAGAATGGGGTTGCAGAAAGAAAGAATAGAACTATTGTGGGAGAATCACGAGCTATGTTGCATGATCATGACCTACCATTACATTTGTCGATGGAAGCATGCGATACAAAAATATTTGTGCAGAACATAAATCCTCATTTGATACTTGGGATGAGTACACCACTGGAGGATTTTTCAGGTAAGAGACCGGATGTGTTGTAATTTAAAATTTTTGATTCATTTGTTTATTTCCATGTGACCAAAGATGCTAGGAAAAATCTAGATCCAACAACAGAGTTGGGGATATTTCTTGGGTACATTGATACACCTCAAAAATATTAGGTGTACTTGCTAGCACACAGGATGAGAGTGGTCAGAAGAGATGTGAAATTTGGTGAAGAGAAAGCCATGTGAACTTCCCTTGAGAGGGAGCTTGAGTTTCTTGCAGTTGAGGAGCTCTTATCTCCAAAGGATGAACCTCGGGATGCAGATCAACCACAAGAAGAGGAACAGAGAGTGGTAGAGACCAATCATGCTTTTCCATCTACTAGAGATGGAAGGAAGTGCACCAGAGAGGCTTACAGATTATTGCTAGATGTAGAAAAAAGCTGAATAAATCACTTATTCACTGAAGATTAACCTGGTCATATATCAATTTCGAATTGCATACATAACACATAACCTTCTTCTACAATTAATTGTCACATGCGGAAATAACAGAAGCAATCTCACATCAATTCAATCACACATTAACTCAGTATGTATGGGGAAAGCCTATAGCTGAAAACCACGCAGCTATTGTGTATATTATAATGGAGAAATCAAGTAACCAAACAAGTACAATACTCCTCACAAGTACTCAGTACTCTCTCATGAAGTTACTCACAATCTGACTCAGTTTTGAACAAGTCTGAGGTTCAAAACTCCCCGCCAATTGCCTTGCCTCTATTGCGCAATCATGGCCTGTATATGAAGAGGTTCAAGGTTCGAATCCCCTTCCCTTGATTGCATAATTGTCATGGACAATTCCTCCAAGTGTAATGCAAATCTCATGCAAAACAAATCTACCAACTGATAGCTTTACTCACCCTTTCATCTACCTCTTCCACTGGTCTCCACTGAACTGATCATGCACTGTAGTGAACTGAAGTGTTCTTGAGTTGACTAATGAGTTAATATTTAGTAAATTAAATATTATTTAATTTACTCCATTCATATCTAGTTGATTAGTTAGTTAACTAATCCCAACTAGTTCAACTAAAACAAACAGAACACAACTCCACTACTTGTCCCGTTAACTCCTCCAAAACTCCTGCCACTGAAGTCTAACTGAAACCAACCATGCAAGATGCCATCAAACCCTAGGAACCACGTGATTCCTTGTGTCAGTTGCATGAGCCACCTCCATGACTCAAACTGAAGTGCGCCAAGAGAGTAAACTGCTGTTTATAGTCAAAATATTATTAAGGGTAAATAATATTTGACTTCCATATTTTTAGGAGATCGGTCTAAAAATAGTCTGGGTCCTAAAAAATAGGGTCTCATCTATTTTTACCGACATGTCGCATACTTCAAGAATCTCCAAGTAGAATTCCCAAATTATGCTCCGTATGTCTAAAAATAGACATAGTCTAAAAAATAGACTTTGCGCCAGAATTTGCCTGCGGGCCCACTTAGTGAAGGCGACTTCATTTCACTAAGCTCCATCATCTTGCTGCATTCTCAACACTCCCTCTCGGCAAGATATGGATTATCTGCAACCCCTATCCTGCCTCTGTGGAATTCGAACTTGCTCCTGGTGAGCGCCTTCGTCAGGATGTCGGCATCCTGATCCTCCGTGGGAACATATGAAAGCATCATGATCCTCCGCTGAACACAATCTCTGATGTGATGGTACCTGATGTTGATATGTTTGGACCTATCATGAAATACTGGATTAGCCGAGAGCTTGATGCAGCTCTGGTTATCACAGTAGATCACTGTAGGCTCCAAATGCAACCTGAACAAACCTGCGAGGATCTTCCTCATCCAAATAGCCTCACATGCAGCCAAGCTTGCTGCCATGTACTCGGCCTCTGCTGAACTGAGTGCCACGGATCTCTGCTTCCTGCTGTACCAGGAAACTGCTGTCGACCCAATGCTGAAAACTCCTCCAGAAGTGCTCTTCCGGTCTATTGGGCTCCCTGCCCAATCTGCATCAGTGAAGCCAGAAAGCTTCACTCCATCCTCCTGTCTGTACCATAGACCATATCCCGATGTGCCTCTGATATAGCGCAATACATGCTTGCCCTCCTTCCAAAAGAGCTTGGTAGGCTTAACCATAGCTTGCGAAAGCTGGTTAACTGCATAGCATATATCGGGTCGAGTATTGACCAGATACATCAACGACCCCACCAACTGTCGATAGACAGTGGCATCCACTACCTCCTCCGAAGTAGCATCTCCCTTCCTCCATCCACCAGGAAGAGGGGTATCAACAGGCTTGCAGCCTTGCATGTTGAACCTCTCTAGAATCTCCCGGGCATACTTGCCCTGAGAAACAAACAATCCTCCACTGCGCTGCCAAATCTCCAATCCCAGGAAATAATGAAGGATGCCCAGGTCCTTCATCTCAAACTCTCGTGCAAGATCCTCCTTGCATGAAAGTATCAACTGCTCATCGCCAGTCAAAATCAGATCATCTACATACAGTACGATGATCAACAGCTTCCCCTCCACCACAATCTGGTACAGGTTTGGATCCGCCTCACTCTTGGAGAATCAAAGCCCGGTGAAGTAGCTGTCTATCCGAGTGTACCAAGCACGAGGTGCTTGCTTCAGCCCATACAGTGCTCTCTTGAGTCGGCACACATGCGACTCACTGCAGAAGATCTCAAAACCTTCAGGCTGCTCTATGTACACCTCTTCCTCAATAACTCCATTGAGGAACGCAGTCTTCACATCCATCTGATGAATGTGCCACCCCATCTTCGCTGAGAGAGCAAGGATGTGGCATGGTACCATGCAACAGATGACAAAGCGCACCTCATAGTCAATCCTGGATCTTGGAGTGAGCCTGGCAGCAATCTCGCACTTGTTACTTCTCTACACTCCAAAATTAAGCCATCATATATACCTTGTAGATATCGCAGAACTTACTCTGTGATTTCCCAACCGGTCTTGGGACAATCTCCCATGCACTGTTCCTGATGATCGAATCATATTCTTCGATCATGGCATCAACCCATGCGGGTTCCTCCACAGCTTCCTCAAAAGAGGATGGCTCTGCCACAACACATTGACTCATAAGAGCCATGTATCCAGTGTACCGATCCGGTGACTGTCTCTGTCTGCGCTGTGCTGTAGGTGGTCCTACAACCTTCTCTGCATCCGGAGCCAGTCGCTCAGCTTCTGTAGTGCGCATGCGCCCTCTGATGGTTGGCGCTGCCTGGGTGGTTTCTTCCACCTCCTGAACCTCCTCTTGTGGCTGATCCACATCCGGAAGCTCCTCCTTAGGAACTAACAGCTCCTCATCTGCATGCAAGTGTAGCTCCTCTCAAGCGAACACTGCATGGCTTTCTCCTCCTGGAATTTTATATCCCGTCGCACAACAGTCTTGCGACTGTCTGGCACATACACCCGATAGTTGTGAGGTGTATCAGTGTACCCCACAAATATTCCAACTTCAGCAGTTGGATCCAACTTCCTTCTTGCATCCTTCGTCACATGCATGTAGACGGGAGATCCGAAAATCCGCAAATGGGAAATATCAGGCCTCTTGCCAGAATAAGCCTCCTCTGGTGTACTCATGCCAAGAACCTTGTGAGGACAACGGTTCTGCACATACACTGCTGTATTGCATGCCTCAGCCCACAAGTGAAGGGGTAGGCCCTGATCATGCAACATCGCCCGTGCGGCACCCACGATCGTTCTGTTCTTCCGCTCAGCCACCCCGTTCTGCTGTGGGTTATGGGGTGCGATGAGCTCTCTCCGAATCCCTTCTGCGCTGCAGAACTCCTTGAATTCAGCCGAGATGAATTCACCACCGTTATCACTCCTTAGAGCAATCACCTTCTTCCACGACTCCTTCTCGACCAGTGCTTTAAACTCACAGAACTTCGCGAATGTATCGCTCTTCTTCTGCATGAAGAAGATCCAGCCACTTTCGAGAGAAATCATCAATAAAGATCACATAATACCTGTGCTTTGCTGTCGAAGCAACTGAGAAAGGACCACACACGTCTGTGTGAACTCTCTCAAGGATCGTCGTGGCGCGACTATCCTTCTCGTGAAAGGTGGCTTTCACATACTTCTCTAAAGTACACCCCTTGCACTGATCTGACTGCGCAAGGGTGCCCTTAGGAAGTCCAGTAGAAATCTGCTGCAGAATCTTCAAAGCTCCATGGTGAAGATGGCCCAATCTCCTGTGCCATAGTTCGCCCTCATCATCCCGGCTCACCACATCTCCAGCCTTGCATGCCATAGCTGCGCAGTCATCTACCTGCAACTGATAAAGGTTCTGAGTTCGAACCCCTATTTTCCGGGTCTCTCCAGTAGTCTTACTGCGCAGGAAGGCTTTTCCTTCGCTGAAGACCACATCATACCCCTTATCCTCCAACATCGCTACTGAAATCAGGTTCTTCTTCAATCCGGGTACATGCATGACATCCTTTAATACAAAGGGTTTACCAGACTCCCTCTGAAAGGATACGGTACCGATACCAGTCGCACTGTATCTACCATCATCGCCCATCTCGATGTGCACACCCAAATCTTTGTTCTCCAGATCTGAGAACAACTCGCGATCTCCCGTCATATGAAATGACGCACCGCTGTCTAGGAACCACACCGATCCCATCACAATTGAAACCAAGCATGCAATCAGTGAAAAGTCAAGCTCGAACTGTGAAGCCAAAGCTTCTCCATCTGCAGATCTTCCCGCTTGCTTGTTCTTCTTCTTCTTTGGACAATTGGTAGCATAATGTCCGTGATCGTGGCAGTGAAAACATTTCACTTTCGCCATATCCTGCTTCTTGCCCTTAGCTCCAGAATGAGAGGTTTTCTTACCCTTCCCTTTCTTAGCTTTGGACACCAAAGCGCAGTTTTCTTCATCAGCTCCCTTTGATGAAGATCCATCTCGAGTAGTCCTCCTTATCTCCTCCTGCATGAGATCCGCCCAAAGGCGCTCCCATCCCGGCAGCTTCTCCCGACCATTGACACTATCTTGATATGAGTGCCAAGCCTTCGGAAGACCAAGGAGAGCCAGGTTGACCATGTTCTCATCTTCGACAATCACCCCCACACTTCCCAGCTCATCTCTGCATTGAGTGAACTTCGTGAGGTATTTGGCGATACTGTCGCCCTTCTCCATCTTGATGTTCCCGAGCTTATCTTTGAGCGCCAGCTTCCTTTGGTTGCTCTTACTCTGGAATAGATCCGTCAAAGCTTTCCACATTAAATATGGAGTAGCTTTTCCATGCAGGCTGGATACAATATGATCCTTGACGCCCTCCAACAGGATCCTTCGACATTTCGCGATCTTCTTTTGCCATGCATCGACCAAAGCTGCATCAGTTGGCTTTGGGACATCCGCATCCACGAACTCCTTCAGACCATTATCTTCTAACACTGCTTCCATGCGATCCTTCCATGCAACATAATTCGAACTGCCTTCAAGAGCATATTCGAGTCGCAAACCATTGAAAGAAGACATCTTTCAACACCGGCACCAAGAAGAACACCCTTCTGCAAAATTCGAATTCCAAACTCCAAGCTCTATCGCTTCCGATCTACACTTGAAAACAAATTATTTCCAAATCAGAATATCTAAGTCACAGTTACTCGCATCTTTCACTCATAAAGAAGGACGATCATTCGTATACACTCGGCTCGTACGTGCATCTTCGTCCGAGGAAACAAGTTTGCAATCACCGTAATAGATCTCGACAATTAATCTCGCTCCGATACCATGTAGAAATTAGCTGAATAAATCACTTATTCACTGAAGATTAACCTGGTCATATATCAATTTTGAATTGCATACATAACACATAACCTTCTTCTACAATTAATTGTCACATGCGGAAATAACAGAAGCAATCTCACATCAATTCAATCACACATTAACTCAGTATGTATGGGGAAAGACTATAGCTGAAAACCCCGCAGCTATTGTGTATATTATAATGGAGAAATCAAGTAACCAAACAAGTACAATACTCCTCACAAGTACTCAGTACTCTCTCATGAAGTTACTCACAATCTGACTCAGTTTTGAACAAGTCTGAGGTTCAAAACTCCCCGCCAATTGCCTTGCCTCTATTGCGCAATCATGGCCTGTATATGAAGAGGTTCAAGGTTCGAATCCCCTTCCCTTGATTGCGTAATTGTCATGGACAATTCCTCCAAGTGTAATGCAAATCCCATGCAAAACAAATCTACCAACTGATAGCTTTACTCACCCTTTCATCTACCTCTTCCACTGGTCTCCACTGAACTGATCATGCACTGTAGTGAACTGAAGTGTTCTTGAGTTGACTAATGAGTTAATATTTAGTAAATAAAATATTATTTAATTTACTCCACTCATATCTAGTTGATTAGTTAGTTAACTAATCCCAACTAGTTCAACTAAAACAAACAGAACACAACTCCACTATCTGTCCCGTTAACTCCTCCAAAACTCCTGCCACTGAAGTCTAACTGAAGCCAACCATGCAAGATGCTATCAAACCCTAGGAACCACGTGATTCCTTGTGTCAGTTGCATGAGTCACCTCCATGACTCAAACTGAAGTGCGCCAAGAGAGTAAACTGTTGTTTATAGTCAAAATATTATTAAGGGTAAATAATATTTGACTTCCATATTTTTAGGAGATCAGTCTAAAAATAGCCTGGGTCCTAAAAAATAGGGTCTCATCTATTTTTACCGACATGTCACATACTTCAAGAATCTCCAAGTAGAATTCCCAAATTATGCTTCGTATGTCTAAAAATAGACATAGTCTAAAAATAGACTTTGCGCCAGAATTTGCCTGCGGGCCCACTTAGTGAAGGCGACTTCATTTCACTAAGCTCCATCATCTTGCCGACTTTGTCAGATGGGAGGTATAGAGTGGCCGACATCGGTAGTGTTACCTTTCAGAGGGATTTTTGTTCTCCTCTCACATCGAAAGATGTAATGTATTTTCCTGGTTTTAAGAAGAACGAAGTTTCAGTTGTTATGTTGGAAGACCATGGCTATGATGTGATATTGAGAAAATTAAAGGAGTTCCTTCGTCACATAGCCACGTGACAAGTGAAGAAGATTTGGGTTCGAGTAAATAACATATGAAAATTTCTTGTAGAAGATTGTGTTGCCTTGAGCATGAAAGAAGAGAAGGTGGAGAACCGAGACATCGGTGAGTTATGGCACAAAATATTGGGTCATCTACACCACAAAATTTTGAAGATCATGCAACGGATTTCTATAATACTTCCCAAGGGTGCACTTGAGAAATGTGATATATGCAAAGGGTGTACATGGGGAAGTAAACCAAAGCCACCTTTCATGATAAGGATAGTCGAGAAAAAATGATCCTTGAAAGAGTTCACTCAGATGTGTGTGGACCGTTCTTGACAACCTCCATAGCCAAGAACACATATTATGTGATTTTTTTAGATGATTTTTCATGCAAGTGTTGGATATTCTTCACGTAGAAGAATGACCAGGTGTTCTCAATTTTTTTTTAGTTCAAAGCACTTGTCGAGAAATA
>CM076581.1:1702936240-1703062740 GCA_034641835.2 Pinus albicaulis | reverse complement strand
TTGATCCTCAAGATCTTGTGCTTATTATTTGCTGATATTTTTAATAATATGGATGTACATTTTGTTGAGAATGCAGCAAGATGATGGAGCTTAGTGAAATGAAGTCGCCTTCACTAAGTGGGCCCGCAGGCAAATTCTGGCGCAAAGTCTATTTTTAGACTATGTCTATTTTTAGACATACGGAGCATAATTTGGGAATTCTATTTGGAGATTCTTAAAGTATGCGACATGTCGGTAAAAATAGATGAGACCCTTATTTTTAGGACCTGGGCTATTTTTAGACTGATCTCCTAAAAATATGGAAGTCAAATATTATTTACCCTTAATAATATTTTGACTATAAACAACAGTTTACTCTCTTGGCGCACTTCAGTTTGAGTCATGGAGGTGGCTCATGCAACTGACACAAGGAATCACGTGGTTCCTAGGGTTTGATGGCATCTTGCATGGTTGGCTTCAGTTAGACTTCAGTGGCATAATTTTTGGAGGAGTTAACGGGACAGATAGTGGAGTTGTGTTTAGTTTGTTTTAGTTGAACTAGTTGGGATTAGTTAACTAACTAATCAACTAGATATGAGTGGAGTGAATTAAATAATATTTAATTCACTAAATATTAACTCATTAGTCAACTCAAGAACACTTCAGTTCACTACAGTGCATGATCAGTTCAGTGGAGACCAGTGGAAGAGGTAGATGAAAGGGTGAGTAAAGCTATCAGTTGGAGGATCAGTTTTGCATGGGATTTGTATTACACTTGGAGGAATTGTCCATGACAATTGCGCAGTCAAGCCAAGGGGATTCGAACCTTGGATCTCTTCATATACAGGCCATGATTGCGCAATAGAGGCAAGGCAGTCAGCAGTGAGTTTTGAACCCGAGACTTGTTCAAAACTGAGTTAGATTGTGTGTAACTTTATGAGAAAGTACTGAGTACTACATTTTGTTGAGAATGCAGCAAGATGATGGAGCTTAGTGAAATGAAGTCGCCTTCACTAAGTGGGCCCGCAGGCAAATTCTGGCGCAAAGTCTATTTTTAGACTATGTCTATTTTTAGACATACGGAGCATAATTTGGGAATTCTACTTGGAGATTCTTAAAGTATGCGACATGTCGGTAAAAATAGATGAGACCCTTATTTTTAGGACCCGGCCTATTTTTAGACTGATCTCCTAAAAATATGGAAGTCAAATATTATTTACCCTTAATAATATTTTGACTATAAACAGCAGTTTACTCTCTTGGCGCACTTCACTTTGAGTCATGGAGGTGGCTCATGCAACTGACACAAGGAATCACGTGGTTCCTAGGGTTTGATGGCATCTTGCATGGTTGGCTTCAGTTAGACTTCAGTGGCAGGAGTTTTGGAGGAGTTAACGGGACAGATAGTGGAGTTGTGTTTTGTTTGTTTTAGTTGAACTAGTTGGGATTAGTTAACTAACTAATCAACTAGATATGAGTGGAGTAAATTAAATAATATTTAATTTACTAAATATTAACTCATTAGTCATCTCAAGAACACTTCAGTTCACTACAGTGCATGATCAGTTCAGTGGAGACCAGTGGAAGAGGTAGATGAAAGGGTGAGTAAAGCTATCAGTTGGTAGATTGGTTTTGCATGAGATTTGCATTACACTTGGAGGAATTGTCCATGACAATTGCGTAGTCAAGCCAAGGGGATTCGAACCTTGGATCTCTTCATATACAGGCCATGATTGCGCAATAGAGGCAAGGCAATTGGCGGGGAGTTTTGAACCAGTGACTTGTTCAAAACTGAGTTAGATTGTGTGTGACTTTATGAGAAAGTACTGAGTACTTGTGAGGAGTATTGTACTTGTTTGGTTACATGATTTCTCCATTATAATATACACAATAGCTGCGGGGTTTTTAGCTATAGGCTTTCCCCATACATACTGAGTTAATGTGTGATTGAATTGATGTGAGATTGCTTCTGTTATTTCCGCATGTGACAATTAATTGTAGAAGAAGGTTATGTGTTATGTATGCAATTCGAAATTGATATATGACCAGGTTAATCTTCAGTGAATAAGTGATTTATTCAATTAATTTCTACATGGTATCGGAGCGAGATTAATTGTCGAGATCTATTACGGTGATTGCAAACTTATTTCCTCGGACAGAGTCTGCATGCGGGCCAGGTAGCCTCCGGAATATTCATCCTTCTTTGTAAGGTGAAAGATCTGGTGAATGCCCTTGCAGTCAATCTCTGATTTGGAAATAATTTGTTTTTCAAGTATAGATCGGAAGCGATAGAGCTTGGAGTTTGGAATTCGAATTTTGCAGAAGGTTGTTTTTCTTGGTGCCGGTGTTGAAGATGTCTTCTTTCAACGGTTTGCGACTCGAATATGCTCTTGAAGGCAGTTCGAATTATGTTGCATGGAAGGATCGCATGGAAGCAGTGTTAGAAGATAATGGTCTGAAGGAGTTCGTGGATGCGGATGTCCCAAAGCCCACCGATGCAGCTTTGGTCGATGCATGGCAAAAGAAGATCGCGAAATGTCGAAGGATCCTGTTGGAGGGCGTCAAGGATCATATTGTATCCAGCCTGCATGGAAAGGCTACTCCATATTTAATGTGGAAAGCTTTGACGGATCTATTCTAGAGTAAGAGTGACCAAAGGAAGCTAGCGCTCAAAGATAAGCTCAGGAACATCAAGATGGAGAAAGGCGACAGTATCGCCAAATACCTCACGAAGTTCACTCAATGCAGAGATGAGCTGGGAAGTGTGGAGGTGACTGTCGAAGATGAGGACATGGTCGACCTGGCTCTCCTTGGTCTTCCGAAGGCTTGGCACTCATATCAAGATAGTGTCAATGGTCGGGAGAAGCTGCCGGGATGGGAGCGCCTTTGGGCGTATCTCATGCAGGAGGAGATAAGGAGGACTACTCGAGATGGATCTTCATCAAAGGGAGCCGATGAAGAAAATTGCGCTTTGGTGGCCAAAGCAAAGAAGGGGAAGGGTAAGAAAACCTCTCATTCTGGTGCAAAGGGCAAGAAGCAGGATATGGCGAAAGTGAAGTGTTTTCACTGCCATGATCACGGACATTATGCTACCAATTGTCCAAAGAAGAAGAAGAACAAGCAAGCGGAAAGATCTGCAGATGGAGAAGCTTTGGCTTCACAGTTCGAGCTTGACTTTTCACTGATTGCATGCTTGGTTTCAAGTGTGATGGGATCGGTGTGGTTCTTGGATAGCGGTGCGTCATTTCATATGACGGGAGATCGGGAGTTGTTCTCAGATCTGGAGGACAAGGATTTGGGCATGCACATCGAGATGGGCGATGACGGTAGATACAGTGCGACTGGTATCGGTACCGTATCCTTTCAGAGGGAGTCTGGTAAACCCTTTGTCTTAAAGGACGTCATGCATGTACCTGGATTGAAGAAGAACCTGATTTCAGTAGCGATGTTGGAGGATAAGGGTTATGATGTGGTCTTCAGCGAAGGAAAAGCTTCCGCCAGTGAAGACCACCGGAGAGACCCGAAGATAGGGGTTCAACTTTTTAACCTTTATCGCCGTGTGTAGATGATCGCGCAGCCCATGGTACTAAAAGTATTTGACGAGTGGTGAGTCGGATGATGAGGGCGAACTGTGGCACAGGAGATTGGGCCATCTTCACCATGGAGCTTTGAAGATTCTGCAGCAGATTTCTACTGGACTTCCTAAAGGCACTCTTGCGCAGTCAGATCAGTGCAAGGGGTGTACTTTAGGGAAGTATGTGAAAGCCACCTTTCACGAGAAGGATAGTCGCGCCACGACGATCCTCGAGAGAGTTCACACAGACGTGTGTGGTCCTTTCTCAGTTGCTTCGACAGCAAAGCACAGGTATTATGTGATCTTTGTTGATGATTTCTCTCGAAAGTGCTGGATCTTCTTCATGCAGACGAAGAGCGATACATTCGCGAAGTTCTGTGAGTTTAAAGCACTGGTCGAGAAGGAGTCGGGGAAGAAGGTGATTGCTCTAAGGAGTGATAACGGTGGTGAATTCATCTCGGGTGAATTCAAGGAGTTCTGCAGCGCAGAAGGGATTCGGAGAGAGCTCATCGCACCCCATAACCCACAGCAGAACGGGGTGGCTGAGCGGAAGAACAGAACGATTGTGGGTGCCGCACGGGTGATGTTGCATGATCAGGGCCTACCCCTTCACTTGTGGGCTGAGGCATGCAATACAGCAGTGTATGTTCAGAACCATTGTCCTCACAAGGTTCTTGGAATGAGTACACTGGAGGAGGCTTATTCTGGTAAGAGGCCCGATATTTCCCATTTGCGGATTTTCGGATCTCCTGTCTACATGCATGTGACGAAGGATGCAAGAAGGAAGCTGGATCCAACTGCTGAAGTTGGAATATTTGTGGGGTACACCGATACACCTCACAACTATCGGGTGTATGTGCCAGACAGTCGCAAGACTGTTGTGCGACGGGATATAAAATTTCAGGAGGAGAAAGCCATGCAGTGTTCGCTTGAGAGGGAGCTACACTTGCATGCAGATGAGGAGCTGTTAGTTCCTAAGGAGGAGCTTCCGGATGTGGATCAGCCACAAGAGGAAGTTCAGGAGGTGGAAGAAACCACCTAGGCAGCGCCAACCATCAGAGGGCGCATGCGCACTACAGAAGCTGAGCGACTGGCTCGGGATGCAGAGAAGGTTGTAGGACCACCTACAGCACAGCGCAGACAGAGACAGTCACCGGATCGGTACACTGGATACATGGCTCCTATGAGTCAATGTGTTGTGACAGAGCCATCCTCTTTTGAGGAAGCTGTGGAGGAACCCGCATGGGTTGATGCCATGATCGAAGAATATGATTCGATCATCAGGAACAGTGCATGGGAGATTGTCCCAAGACCGGTTGGGAAATCAGTTGTAGGTTCGCAATGGATCTACAAGGTGAAGCAGGCGGCTGACGGGAGTGTGGAGAAGTACAAGGCGAGATTTGTCGCCTGTGGCTTCTCACAGATCGAGGGGATTGACTATGAGAAGACTTTTGCACCTGTCGCAAGGTACTCTTCCATACGGACGATCCTTGCTCTCTCAGCGCAGATGGGGTGGCACATTCATCAGATGGATGTGAAGACTGCGTTCCTCAATGGAGTTATTGAGGAAGAAGTGTACATAGAGCAGCCTCAAGGTTTTGAGATCTTCAGCAGTGAGTCGCATGTGTGCCGACTCAAGAGAGCACTGTACGGGCTGAAGCAAGCACCTCGTGCTTGGTACACTCGGATAGACAGCTACTTCACCGGGCTTGGATTCTCCAAGAGTGAGGCGGATCCAAACCTGTACCAGATTGTGGTGGAGGGAAGCTGTTGATCATCGTACTGTATGTAGATGATCTGATTTTGACTGGCGACGAGCAGTTGATACTTTCATGCAAGGAGGATCTTGCACGAGAGTTTGAGATGAAGGACCTGGGCATCCTTCATTATTTCCCGGGATTGGAGATTTGGCAGCGCAGTGGAGGACTGTTTGTTTCTCAGGGCAAGTATGCCCGGGAGATTCTGGAGAGGTTCAACATGCAAGGCTGCAAGCCTGTTGATACCCCTCTTCCCGGAGGTTGGAGGAAGGGAGATGCTACTTCGGAGGAGGTAGTGGATGCCACTGTCTATCGACAGTTGGTGGGGTCGTTGATGTATCTGGTCAATACTCGACCCGATATATGCTATGCGGTTAACCAGCTTTCGCAAGCTATGGTTAAGCCTACCAAGCTCTTTTGGAAGGCGGGCAAGCATGTATTGCGCTATATCAGAGGCACATCGGGATATGGTCTATGGTACACACAGGAGGATGGAGTGAAACTTTCTCGTCGATCGATGCATTGTGGAGTTCAATGCATCTAAGAGTACCTCCGGAGGAGTTTTTCACATTGGTCGATGCCAGCTTCGGCACAGGAAGCAGAGATCCGTGGCACTCAGTTCAGCAGAGGCCGAGTACATGGCAGCAAGCTTGGCCGCATGTGAGGCTATTTGGATGAGGAAGATCCTCGCAGGTTTGTTCAGGTTGCATTTGGAGCCTACAGTGATCTACTGTGATAACCAGAGCTGCATCAAGCTCTCGGCTAATCCAGTTTTTCATGATAGGTCCAAACATATCGACATCAGTTACCATCACATCAGAGATTGTGTTCAGCGGAGGATCATGATGCTTTCATATGTTCCCACGGAGGATCAGGATGCCGACATCCTGACGAAGGCGCTCACCAGGAGCAAGTTCGAATTCCACAGAGGCAGGATAGGGGTTGCAGATAATCCATATCTTGCCGAGAGGGAGTGTTGAGAATGCAGCAAGATGATGGAGCTTAGTGAAATGAAGTCGCCTTCACTAAGTGGGCCCGCAGGCAAATTCTGGCGCAAAGTCTATTTTTAGACTATGTCTATTTTTAGACATACGGAGCATAATTTGGGAATTTTACTTGGAGATTCTTGATGGATGCGACATGTTGGTAAAAATAGATGAGAACCTATTTTTTAGGACCCAGGCTATTTTTAGACTGATCTCCTAAAAATATGGAAGTCAAATATTATTTACCCTTAATAATATTTTGACTATAAACAGCAGTTTACTCTCTTGGCGCACTTCAGTTTGAGTCATGGAGGTGGCTCATGCAACCGACACAAGGAATCACGTGGGTTCCTGAAGTTTGATGGCATCTTGCATGGTTGACTTCGGTTAGACTTCGGTGGCGGGAGTTTGGAGGAGTTAACGGGACGAGATAGTGGAGTTGTGTTAAATTTGTTTTAGTTGAGCTTGGTTGGAATTAGTTAATAGCTAATCGACTAGATGTAAATTAATTAATTAAATATTATTTAATTCACTAAATATTAACTCATTAATTGGCACAAGACACTTGATTCCTCACATTTCATGATTAGTTCAGTGGAAGACCGATTGGAAGAGGTAGATGAAAGGGTGAGTAAAGCTATGCGATTTGGAGGATCAGTTTTGCATGGGATTTGCATTACACTTGGAGGAACATGACAATTGCGCGGTCAAGCCAAGGATTCGAACCTTGGATCTCTTCATATACGGGCCATGATTGCCTTATTAAATGATCAATGATGAGTTTTGAACGAGACTTGTTCAAAGCGCTGAGTTAGATTGTGTGTGACTTTATGAGAAAGTGCGAGTACTTGTGAGTATTGTACTTTGTTGGTTACATGATTTCTCCATTATAATATACACACAATAGGCTGCGGGGTTTTGACTATAGGCTTTCCATATATTACGTTTTAATGTGTATTGATTGATGTGTGAATTCGCCATTATTTCAGCATGTAATGATTAATTGTAGAAGAAAGTTATGTGTTATACGTATTCGAAATTGATGTATGATCCAGGTTAATCTTCATTGAATAAGTGATTTATTGACTAATTTCTACATTCATCGATCCTAATCCTTTTGTCATGAATAACATCTTTCTACATCTTATCAACATATTCAAAAGAAAAATCATCAGGTAAGAACTACAAAATTCTCAACAATCATAATCATAGAAGGCTCTTGTAGGTTCAAGTTTTCAACATTCATGTAACTTTTTGTAGATGTTACCTGCTTGATGAAACTGCTAAACCCAATATCATCAAATCACCTAAACATAAAAGTAAAATGTTGATAGAACATACCAATCAGATCAACGAAAGACAAATAGCAAAATTACTTAACTTGATTAAATATATGTGTGTGGTGTGTTGCGGCGGTCAACAGATGCTTCAACAAGCAAAGTCTCCTCATGTTTAGCCAACGGAATGTGTCACACAGCCCTGAGACAACTCTGATAGTGAAAGCCCAAGTATTAAAAGTCAGCATTGTCTAGTCAATGATCAGCGCAAAACAACAACAATAGAAAGTCAGCGTAGTACAATCAAGATCTTGATAGTATGGTTTTGTGCCAATCAGACATCAAAAATCATAATTTTGGGAGTGTTTTGAGGTTAGGTTGACTGAAAATTTAATTAAAAATCAACCTTAGTCAAAGGCTGCACTAAAAACCTAGATCGAACAAAAAACCCTAGCTATTGTTTCCCACATGTGAGAGAAGACCTCCATTAAGTCCCGAACCAATTAGATGCAAGAGAGAATGGTGTGAGAAGTGATGGTGAAAATGACCTCAGAACGTTAACGATATATATCCATCGGTGAGGGTGTGTGACACATCTGTTGGGGCTCAAACCTACATTACAATTAGATGGCCTTGTACATAAGTGGAATTAATTCAAAATAAATTTTCTTCTCGTTGGGTCAAGATGAATACTGTCGATCTTTTTCTCTCAGAAAATCCAGTAAAATATTGGCATTGTCATCGGAGGCATCACAAAATGGAGTTTGGACCTAGTTCCCAAAATTAACACTCCCTCTGTGGAGAACCATCAGTGTATCAAACATCGTGTCATACGTAAGTAACTTACTTCACTAACTTCTTTATTTCAAAGCAATTGAGTCACAAAGGCATCACTCCTGAAAAAATGACTCGGAAGTCACAAAACCCCTATAGGACTCAAAGAGTCACATACCAACCAGAGAGGTAATTGAATGTACGAAACCTTAGTAGACTTGATCCCGGATGAGTGGTTGGACATGTCTCCTAGACATAAGAGTGGTTGGACACGGCATCTTGCTCTTGGTCTCTAGCTTCCATCTCATTGCCCAAGATGAGAGATTGTATAGTGCGAGATATAGTAGGTTATACGGGGCAGAATCAAAGAGGTGAGCCAACTAAATATCACGGTGGGGCGAAGTGCACCAGCAAGGTTAGAAAGCACAAACGCATAAGTTTGCTTATAGCTCCAGTATCCCAAACCCACAGGCTCCCAAGCTGTAGTCAACATGACCTAGTATGGTCGTTTTCCGGAATTCAAGATTCTCTATGGACAAGTTTTGTGCTTCCCAAGGGCTTTGTGAAGTAATATCTGCGACACTCATCATTTCCTATATGATCAACTTTCTGGGCGCCTGCTTCACCATATCTCGGATAAAATGGTACCGGATAACAGCATGCTTGGATGCAGTGTGGAGCAAGTTTCTCCTTAAGCGAATCCCCCTTTGGTTATCACAAAGATAGTGGTAGTATCTAGCACATGCTCAAACAAATCTTGAAGAGATTCCCATTATAGTAGCTTCATAACAAGCCATACACACAATGTATTCAGCCTCGAGCGTTTTTCCAGAAAGCCATTGACTTTTTCTTCCTTCTGGTAATCCCAAGCTTGTGAAGCCCAACATCCGGATGTGTTCTTGCAGTCCACCACCTTGCCAGTAATCAACATCATGGAGTCTAAATACATTGATTAATATCTACGGCCCATGGTATATCGTGCCCCGGAGAGATATCTCAAGAGTTTCTTGGCACTAAACCCGATTGAATATTATGGTCAACCATGTGTTGACTCAAAGTGTCACTACACAACATACGTCCGGACGAATGTTCACTAAGAACATCAAGGCCCTACAAGTTGTCGATACTTGGTAGGATTTTCTAGCATGGGCCCAACAACATTTCCATTCAACTTCTTAATTTGAGCTTACCGCAGCGGCCACCGGACTTACGATTTGCAGATTTCCAAATATTTCCGGCAATGTCACAATGTATTTTCCTTGAGAAAATACACTGGAAGTCTCTGAGACCTCGAGGCCACAAAATAATGCATCGATCTGAGTCCTCCATCTCGAACTCGAAGTGAGCTCCCTCTTCTGATGATAAATGAGAGGGTCGGCACACAATCGGGATGTGGCCCAGTCCACATAGAGAACCGGAATGAAATTTTCTCTATCAACCCATTAAAAGGTTCATATTAACGTGCCAGAAAGCCCAACTTCACAAAGTAAGCCTCATCTCGTGCCAAGCCACGGGGGGCTTTACTTCAACCATAGAGGCTTTGTCAGCACATACATGAGAGTCTCTATCCTAGACTTTGAACCCCAAGGTTACTCGACATACACCTCTTCCTTTATCGAACCATGCGGAAAAGCGGTCTTCACATCCAAATACGTGGACTCCATCCTGTGTAGTAGCAAGGGTAATAGTGTCAGATGGTGGTATATCGGGCCTGGTGCAAATATCATCATAATTACATGCCTTCATTTTGAGAGAAGCCATGGGAAATGAATCTTACCTTGAATATTTGACACTACCATAAGATCCATACTTGATCTTATAAATCCATTTCGAGGTGACAACATCTTTGTCACTCCGGATCTCGGAACCACATCCCAGACTTTCATTCTTCATAATGGATTCCGTACTCTTAAAGTAGATCAGGGCTTATGTTATGCAGTTATTTATATGGCTACTAGATACCCTTGGTATCTATTTGACATATTGATTTCACAAAATGTCCCCCTTGGGTCCATATGTCTCTTGACATCTTCGAGCAAGAGAGCCATGAGGCCTTCTCTTCATGAAGGAGGTGGATCAATGGGGTTATCAGTCCTTCAACATTGGGCATCATCTCATCCTTCGGTTCTTCCTAATTCTCAAATCCTTACATCATGATCTTCCTAAGAGCTCGGGTGATTTATCACTTTCCCGAGGAAGCATCTTCATCAAGGTAACATCATGGAAAATCTACTCTTGTATCTTTCGGCCTAGCTGACATACCTTCATGATCATTTTTGAATTCGATCATCTGTCACCACCTTTCTTGCTTCGGGAAGGGCTTTGTAATGAAGGTGTCCAAACCTCCGGTGCCATAGTTCGGTTGAATGAATAGTATCATATGTCATAGCCCCGAGGACTTCATCCAACTGAGTGGAGTCATGCTCGACTCTAAACCCAATTGTGGAAAGCTTCCTTGAAACTCTTCTTCCATATGAAGTACCTCTCCATCTCGACAAATGCCACCTTGAAACCTTTGTCTTCCCTTAATTCGAAAATAGGCCTGAGTTCTTCTTCAAATTAGGTACATATAGCATACATCTTGCAAATGGAGGACTTGATCTTGGGATAAGTATGTTGGGGTTCCACTGTTTTGGCAGGATTGGCAAGACAAAAGATGAGACAACATCGAGAACCACTTTTAGCGATTTCAGGGATCCACAGCCCTCCTGGGTCCCGAGAGAAGGGATCTATCTATTTGAGCAAAGGTTTTTGTCTTTGAGCTCAAAGTTAAGATATTAGGCTAGTTATAAGGCTTGGTTTGTTTGTTTGGTTTGGTTTGGTTGTTGGAATCGGGAAAAGAGACTCCAAATGAGACAAGGCGAAATAAAGAGGATTTTAAGAAAGGAGAGGTAAACTTAGAGAACATTCAAGACCATTGGGAAAATGGAGTCGAAAGTTTACTTGCTATTCAACATGAAGGCTTTCGGTTATTTAGTCATCTAAAGCATTGAATCTTAAAGATGATAGTGTGGTGTGGAAAGAAAGAAGGAAAGTGAAAGCCCGGGAAAACCTCCGGTAACCTTGACTGAATCCGAGGACGGGACATGCCATTGGACCACCTATGATGCAAAACCTAAAAATAAACTCTTGAATAAAAGAGGAGACAAAATGTGGAGACATGAAGTTGAAAACGAGATCAGAGAGAGACTTTGAACTCTCATGGCATCCAACTTAAGGGAACTTGGAGAGGTTTAATTGAGTTAAAAAAGGAACCTAGTGAGATAAATTGATTCTAAACTCCCGATTATCCTAAAGAACATCAAGGCAATGAATTTCACATTCATTCATTTATTAGCTAGCAATATATTAGAACACTACCTTTGGTTAAATAAGCTGATAATCTCTCAGATATTACATTTAGAAGAAAACATTAAAGCGGGAAAATGACATAAAATTTTCTGAAGGTATCCTATTCAAATTTACGATCGTACTGAAAATAGAATCATCAAAATAAATGAAATTGAGAAAAACATCTATGACTTTAGATGGGATCCAAAGAAATGTACTTATGTATTCAAAACAACATTGATCATGTACAACATTCTTACAATAAAAACAACTGAATTCTAGATTTAGATCAACAACCTTTACAATATTAGTTTCCTTCAAGAATTTTATGAATTGAAAAAGAAGAGGTAGGTGAAAAACTAAATGAAGCCCAGTTGAAAGCTGGAAAGAAGTAGAAGCCCATTGTTTTTAAATTAAATGCATTTATCCACAGTACTCTATGGATGAAATGGTAGTGTCCACATTGAGGCTATAGTACTCCAGGTATGTCCTTGATGTACTTCATTCCTTGATACTGATAGTAGATAATGACAAAATAATGATGCTAGAACGCCATCTTGCCACTGTCTCTACATTAACATTAGGACAAGTATCAGAGTTGAAATTTCTTTGGGAACCTGATAGATAATGGAAACAATGGAGAGCGCTAGTCAACTGCATTGTGATTTATGAAGGTCTTTGACCAGTACTTGGCCTTAAATAATGAATTAATTTCCTATTTTCAATGATGTGCAAAGACTCCTTAACATGCGATATACACTTAACTAAATGTCTTTGTCGGTGAAAAGCCCAGGCTTTGTTAAACATTTAGAAGGTTCTCTGATTAAACTCCCATTGCTTTTTGATGAAAATCCTTCTCATTAACCTTAGGCTCTTCTCACATGATGCTGATCTGATCCTCATTTTCATCGAGCTCTTGTGTCACTTGCTCATCGTGACGGTGAACCACGGCGACGTCCACGGCACTTACACCCAAAACCACATGCTTTGTTACTTAAATCCGCTGCATGGGGCAGATGGATTGAAGATGCCATGATGATGTGGCGATGTTTGGGGATGATATATTCATGAAAAATGAGTTCGGTACAAATGAAACTAAAGAAACACACTAAATGTGAAATGAATTTTTGGTGGGACTAGGAGCAGGGTGTTGATTGGTTTGGACCATCGATCTCGAGGAATTGGTATGATCCCGATCGGAGGGAGAAATGGGAGGGTTGACACTCAGATGAATGATGGCGATTAGCTTATAGCGTTGGATTTTGGATTAACGGACGGTGGAGTATTAGGTCAGGAAAATCCACCATTTAGGCAGAAGGTATCGTTTAATTAGTTGCGATTGGAGTGAGGAAAATAGTCGGATCAATAGGGGCTCAAGTGAGTCATCATCGGCGGATCACAATCGGGAGGTGCGGAAGGGGAGGGGATGCGATGGGCTTGAAATTTGTCGGATTGGATAAGTCTATGGCGGTGATTGTAATCGAGTCGTAATGTAGGAAAAGAAGTGGCATCGGTCAGCAATTCTTGGATTCGAGATGACAGAAGTGGGAAAGAGGACGTGGATCTATCAAATCAGCGGTGGATATCATATCAGGGCCAACGGACGGATACACCAGCACATCGCATGTCGGTTTTAACTGAGATACTCGCTTGGTAACTCAGTGCGATAGCCGCCCAGACCCAAAGCTTGGTCTGGGCATGGGGTCCACGTGGGAAGTGGTACAAGAATTTGGGCCGAAGGGGCTCGCGCCCTATTATAAGATGGAAAATGGGTTTTGGGCCGTTTTATGCTTTTTAAGGCGAGGAAAGGTAACGATAGGAAAAAGGGAAATCGGGCCAAACAAGGAGTGGTAGGATTTAAAGGGATTTTGGATGATTTAGGGTAAAAAGGGAACTTTGAAAAAGGGGAAAAAGGGTAAAATCGGATACAACGAGGATCTGAAAGGGGCAAATGAAGACCTTTTTCGGCACAATTTTCTGTCAGTGGGGCTTTAAATGGAAATGATAGAGGGAATTTTATCCAAGGGCGAGGCATGAAGAGCTCAAGGATAACATGTTTTTCGAAATGCATTCCTTAAACTCAATCTAGCCCCCTAACACTTATCCAAAGAAATTTATGAGGGGCCTAGCAGTGGCACTCCACATGGGGATGACTCTTCTTGAAGGTAAAATTCGAAATGATCTTTCAGGTAGGCCGGGTGCCTTGTTTCTTGACCTGTCATTCTTCTTTAGATCAATTTCCTGGAAATTGTGAACATGAAATGTGAAATATTTTCCCAAGCAATCTACCTACCCATCCTACAATCCTAGCATTTTTTCTTCTATGATTTATTTGGACTAGTAGACCCTTTGTCTTTATTTTATAAATAGAAAATAAACCCTGTCTAAATCTGCTACTCCATAGGCCAGTTAATTTGGTCCCATATGTTTCTCTACCTAATCTAATATCTGCTTGCAGGATTATTTTGTCAATCATTCTTATCTACATTACATAATAGCAATTTAAACAATCCCGAGCTAGGATTAGACAATCTAGTTTCTTTTGTGGATCAGAGGCATAGAGGCAGGTTCCACATGGACGAAGCTATGAGGGGAAAAATGAAATTTTTTTTGAAGGCTTAATCGAAGTTTGAAGCATTCTTCTTCTCTTTGTGACTGAAGTTTTGAGTTTGTTAAAGTCTCTCCTCTTTTTCGTGGTTTTGGGCTTGTTAGAGTTTGATTATTCTTTCTTCTTCTTGGTTGAGTTTTTGATGTTAGAACCGGTATCTTTCACTTCCTTTAGCTTGAGTTTTGATCATGTTAGAGCCAATATTTTCACTTTAGATGTTCATGTTTTGAGCATGTTTGAACCTCTCTCTCTCTTTTTTGAAGCATTTTCTCTTTTCTTTGAAAAACAAACGCAACAATGGTATTTAAAATGGAAATGGAAAATGGAAAATGAAATCAACGGTAGTAGTGTTTGAGCATCCTACCATTGATAGGACCCCCAAACGGCCTCTTGTCTTATCTAGTTCTTGTAGAAAAAAAATGCATTTGGACCCATGATGGTGGATGATGTGGAACTGTATACAAGCTTGTCAAACTTGTCGTGCTTTCCTCTGTCTCTCCTTGAGTCCACTTGAGAACTTTATCTCAATTTTGAAATCAAAATCTTTATTTCTCTTTTCAAACAACTTCTTTATGTTTTTCTGAACTTTCATGGCTACATTATGAACTTCTTCCTTGTCCTCTTTTGGAGATGAATCATTTGGGTTTATCCTCGTCACCATCTTGCTCTTCTTGTTTGTATCTCTTGGACGAGTTTGATCAGTACTCCAAGGCTAGTAGGAAATTTGCCTTGTCCCATATACAAAGTGATGTAGTGGTATGCGATGTATTTCTTTGTTGTAAACTGTCTGACCCACGGAGCATGCATTAGCTTGTTATGCCATGACTTTTTTTCTCTTCCGGTAGCTTTTTGATGATGGTCACCGGGCTCTTGTTCCAGTGGATTAGTAATCCTTCATATTAGGGTAATAGGCAGTTGAATGTCAGGAGTGCTATTTGATACATTGAAAAAAATCAACCATTTTCTTGGATCCAAAAGCGACAACATTATCGGTGATTATTTTCCTTGGACCATTATTGTGAGAGAGGATGTAGTCTTCTAGGAACCTAATGATGGCGAGATCTATGGCATTTCTAGCAAGTATGGCTCTATCCATTTAGTGAAGTAATCTGTATTAAGATCCATGTGTTGTCTGGAAAAGTAGGGTGTATTTCTCCCGATGAAATCTAGGCCCCAACTTGCATAAGGACTAGCAGAGTAATGGGTTGTAGGGAGGGGGAGGAGTTTTCTTTTGCCTTCAAAATCGGCATTTATGGCAAGCAATTATCATTTTATGGATGTCATTAATGAGTGTGGGCCAATAATAGCACCCGGCTACGAAATTTTTTTGGCAGTGGCTTTCAGCTCAATGGCCTCCACACTCTCACATGGAACTCTTGTTTAATCCTCTCTGACTTTAGTTTCGAGGGCAAACATTTAGAAGTAATAGGCCATTCATACTTTTCAGTGTAAATCGGTATTCAATATGCAATAGTTTCGCTTTAGCTTTAGGAATTTGACCTTAGTGCTGATAATTCAAGAGGGGCATTGAGTTTGTGAGAGCTTGTCTGAGTCTCCGAATACCATGGTCTGGAAAAGAGAAAACTTCTCTTCAGTAGTCAGGATCAATGATCCTTCTGCTCATCAAGCATCTACCATGTTTATGTCGAGACATACGTTGGATTGACCATTAGTTGAAATTTAAGCTTGACCTTTGATCAGTTTGTGGTTTTATCTCAAGATATACTATAAGATCTGTGATCCATTTTCCCTCTGTCTAGGTCTTGGGACAAGATATCTTTGACCAATATGTTAGGCACATAGAAGACATGGGTGTGGGAATGCAATACGTGCACATTGAAATATTTCAAGGCCTTAATCGAGCCTTAGACTGTTTTACATGTTATTTCAAGTGCATCCCTCGGAGAGCTTTCTTCGAAAAAGGCAATAGGGTGTTCCATTCCCTCGGATTTTTTACGTGGGAACTACGGTTCTTGTATCTCGGAGAGGCAAATGAAAATATCGAAATCCTTTGAGAAAACTAGGCTAATTAGGACGAACTGGGTGAGTGAAATTTTAACGATTCGAAAAGATTTTTTTAGCCTCAGCAGTCCATTTAAATCCTACACCTTTTCAACATGTTAGTCACCTTCTTGAGTCTTCATCTAAGTTGGGAATAAAAGCCCTCCTTAGGAAGTTAATTTTCCCGGTAAGACGGTAACTCTTTGATGCTTTTCGGGTGTGTATTTTAGTATTCTCAACCCGCTGGCCCAGGTCTATCCTAATCCCCTTCTGAATATAGTCTTGTGGCCAAGAAGCTTACTTTCTTGCGGCACGAATACAATATTTTTGGGATTAAATGACAGACCAAACCTTCTACATTTTTCAAACACTTTCCTCAGATGTTTCAGGTGTTCTTCTTCAGTCTTAGAATAGACTGTTATGTCATCTAAGTAAATAACAATGAAGTGCCCTATCTCATCTGAAAAAGCTGTGTCCATTGCTCTTTGGAAGGTTGCCCCAGCGTTCATCAGTCCAAAGGGCATTTTTACATACATAAATGTGCCCCATGGAGTGGTAAAGGTTGTTTTGAGTTGGTCTTCTGGGATTACTAAGACTTGATTGTAACCTGAGAAACCATCTAGGAGGGTGATTCTCTTGGAGCCCACTACTTTCTGAAGAATGTGTTCCATTTTTGGCAGAGGGTAGTTGTCTTTGAGTGATGCTCTATTAAGATTTCTGAAGTCAATACATAATATAATCTCCCCTGTCTTCTTTCTCATAGCCACTAAATTTGAAACCCAATCAGAGAACCTTACAGGAACAATTATGCCTGCCTCATACATCTTTTTAATCTCTTTTTCAACTGCAGGCAACTTTTTTGGGTTTATCCTATGAAGTTTCTGCCTAAAAGGTTTCTGATTCTCTTTTAAAGTTATTTTGTGCTGAATTATGTTTGTGTCATAGGCCTTTAAGTCTTAATAACTCCAGGCAAACACATCAATGAATTCCTTGAAAAGGTCAATGTATTTTTTCTTCATGTCTGCAGGTAAAGAATTAGCCAGTTTAATAATTTTGGGCTTATCTTCTGTGCCTATGTTGCATTCTTCTACGTTAGAGTCTGCATGCTCTATGGTAGGATTTTTAGCTACGTCATCAAATTCAAAAAGATCTTCTAACGGTGCCAGGCCTCGAGGTATGTTCTTATCTTTTGCCTGCAGCACCTCCATCTCCTCACTGTCTGTGTTTTCACACTTTTCGATTGGACTTCCAGTTTCTTCAGTTAGAGTGTTTTTTTCTATGTTACAGGGTGGGGTTTCTTCATCAGAGGATTCTTCACTTAGGCAGTTGTTCTCAGATTTAGAGTCTGAATCAGAAAATTCAAACTCATTCCTGCCTCTCAGGAAATCCTCAATCTGTTTATCACCTTCAAAAACCTGCCAATATTTTTCATTGTCCAGCACTGCAGGTCTGAATTTGGTCTGTATGATAATTTTTTGGTCGATTGGAGTCTTAGGGTATGAACTAGCTAGGCAAGCTAATCCGTTTGCAATGACATTTTTACTCCTAGGAACAAACACTAATTCGTATTCAACAAATGTTTTCAATAAATCCATAGTTTCATTCATGTAAGCTCTCAATCTAGGATGTCTCGCTGTGTATTCACCATTCACCTGTTTAATAATCAGCTCAGATTCCCCATGCACAGTTATCCTACGGGCTCCTAATTTTCTCAACAGGTTCAAGCCTAGGATAAGGGCCTCATATTCTGCAATGTTGTTTGTACATTTGAAGTGCAGGTTGCAGGCATGGCTCTCTGCGTAATCACTCCCTGTGTTATGTATCCACACACCTGCCCCAGCAGTTCTTCTTGTGCAGGACCCATCGAAACTCATTTCCCACAGGGGTTCACTCTCGCTTTTGTTATCATTCCTTTCCCTATAGCTGGGTTCACCATTATGTTGCATTATAGGATCTGCACTAGGCTATGGGCTGTTTAGTTTTTCGTTATGGATGTGGAAGTCAGAGAGGTGACTAGTTGGCTGATTGCATTCTGTCTCTGGTTCACTTTGCGTTGTTGTTTCAGTGCACTGTTCAAATTTTTCCACGTCTTCCTCCTCTGAGTCTAGGGTAGCCATTATGTTAGAGTCCATTGGCTCTGTTTCATCATGTGTACCTTTTCTTGTATCTACGTTTTCAGATTCTGGTTCCCTCAAAGATTCATCATTGCAGAAGATAAAGGAATCCAGGTCTGTATGTACAAAGTATAGAGGAGATTTTTCAGGCTTTTTAGGGCTACTAACCAGGAATTTCATTTGTACTTCCCTGTACAGTCTTCTAAGTTGGCCAAAGATTGGGATAGTGGCATAAGCCCCATCCATCTGCATTGTTCCTTGCAGCTTGGCTCCCCATGACCTTGATAATAGCATGCCATACTTGGGTGGCACATCTGCCACAACAACATCCATGACCATACACTTAGCAGGACTCTGAGTAAGGCTCACACACAAATCTTTGATTAGGCCAAGACACTTTACTCTACTAGAGTCAAATGAGTATAGGTCTTTATAGGGACGGGTTATCTCTAGGCCTAACCTCTCCATCACTACTTTAGGTATTAGGTTATGTGATGCCCCAAAATCATGCATTGCATTGTGGAGAATCTTATCATGGACATTAAGACTGATATAAAAATGGGGCACTACCCCTTCCTAAAACTTTCCTTCTATCTTTGGGCCAAACAGAAGGGAAGGTTGATCATCACTCAGATTTATAGTGTCACTATTCTCTCCTAAATTTAATGCTTTCAAAATTTGGCCTTTATATACATCCTGAGTGGCCAGCTCAGAGAGTGGGATAGAGACTTTAATCTTTGCAATCTCACTCTCCAAATTGAAAGTGCACTGACTCTTTGGAATGTTCAACTTTGTTTTGTTAGCTACTGATTTAGTGGCCGAATCAGTGTGTTGATTCTCGTTATGTACAATGTTTTTGATAGTTTTATCAGGAACACTAACTGCAGTGCTAGTGCTGCTAGCTGGTTTACCTTACGTATCAGTGTTTTGGTTGTCTTTTTCTTTGTTCTTTCCAGAACTCTCAGTTGCTGATTTTTTACTTTCAACAGTCACTTTAGAAGTTTTCTCAGGTCTCTTCTTGATGGTGACCTCAGAAGCTTTTGGTTTGGCAGTTTCTTGACTCTTTTTGCTTCTAAGTTCATATTGTTCTCTAACCTGCATCATGGCACTTTCAAACCCTAACCTGTAATCCTTAGTTTCAAACCATTCTTCATCCCAACATGAGGGCGAAGGCTGATCTTCTTCTGTGGAACAGTTATGGATCGAGTTCTCTACTTCAAACATGTTTATTTTATTCCCTTCAGACTCTTCTATGATTCCTTCATCTTCATCAAGAAAGTTTTTTTGAAAAGGGGGAATAATTTATTGATCTGATTCTATTTGTCTGTTGGGAGTGTTATTTCTTCTTCTAAATTTTTGGTTCTGGTTTTGGTTTCTATTTTGATTACTGACTATGACAACCATTTTTTCCATCATTTGCTGTAGCTTTTCCACATTTTTAGACAATTTATCATAATTTTGGTCAGATGAGGAAGCTACATTGTCATCTTTCTATGTTACCCTCTTCTTAGATCTTAGTCTTGCTCTTTTCTCAATCAGGTTCGCCTCTATGTTCACTGCTCCTTTCTGCATATCCTCCAATGTGTTGTACTCTTTATCCCTAAGCTCATAGGCCCTGTCAGCATCAAAGCCTTCGGGGTATTTTTCCAGAGCCATGCCTTGTGGAGGTTTCATATGTGGATGGAGGACATTGTAAATGCTGTTAAATATTGTTGTGTAATCATGGACACTCTCTCTTAAGTTTCTTTTAAGGCTCATGTATTCTGCTAAGAGTTGGCGAGGGTTAGCCTTAGTTTCCCATTTGTTTATGAAAGTCTGATATAAGGGTGGAAGATCATTGATGCTACCTGGAGGTAGGCCTTTAAACCATTTCTTCACATCACCCCTTAAGCTCTGGGCAAAGATTCTCATTTTGACTGTATCATCATCTATTTCCATGTAGTCAAAAGAATCTTCCATCTTATCTACATTTTGCTGGGCTATGATGGACTCTTTTGCAGTGAAGTGTGGGATCTGTGACTGATAATCATTTGGTAAGGGTACTAGAGGCTGAGGTAAAACCAGAGGTGCATACCAGGTTGCCATGGTGATATTCTGATGAGGTAAAGGGTTAACTTGGGTAGCTGGTATATGGATGACAGGGACACTATGACTGGTAGAAAACTGATGAGTAGATCTAGGATGAATGAGCCCCAAATTTTGTATGAAATGTATATCAGGAGGTGTAGAGGGAGGGGTCTGTCTGTTCCCGAGGTGTCTACCACTTTGAGGTGGTGAACCAGGAAGCTCAAGGTCTGGCTGGTCTAAGATACTGAATGACCTAGTTCTAGGTAATCTATTAGGTAGGTCTAGGTCAAGGTGAAAGCGCGATAGAGTTGTAAGATCTTCTGGTGCAGAGTTAGCTCTATGGATGTGGCAAGAAATAGTTGGTATTTTAGGTGTAGGAGATCTCTTGAGGATACTCTCAGGATTGTCAACTATTTCAGGTGGGTTTGGGTTAGGGTAAGCTCTTGTATGAATGGTTCTAGAAGCCAGAATGTTGTTTTCTTACCAAGTAGCTTAACCCTACTTGTTACTATAATTGTGGTTGATGTTGTTATGAAGGCTGGTCTCCCAGTGGAGTCTAATGTGAACCAAGATAATCAACAGGCCTATTGATCACCAGTGCAGTCTTAAGACGTTTAGGGAATATGAAGTCGCCAGGTGGAAAGGTTTAGGACATTCCTGGAGGTTTACACTGTCCACCACAGTGCTTATGAGATGTCCCCTTTCAGGAATATCTTCCAAACACAGCAAACTTTAACCATAGATTGACTGGAAGGGAATTTACCAGATATGTCACCTTTGAAAGACTGTGAGATCTGGAGGCTACCTGGCCCTTTCTAGACTCTGTCCAAGAATATGGGGAAAACAAAACAAATGGTATAGAGGTTGATGTGAGAATAGGACTGTTTAACTTCCAACCTAACCAGAGATTGTAGGTTTTGAATGCCTAAGAATGTTTAGGGTGTAATGCACTGAGTTCCCCAGTGGAGTCACCATTATGTTGGGGTTCCCATGTTTTGGCAAGGTTGTTAATACGAAAAGATGAGACAACATCAAACCGCTTTCAGACCTCAGGATCTAGCCCTCCTGGGTCCAGAGAGGGATCTCTCTATGTTATATCAAAGGTGTATATGTCTTTGAAGCTCAAATGTTAAGATGTTAGACTAGTTATAGGCACAAGGTTTGTTTGTTTGATTTGTTTTGTTTGTTTTGGTTGCTGGTTATCAGGAAAGAAGGGTTCGCTGTAAGACAAGGATGAGCAAAGAGGAAAAAGGTAGAGGTGAAGTATTCCAGGAAATATTCAAAACCATTGGGCAATGGATTCAGGAAAGGATTTGTTTGCTAATCAATGTGCAAGCTTTCAGTTGGGCTAGTCATCTAAAACATAGGATCTTAAAGATGATTATGTGATATGAAAGGTAGGAGAGGAGGATATAACACAGATTCAGAGCACAAAGTTAAAAACCAGCTGGTTGCACAAGGATCCTAGTGGACAGGGCTAACTCTAATCCCTAGTGTTCCCAAATCTTCCAACTAAATCCTTAACAAGAAACATCTAAGAACAGATACATTTAATTCATACATCATAGAGTAGGCAATATCATCCACTACACTGGCTAAATTAACTGAAATCAATTCTTAGATAACACATTCAGAAGAGAAACATTAATGGCAAGGAGAGCAGAACATAGGGTACCTAACAAGGGTAAATCCTATGCCAATATTCTGATGCAAGCCAGTAGAAAATGAAATGAAATGAATGTAAACAAAAAGATAGGAAAACATCACCGCTGATTCAGATCAGGATCCAAAGAAATGTGCTTGTCATATTAAATAGCAATACCAGTCAAGTACAACATTGCCAATAGCTGAATACTCAGTCTAAAAACATCTCCTTCAACCTATCTTACAACTTTACACAAAGACTGTGTCTCAAAAGAAACTACTTGAAATTCTCTGATAACTGATCAAAAAACTTTACAATGAGTTTCTTCATGAATTTATAACTCCGAAGGAGCAGAGGGGGTAGGTGAAGAACTAAATGCAGCATTAAAACTGTGAAAAGAAAGAGGGCCGAAGCCCATTCTGTTTGAATCCTGTGCGTTAATCTCTGGTGTTTTTTGGGTGAACGAATGATCTTCTTCAGACCACAGATTACTCTGAAATGACTATGATGTATGCTGACTGCAGTACTATGTGGTGCTATTGGTGAATAAACAAAAGATAAATGGATGATTAAGAAGTCTGCCATACTGATGAAATAAATGCTCTGATAGTACTGGGGCTGTTTCAGGGTAGAAAATCTCTCCAGAACACGGCATAGATTGAACACTATATGGGCGCTTTGTCCTTTATGGAGGAAAAACATTCTGCTGCTGTAGAAAACCCTGATATGCATTGATTTATTCTTGCTGTACCTTCTGCATGATCCACGGGATCACTGATCTGATGCTTTACCTCTAAACCGTTGTATTAAAGCTCAAAACTTCAATACTGAATGCTGGAATCCTTGATCATTAGCTGGTTTTTTCTCCACTGCTCCATAAATTTCTCGATTTGCAAAATCTGGGCTTTAATGGTGTCGGATAGGTTTCTTGTGAAGATTAAATTGTCCTGGGATAATATTTATGCCGCCGTTACCATTTCCAGGAATTTCTCTGTAGTACCAGCTTCCAGATTTAATTCTGTCTGCGCGGCACGCCATTGAAGTAGTACACATGAACCATGGTAGTTTTCTGCCTCTGATAACCCTGCAAAATACGAACACAGGTTAAGAAAAAAATGTAGGGGGTAAGATGATGTGGATGACTGCGAGGACGAATGGTGAAAAAACGTAGAGGAGTGGTGGAGAAGTGCTCTGGTGGAAGGTTGGCGGAGCGCAGAGGGAAATTAATGTAAAAAACCTTAAGATTGACCCTTTGAATGAATATATAAAATGGGAGGGGCGAATGTACGGTGAGACATGTGGAGGTGATGTGGTAGGACCGGGCGACGATGGAAGAGTCAACAGCGGGGAAAAAAATCTGGACCGTCGGATCTGAGAGGAGATCGATTGTTGAACATGCGGTGGAGGACGACAATCGGTGGGCCAGGAGTATGACGACCATGGATTAAACCCTGCGCAACTTCGTTGAACGATGACCGTTGGATGGGCAAGGGTAGACCTGACGGCTGATATGAATATCGCTGCATGTCTCGTACCGAAAGATAACGTGTGATGGGCAAGCGGTTTTGGAATCGTACAAGAGCCACGCGTCGAACGCTGTATGGAATCGCTGGGCAATGGGAGAATACCGCCTACCGCCCAAAGGCGGTGTGATAGATACCACTGGGTTTATGGATAGTGCGCGGCGGGGTCCACAGGGATAGGTACACTCCGAACCGTCAGATCTGGGGGTGAAGGGATGGCGATGGCGCGATCGGGGGTTTGAACGGAGAAACACGGGTGCTGTGGAATTAATGACCGCCATCCGATCTAGAAGATCAACGGCCAGGAGTGCTACCGATATTCATTAGAGATTAGCGCCCTTCAGGTCAGCGCAGGGTTCTGTGAGGTGAAGGTGCAGGGGCTAGGCCGAAAAGGGGCTAGGCCCAAACTATGTAGGAAATATGATTTTGGGCTCGTTTTAAAGCATTTTTAGGCCAGCCAAGGGCAACGATAGGGGAATGAGGGGGATTTAGCCGTAAGCAAAGGGAGTAATGATGTTTTAGAAGGGGCTTTGACAAAAGGAAAAGGGGTGAAAATGAAGCATTTTGCAAGGGTATAAAGGGTAGAGTAAAGCCTTTTGGAGCACAATTCTTTATCATCAAGGCTTATTTACTCAGAACAGCAGAGGGAAACAGTCACAAGGCATGGAACAGGAAAGGGCTGCAAGGATGATGTGTTTTCAAAGGAAATGCATTCCTTACAGGCTCATAAAAAAAATTAGCCCCTCACTTGCTTTGTCAAGGAAATTATAAGGGGCTAACACAACTGAAGAGGATTGAGTGGATGCTGCAGAGGGAATCTATTCCGAGCATGTTATCTCTGTAGTTCCTAGGCTTCTCTTATCTATCTTTCTGTCCTATAAGGCGTCTGTAATAGAATTGTAAACTCCTCCTATGGAACAGATGTAACTGTGGATCTGGATGAAGGTTATCAATATATTTGCAAGTTGTTGTCCTATTATATGAGTTACATGCATGCATGATGTCTGTGATGCCTTAAAATTTTATTTTCTTGATATCTGTTCAATCTTCTGAATGTTCTTGCGTATATGATGATGTTCATGCAATCCATTCTATATCTCTCATGAGTTGTGGATCCTTCCACCACTATCGATCGATTTTCCTTCTACATGTGGTCGTGGCATGCCTCGGGTGAGACTCTCTACTCTTCGGAGTAGGGTGACAATGCCAGCGTGGTTCTAGACTACAACGGATTCTCTTGTTGGCCCCAATCTCTGAACCTGGGTCTTGCTTGCGAGACCTGTTTCTTCGCCAAAAAATGGTTCTGTTGCTGGGAACCTACACGTTATGAGGGGAAATAGATCATGGTGTTGAGGGTCTTCGAAGGAGAAATACGGAGATGGTGGGATAACCATATGGATCAGTTTCTTTCTTAGCAAGTGGAGCTGACAAATCAGAAGGAGAGGGTGCTCAAGGATCTTGTCCTATTCTCGGATTCCGCTAGTGATACCTACGAGATCCTCTGGGGAAAATTCCCTAGCGACCTCTACAATTGGTTGCGGAGGTTGCAGACCAAGGTACCTAGGGATAACTCGCGGAAGATAAACCACAAATGGGTGCACGGGGATCTGGTGGCCCTGCATCGGTTGAATATTGAGTTGACCCGCGTGGTGGATTTTTGGGTAGAGACCACTTTAGATGGATATATTGTGGAGTTTTCCAGAGTGCTACCAATCCTTCTCGAAGGCTGAGGCTATCTTCCGCTCCGGGCTAAGAGGGAAGTTTCTCAAGGAGATTCCGCTATGGATTAAGGCCCTGATGGTGGACGAAGGGTTGATGGAATTCCAAAAATCAAGAATGGAAGCATAAACCTCCAGAGCTGGGGGAAGGGCTGAAGGGATAGATGCCACATGAAGTGTGAAGCAGGGGAGTGGGGAATGGATGCTGAGGTCGCCAAGAGGTCGAGGGAGCGATGTGCACATTGGAGGGTGCAGATCGTCGACAGGTGGCGAGAAAGGGTGATGCGAGAGTTGAAACGATGGGAAAATGATAGGAAGAATCAAGAGGAGGCGCCTCAGAGGATAGGAATTATGTACACTCAGATGGATACCCTGGAGAGGGAAGGGAAGACTGTGGGAGTGCGGCGGGTGCATGGGAGCCCAGCTAAGAGAGAAAGGGAGATGACGACTGACGAAGATGATGCAAATGTGCAGCCCGAAGAAAGTTCTGATGGTGAATGGTACGTTGTGATGCAGCGGTTGTTTCAAGAGCGGACGACATTCATCTCTCTAGGCAGCCCTACTTCCCAAAATTTGCATGGCATGGATCCCTACCTTCCCTGGTACTCTATAAACCTTTGAGTAATATTTTCGTTAAGTTACAAGCATTGAGTTGATTGCACAGTAGTTCAGCATCGCACGTTAATAGCAGCATTACTAGTAGTATTACGGTTCCTAGTGGTATAGTCACGCAACCAGGACCTGGAGGGTTTATTCTAGTCACACCCTCGCAAGTAAATATGGCTGGGTCATTCACCCAGTATCCAAAATTTTCTGGCCGGGGTAACGATGATGTGGAGCAACACTGGTATCTCTGCGAAGCCATATGGAGGGCTCAACAGACGCCATACACAGGGAAGCTAATAGAGTTCCAAACCATGCTCAGAGAATGGGGTTTGCGATGGTTCATAAAGTGGTCAGAGGGCCACCCAAATCCAGCAATCGTAGACGTTAATCGGGATTTTGTCCAAGAATTTAAGCTCCCCAAAACAGATTAGCAGGGTCTGTCTGAGCTTTGGGAGATTAAGCAGAAAGAAGGGGAGACTGCATGGGATCTGATGCGTCAGTTCAAGGACGCGATCGGGAAACTCAGCTACCCGATCGACCCAAACCATCAGAGGGACTGGTTCATCAAGGCCCTACTTCCCTTGACATGAACCCCCCTCACCCAGCAGAAGATCGACAACTTGCAGGACGTTCTGAAGCAGGCTATGAAGATAGAGGAAATGGCGGGCTACCCTCAGGAATATCGAGGAGGGCCGACCCTGCAGGATCCTTCTTTTTTAGGCTTGCAACATCAGATTGCCAGTTTGACTGAAAAACTCAAGGAGATGCAGCCTATAAGACTAGCCAGGCCGAACATTTGGTGCACTCACTGCCTGGTCGAAGGGCACGTCACAACTGAGTGTCCCCGGTTGTGTGGCATGGGCATGGGGCCCTCTGTCACAGCAATACAAGGGGGTCCACATAACGGGGGTGGCACGACGATGAATCTATAGGGGGTATACCAACCGCAATAGCCTTACACGGGGTTCCCACCTCAACCAAACCAAACCGCCACAGAATATTGTGAAATTTTCCAGACAATGGGGCATCAACCTCGGATGTGCCCAATATTGCAGAAGTACTCCAATGTCCCAAACAATGCATACTGTGAGTTTTTTGCTTCCACGAATCACAACACCGAGCAGTGTAGAGCTCTCGACGCACTAGTAGATCGGTTGGACTGACCCTCCTATAGGGTGAATGAGGCTTCCAGGGGTAGAGGAGGCAGTATGCGCGGAGGCCGCACAGGGGGACAGGGTCCCCTGAAATGCTACAACTGTGACCAGGAGGGTCACATGGCCCGAGAATGCTCCCTTCCCCGATGGCCATGGTGTTCCCAGTGTCGCGTTAACTCCCATGCAACAGAGGACTACCCAGAACTTATCAAGAATTGGGAGGAACGAGCACGACAGAGGGGCACAAATATGGTAAACTCCAAACCTCAGGGAACCATGACTCTGGCCATGCAGAATGTCGCTATTATGATGCAAGGCGGAAATAAGATGGGGGAGGATGCTCGCGGAAAGGAGCCGGCACGGGTTATCTAGCCCGCCTCCCCGAAGCAACTAATCTGGCAGGACGCACAGAAGAAGTACTTCTAGGAGGCGGTGGAGACCTTTGCCCAGTTGGGGGGAGCCAAAGGCCCTAAGGTACCCTCGACTACTGTTTCTAGAGAATAGAGCGCCACGGGGACCCTGATCGAGGAATGACTCCAGTTTTTCCTCAGGATTGTTGACAATGCTTCGATGCGAGAACAACTCAAGCATACCTTGGAGGATGTACTGCAGGGGAATGCAGGGCCGGGGGAACCTTTGAACACAACAACCCAGTATGTACAGCGGGTCAAGCGGAACAATCGAAGAACGGGAAAAGAGTTCCGGATTAACACACAGGTTGCGGGATTCCAGATCAGTGACACCATGCTCGACTTAGGATCTGATGTCAACATCCTGCCGCGGAGGACATGGGAGGCTCTTGGGCTGCCACGGCTGACCTACTCAACAATCCAGGTTAGAATGGCAAACCAGTACTGCATTGTGCCGATCAGCCGACTCGAAAATGTCGAGGTCGACATCGCAGGGGTGAAGACTTACATGGATTTTGAGGTTATTGATATTATGGGAGACAAGGATCCTTACCCTGCCCTGCTAGGCATCGATTGGGCTTTTGAGAATTATGCCATCATTGACCTCAAAAAGGAGCTGATGATTTTCGAAGATGGCGAGGTCCGAGTCACTCAGCCTCTCGACCCGTATCAAGGCCCGCGATATAGAGAAACTGTGGATACCCGGGAGGATGCTCAGATGTCAGACAAACTTTATCAGATGACAGCAGGAAAACGAGAGGACAATATTAACCCGACTGCAACCGGCTCCGTCAGCTGGCACAGTGTCCAGAGCTCGGAGCTGAGATCAAAACTAGCCTGGGAAGACTGGTAGCAAGGTGGGTCTGAGAACAGCATGCGGATATGTGCCAACATTGCCCGAGTCCGTTGGATTGGCGTTGAGATCAGGGAGTACCCCACCGTGTCGAACATGCAAGCCGTCAATACTTTTATTGCAAAGGTAGAAGACGCGGTACTAGAAGGAAACAGGATACCACTTTTGGATGTAGCACTACAGTTGACATCAGCCAGGTGGTGGAAAAATCACCATAACACCCTGTCATGGTAGAGTTGTGTAGCGGAGGCTTTGAGGGCATGGTTCAAAGAAGACGAAGGCCCTCGTAGCAGGCACAGGTATCAAGGGACTTCTGATCCGCGAGACCACCTAAAAACCTGTGAGGAGAAGTGGCAAAGTCTAGGGTACCTAGAAGAGCTGTGGGTACATTGGTTCATCCACTCCTTAGATACCATTCCCCAGGCCTGGTACTTAGAAGAAGAGAGAAAAAGAGGAACCAGCTCCTGGGAGGAAGTCGCGAACAAATTTGTTTGGTGCTTTTCCTTCGAAGGAGAGACAGAGCTGGTGTCCCAAGAATTACAAGCTATCAAGGGGGTACTGTTTCTCCATGATCTGGTGACTGATGGGAGCACATTAGCATTACATCCTAAGGGCAGGCGTGAGCTGGCTTGCCAACGGATCAACGATGATCCATACGATGATAGTCTCGAGGACCTAAGGCACCTATATTTTGAAGAGAAGGAAGGCGAGTGGAACATCAAAGAAGAGTCAACCACTGAAGGCGTCCATCTTCTTCCGCTGAAGACAAAGAAGTTAAACATCGGCATGGAGGAAAAACCCAAACTGGCTATAGTTGGGGACTACTGGGACGAGGAGACGACAAAGGAAATTTTCAGCCTCCTCTAGGAATACGAAAACCTATTCCCTTCATCGGTTGCAGACTTAAAAGGCATCAAAGGTGACCTTGGAGAAATGCGTATTGTGCTGAAACCGGACGCTAGGCCCGTAAAGCATCGACCCTATCGATTGAACCCACGGATCAAAGAAAAGGTCAAGTTGGAGATCGATAAGATGCTGACCGCAGGTCTAATCTTTCTTGTGGAAGAAGTAGAGTGGGTGAGTCCTATCGTCATTCAGAATAAGAAGGATAAGTCAGAAATCTGCATCTGTGTCGACTACCACACTCTAAACAATGCTTGCATCCATGACCCATTTTCCACTCCATTCAGTGACGAAATATTGGATCATGTTGCAAGGAATGAAGCCTACTCCTTCACTGATGGATTTTCGGGCTACCATTAGGTGCGCATTGCAGAAGAGGACATAACAAAGACGACGTTCACCACCGAATGGGGTTCGTTTGCCTACCACGTGATGCCGTTCGGATTGAAGAACGCCCCCGCTGTGTTTTCCCGGATCGTCATTGCTACTTTCCGAGAGTACATTCATAAGTTTCTGGAAGTCTACATGGATGATTGGACCGTCTACAGTTTTTTGAAAAACCATGCCACCCTGTTACGTATCATGTTTGATCGGTGTCGAGAGTTGCAGATTTCCTTGAACTTGAAGAAAAGCATTTTTGCAGTTCCTTTCAGCACACTGTTAGGACATGTGGTGTGCAAGCAAGGGGTTTGCGTCGATCTCGCCAAGGTGGCCATGATCATCCACATGAAAGCCCCTAAAACGATGAAGCAGTTGTGGGCACTGCTAGGGCACACAGGTTATTACAGACGGTTTATCCGAAATTACGCGAAGATCACCGCTCCTCTGGAAAAGCTACTGCAGAAGTCAGAAGTGTTCCAGTGGATGGAGGAGTGTTGGATGGCCCTTGACACTCTGAAGGAAAATCTGGCAACGGTGCCTATTCTGGTTCACCCAGATTGGGATAAGAAGTTCCACGTACATATTGACGCTTCCAGTATTGCATTTGGGGCTGTCTTGGCGCAACCTGGGGAGACGAAAATTGACCACCCAGTTTACTTCGCCAGCCGCAAACTATCTAACGCAGAGCGGAATTACACCACTACCGAGAGGGAGGCCCTTGTGATGGTGTATTCGCTCCAGAAGTTTCGCCACTATCTTCTAGGAGGTAACTTCGTTCTTTACAGATCACTTTGCATTAAAGTACTTGGTCAATAAGCCCGTTTTGGAAGGACAGATCTGTCGATGGCTTCTACTCTTCCAAGAATTCACCTTCGAAGTGATCGTCAAGCCCGGGAGGCAGATGCTGATCTTTTCTAAGTCGAAGCCGTACCAGATGATTTGGCCGACATTGCAACTTATTTGACCACGGGGCAGTGCCCTCAGCACTACACCCCTCTCCAGAAACATCACTTGATCGTTCGCGCTACCGAATACCAACTGATTGCAAGACAGTTGTAAAAATTGGGCCTCGATGAGGTTCTACGCAGATGTATACTCGACCACGAATGTGAAGCCGTGATGTGGGAATGACACAATGGCATTGCGGGCGGGCATGTGGGGCCGAAACCCACTGCCAGGAAGGTGCTCCAAGCTGGACTATGGTGGCCGACAGTCCATGTCGATTGTAAGAAATTTGTTAAGAGATGCGATGTCTGTCAGCGAACGGGGAGGCCCTCTCACAGGGATAAGCTCCCGCTACACCCGGTGCATGTGTTGCGGCCATTTGAGAAGTGGGATGTTGACTTCATAGGCCCCATAGCCCCAGTAGCCAGGCATTCTAAGGCCCGATACATCATCACCGCAACCGACTACCTCACCTGATGGGCTGAGGCATTGACGGTATGGGATTGTATGGTGGATACAGTAGCTCGGTTCATCTTTGAACACATCATCAGTAGGTTTGGCTGCCAGCGAAGTTTAACCAGTGATCAGGGTATGCATTTCATTAATGAAATGGTAAAATTGCTGCTGGACACATTCATGATTCAACGTCACAAAAGCAGCTCGTACCACCCGTAGGCCAATGGTACTGTTGAAGCGTTCAATAAAATACTTGAAAAGGGTTTGACGAAGACAAGAAATGCCCAGCAGGATGACTGGGATGAGCGGTTACCAGCTACACTATGGGCCTACCGAACTACGGTGAAGCGATTGACCAATCAGACACCGTTCCAGCTGGTGTATAGTCGGGAAGCTGTGATTCCCGCTGAGTTCACCATACTAAGTCTTTTAATTTCCACATCCCTCAAGTTCTCGGAAGAGGAATCATTACAAGAGCACCTCCAGGAATTACAAGAACTAGATGAGGCCCGGTTTCTGGCCGAATTCCACCAGAAGGTTCAGAAGGATCGACAGAAGGCATGGCACAACTGCCACATCAAGAGAAAGATGTTCGAGGTAGGAGGAAAGGTTCTCTTATATGATAGCAAGTTTCAGAAGTTTCTAGGAAAACTGCAGATGCACTGGTTGGGACCTTACTTCATCGTCGAGATTAGAGATTCCGGAGTCGTTTGGTTGGCTCAGCTGGACGGTACTATTTCACCTGGGTGGGTGAATGACGCATGCCTGAAGCCCTACCATGACTAAGTTTCTTTCACTTCTCATCAATAACTCTCGCACCCGAGAGAAGCCGTAGAGTAGGATAGTTGAAAAACTATCCCACAACCTGGATGAGCGTAGGTAGTGTTTATCGTTCATGCATCGGTCATCAACAACCGTTCTATTTCGGGGACCACACCTCAACCGATTGTGGTCGGGGAGGAGCGCGTCTAGCGTGTAATCCCCGTAGGATCAGAAAATGTGTCCGTGTCAGTCCATATCATTTTAGTTAGTACTTGTGTCAGTCCGTAGGATCATCTATATTTGTAGCATAAATGGCCATAATTAGAAGTAACCCTGTAATAATCATTTTTCCATAATTCGAAGTAACCTCAGCCGTCGCGTCCGCCCATTTCCCCATGCCACCGTTAGCAGATGTCCGACTACACCTCATTTGGAGATTGATCGCACAATTATCACCGAGAAGAATGCCAATAGGAATTAACTCGTTATGGGGTCTCATCAACCTCACTCATGCTAGGTAATTACATAACTTGCATGGAAAAACACGAGAATGTCGGAGCAGTTAGAATTAGAAATTGGATTAGCACTAGAGCAACAGAAGCATTAAGAAGCACAACACCGAGAGAAGACGCCGAGACCAATTCTGCAGGTGTATCAATGCCGAGCGAAGATGCTGAAAGCCAACCCAGCAGTCATAGAATCGGAGCTCGATAGCAGAATTCATAAAACAGAGTCCCTCATCGGGAAATACGACAATGCGACCCTCATAGATGCAAACCTCTTTGACTCTTTTGAGTTCCCGCACTCAAATGGCAGGTGTATATGGAACATTACATCACCGAAGCTAGACGGTCAATGAAAAGAATTTTGCCAGAGTTCCGAGGCTTACGGCAATCCTCTCTTCTGAACTTAAGAAATCTCTTGGTCTTTGGGACCTCAGGACTTGCCATGCAGTGCACCCAGTTCTTACTCAACCGCATCCAGAACAGGTCATCGTGGTTGAATAAGGAAATTCCAATCCATGCTGAAGATATCCACCAGCTTATAGGGCCTTCACAGAATGGCCCGGATGTATCGACTGCATGTCAAACCTCCTCCAAATGAGCAAAGAAGTCAGGAGATGACAACTATTATGCAAAATATGGCATACGACGGGGAGGAAAGGGAGCAAAGATGGAGCTTATCAACAAGCCTGAAATCAAGTTCGCATGCTACCTCATTTCCAGTAAGACAATGAGGCACTACACGAAGGGTGAGTGTACCCTGGATACTATTTCCATTGCAGAGCACTGTGTCCAGGGGGATAAGTTGAACTGGTGCTCCTTCTTGCTGAAGGAGTTGTTTGATGCGTGTGAAGACAACTACAAGTGGGCCACAAGCTTCATCTACGGGTATTTGATAGTTGCATTTGCCATGTGGAAGTGGCACACTCCCCTCGTCAGGCTACTAGTGGAAATAATGGAGGGCCAACCTCTCGTGATGAAGTTTGTCCCGTGGAAGGTGTCGGGTGATCCCAGCACCAAAGAGGTCAATGCAGAGGCATTTCGAACTTGGTATGGGTTAATGACAGACGTGGTAGCAGGCCAGCAGAGGGTGCCCAGGAACTTGCTGGACGAGTACATCAAGCAAGTATGGTTCGGGATCAACCACAGGCATACCTTCATCCAACCTACTAGGATTTGTTAAAAGCACCCCATCTTTACTATTTATCATTTCTATGTTTTTTGCTGATTTCCAGAGTAGGGAACCCTTAATTTCTCCCTCTTTTGAATGACCTCTGTCTACTCCTTCCTTATCCGGATCAAAGAATCCTTCATTTATCTTTATCCCAGTCAAACCACTTCACAAAATCAGCCTTCCAAGATCTTCAAAGTCTTATCTGTCTTGCCCTGAAAACATTTTACTTTTTGACCTTGATCCTAGTTTTGTCTGCTTGACTTTTGAGTCCATAGCCCAATGGACAAATAGATCTCTCACTATCCATCTCTTTAAGTGATTTTTCCCACCAACCAAAAAAAATCTTAAAACCAAATTGTCCTTATAACTAGCCTAAAATCAAACATTAAAACAAAGTTAAATCTTATAGAGAGAGCCCTCTCTGAACCCTAGGAAGACTAGATCCTTGAGTTTAAAAATAGGGTTGTGGTTACCTCGGTGAGTTGTTTCTTTAACCTTGAGAAATTACTGAGTGATAACATATTGGTGACCATACTGGGGAAGACTAACATTTTCTTCAAAAATATTTTACAGGTTCAAATTTGATCCATGATGGTGGACAGTGATCAGACACACAAAGGTTAAAATCATACACCTGGTGACTCCAAATCGATTTCACAATCAAGACTCCACTGAAGGAATGAACCTGAAAGAAAAATATGGAAAGATCAGGCTTTTAACTTGGATTAAAATCCAAGACATCATGTTCTTTCTCATTAAGAAATTTTTTCAATGTATATTGTATTTTAGAGAAGATCTTAGATTAGTTTTTAATTATTTTCCTTTAATTGTAAATACTAATTCTCCTAATCTCTTCGAGTAGCTTTCTTCTGAATCTAATGATGATCAATTTTCAATTAAGAAGCCTCAAATAATCAAGACTGATCTTACAATTCCTGTACATATTCATGTACCTTGTAAAGTACCTGATAGATATAAGCCCCTCATTTTACCTTATATACTCCATGATTTCCCTAATAAATATTACAATTTTCTTCCCAAGTTTGATGGAGAGAATGGTAAACACTACCCAAAAACATATTCAAGGTTTTGAAAATTATCTAGATTTATTCGAGATTGATGAAGAGGATGTAAAAATCAGACTTTTTGCTCTTTCTCTGCAGAGCAAAGTAAAAAATTGGTTCAAGAATCTACCTATTGTGAGCATCTCAAATTTCTAGCAGTTTGTCAAACTTTTTCTTTATAGATGGATAATCAAAGTTAATCTTTTTGTGATCATATAAGAGCATAATCAGTTAAAAAGACATCCAAATGAAACAATACAACAATTTTCTGACAGATTTAATAAAGTTTATAATTTCAATGCTAGAAAATATAAGACCTCCTCATGATTCAACTCTCTTGCATTATCAAAGTGCCTTTGATCCAGAAATAGAATTTCAGTTAAGAGAAAGAGATTCAGAAACACTTGTACAGATGCAGAACATTGCAGTTGATGTAGAAGTTAGTTTACAAATTAGACAGGAAAATTCGAAAGCAGAAGAAGAGAAGAAAAACATTACAGAGGTAAAACTCAGCCTTTTGGTAAGAAAATTAGATGAAATCATACAGAAGATCCCTATGAAGGATGAATTTTTTGTTCAATATCACTATGAAGAAATAGAAGAAGTTGGTAGCCATGAACAAATTCCTGCTAATTCCAATTATTATAAATCAAAAAATGGATTTATAGATCAATATGTGGAAGAGTAATCTACCGATTTAATGTGTATGTTTGATGACATTCCTTCATTTGATGATGTGCCTAACTATGATCAGTATGATGACAATTATGTTCTCCAAATTCAAGCTAACTTTACAGAGCAATCAGAAGATAGTTTGGAGGATGAAGAAATGCAGTTTCAGCAAATTGAAGACAGTAATCAGCTATTGCAAATTAGTTATGAGAGTAGTGAAGAAAGTGTAAAAATTTGGAAATAATTAAAGGTTCTTTACCTCTTTGTTTTGCTTCATTTTATTTTATTAGAGACAACTTTAATGCAATCAATAATCATCAGTCTTTATAGATTGTTATGGACAACAAAGAAAACAATGAATTTATTGATCAGGATTATTCAGTTTCACAATTACAGTTATCTAATTCCATTGAAATACCTGATCAAATGATACATGAGAGTTCTATACCACTATGTTTTGAATCATTTCAGCTTTTAAAGGAAATGTGGTATAACATCTTTAAAGAAAAGGATGAACAAATTGTTGAAGTTTATGAAGTTCCATGGAATCCTATATGCAATAGATTGCAACCATCCACACAATTTTTTCATGATCCAATAGTAGATATGTTGGATAATGAATGCATTCAAAGCTTTTCTCCATTAACTAACTATGAGTTTCAGAATCAAGATGATAAAGGTTTCAACAGTCAAATATTACAATCAGTAGGAATATCATCACAAATCTTATCTAAAAGTTTGCAGGGAGATAAAGATGAAAATAACATTTCAGTTTCATGGCATGGAGGCCATCCAGAACAGATGTACAGTTGTTTAGGTCAGTTAAACATTAGTGTATATATCTTGGAATATCCTTTTGAAAAGTTTCTAGAGTCAACAAAGGAATCAAGTATTTCCTTATCCTCTCATTTGTTGACAAGTTTCTAATAGGTTGCAGAATTACAGTTTTGATAATCAACAAGAAAATGAAACAAAATCTATCAAAGTACATAATTCTTGAATGGTTGCATTGGCTATTTCATTTTACCTAACCAGCAGTTGGATAGTTGATTAGAGTAAGTAGGTAGGACTTCAGCTTATTTTCAGTTTTCAGTTTTCATCTAGTTTTAAAACAATTCATTAATATTTGAAGCCAAGGAAAACACCCTAAGATATTGATGATTTAGTTGTTTGGTTTGCAGGTTGCATCACCTTTTAGTCTCATATCAGATTTTAGTTTGTAGAAAAGGGTGTAAATTTTCAGTTCAAGAGTTTTAGTCACAGAGATTTATAACAAAGCAAATGGATGTTTGAGATTGGCTCAAAGGATCAGGCTACTGGTTGATGGTGTTCTTGACATCTCACAAGGAGATGTCATCCCCATGTGAAGCCGCTGTTAAAGTCCTATAAATATAGGATTCATAATTTTGAATTTGACACTGTTAAAAATCTTGAAATGTTGTACATACCTTTGCTTTTTGCAAATGTATTCCCAAATTAAAAAATGAAAAGAGGGTATGTCCTAAAAGAACAATCAAAGGACAAAACAAAACAAAGATAAAAAAATAAAATTAAATATGAACCACATCAAAAATAGATCATGAAAGTGTTGCAAGTTTAAATGCCACTAATAGTAGTTACTTTTACTGCAAAAATAAAATATATGATTAAGTGTAGCTTGTTAAAAATCCCATAATCCATGATGAGCTAAATAGCTTAATCTTAACTCTTTCATGCTTTAAAATTTCATGTTGATAGATAGAGAATAAAATATAGCCAAACAACTTAATCTTGGCAGATTAGTAGTTAAAATAGAGAATAAATGAGGAGCTCAACAATTTAATCTGAGCCCTCAGATGAAATGAGGTTAGAATTAGATAGATTCCTGCTTTAAAAGAAAAATGAATTTAGGGTTGCAAGCTTAAATGTACCCATGCAAATGATGAAAAAATGTTAGAATAATGATGGGTAGGTAGAAAATAGATGTGTAAGGCATGTAATAAAACATCATGTAGCATATTACTAATTTCCCATCCCCCACAATGTTCCAGTATTCAAAACCTTCAGTTAAAGAGGCTCAAAGCATTTCTCTGAATTTAGTTGGGACCAGACCCAAGGCTTAATGACTGATTGGTAAAAATTACTAGATTCCCTTCACAAAATCCTTTTCCTCAACAAAATCCATTTTCCTAAGTTCAAAACACTTTTTATCTAGCAAAATTAAAACCCCCTTGAATAATTCCCTTTTTCATACAAAATCCTCCAAAAACCCACAAAATGCTATTTATCCTAAGTATTAAGTGTGAAATCTTAAAATGGGGCCACCATTATGAAATTTTTCCTTAAAAAACATGATATTACACTTTACTTAGTGTATTTACTATTCTCGCATCCATTTCATATTAACACTTAAATTATGCATTAAATCCCCTATACCCTTTTTCCCATATTATAATTAATTCCATTATTTTAGAGTCCTCCAAAACCCATAGTTTTATCTACCCAAATGTCAAATCTTTCGAGCCCTTCATATTGAAACCCCACCTATATACATAGGGGCCATATAAAATTTCAGTTATAACCCGACCCCGAATAAAAAATTAAAATACCCAATTTAGACTTATACAAAGTCAAAATATGGCCCCACACACCCGACCTCATGTCACATTAACACCCCCACAATTTGATTGCGCGACTGCCATCAGATCAGCCTTCCCCCAAATCGGATGACATTCACATTCTTCACTCCCTGAAACTTAACCAACCCAATCAACTCGAAATGGGTGGTTTTTCCCATCCACTCCTTCACTATGTGTCACCACCAGATGTTATCACATTCGTTCGCAAAAAACCACCATATGCCTAAAAGTAATGCGAAGAATCCCATTACCCCTTCCGTGCAATCTTCCAAACCAAGTGTTGTTCATCCACGCCAATTGTTAAAGTAAGGTTAATCAATATTGAAATAACATTAATACTACCGCTCCAAGTCAAATGTTTCACTGTTTATTCAGAAAATTTCGAGAAAACCTTTTGCCAACTTGTTATAGAGCAATTAACTCCAATTAAGCTATTTTGAGCCTAAATTAAGCCTGAATCCAGGCATTCAGATACTCAAACCGTTGTAGAAGCAGTCACAATTGTTGGGTGTGGAGCTTGATTATCTTGTTTATTTTGTATCACAGCATTAGACCCCTGTACCTTAAAAGGGGCGGCAACACTGCTCGTAATTAATCACTGCCATGGGGGGTCCAGGGGGGGCGGAAATGCTTTTCGGAGCCCCCCCCCTAGCGGGGGGTTTCAAGGGCAGCACCCCTGAAGCTAAAAATAGATGTAAAATTGCCTTGTAAAAGTATAGTAATTTCTAGTCAATCTGGGCCATTCATAGGTGGATGATTTGACGGTAGAAGTTATGTTTAGATTAGGGTTTTTTGCCCTAGAAGGAAACCCCTCACTTTTATGAGGGTATTGTATTGCGGCTATGTATGGTGTGTGTATTCTCAGAGTGAGAAACAGATAGGGAGACTGTGAGAGAGAACAGAGGATATTACAGTGGATCTGCTGTAGGTTTTATCTCTTCAATTTTTTCTAGATAATAGAAAGGAAGGACTGGCTGTTCGAGGTGGATGTAGCCCAAACTGGGTGAACCACTTATATCTATGTCTCTCTGGTTTTATGTGTTTTGTGCGCTTGTATTTTTCACATATTTAATGTGTTGCATTGCTCCATAATATATAATTTTCTAACAACTAGTATCAGAGCCGAAGGTCTATTTGGCTGATAAACTCGCAAGAAAGAAGGGTTCCTGGTTCGAGTGGGAGCAATGGAGGAAGATGGTAAATTTAGGGTCAAGAAATTTAACGGCCAAAACTTCGCATTATGGAAGATGCAGATGGAAGATTATCTGTATCAGAAAGATCTATACCTACCATTAAGCAGAAAAAAAAATAAGTCGGCGGCCATGACAAACACGGAATGGAACATTCTCGATAGAAAGGCACTCAGAACAGTATGGTTGTGCCTTGCAGTGTCAGTCGCCTTCAATATTTTGAAGGAAACAACAACAGAGGGTTTGATGCAGATGTTGGCGAAACTATATGAAAAATCGTTAGCCTCAAACAAGGTATTTCTTATGAAACGATTATTTAATATGAAGATGTCGGAAGGTGGATCTGTTGCAGACCATTTAAATGATTTTAATACAGTTACCAGTCAGTTAAGTTTTGTAGGGGTAAAATTTGATGATGAAGTTAGGGCTCTTTTATTTCTGTGCTCATTGCCAGAAAGCTGGAATGGTTTAGTTATGGCCATTAGTAACTCTGTCTCTGGATCTAGTACTGTAAAGTTTGATGATGTTGTCGATGCTATCCTTAGCGAGGAAATGCGACGGAAAAGCTCTGGTGAGACATCGGGTAATTCTTTGAGTGCAGAGTCTAGGGGAAGAAGAATGGAAAGAGGAAAGAGCTCGGGTTATCGCAGTAAATCAAGGAAAGGTAGATCCAAGTCCAGATCGGGGATAGTGTGCTGGAAATGCGGAAAGAGAGGACACCTAAAGAAATATTGTAGATTTTGGAAGGGAAAAGAAGGAGATGCACAGCAAGAAAACAATCATGAAGCAAATGTGACAGGTGATGTGTTACAAGATGCTTTGATTTTTTCTTTCGAAAATGTTACTGATTCTTGGGTTGTAGATTCAGGGGTGTCATTCCATGCCACACCTGATAAGAAATATTTTTATGACTATGTTCAAGTAGATTTTGGACAAGTTCGTTTGGGTGATGATAAACCTTGTAAAATGTTTGGAATGGGTAAAGTTCTTGTAAAAAAAAAAAAATGGAAACCAATGGCTACTAAAGGAGGTAAGGCATGTTCCAGATCTGAAGAAAAATCTAATTTCAACAGGGCAGTTAGGCAGTGAAGGTTGTGTGACAACTTTCACAGATAAAACTTGGAAGGTCACCAAAGGAGCTCTGGTAATAGAAAAAGGTGAAAAGGTTTGTACATTGTATTTATGCAATGTTATTTATAACTCTGTTAATGCTTTAACTTCCAAAGGAGCAGATGCAGGATTATGGCATCATAGGCTCGGACATATGAGTGAGAAGGGAATGAAGATTCTTCACTCAAGAAATTTGTTGCCAGGTTTGAAGAATGTTGATTTGGATTTCTGTGAAAATTGCATTTATGGAAAACAAAAGAGAGTAAGATTTCTTAGAGTTGGGAAAGAAAAGAAGAGCGAAAAATTGGAGCTTGTGCATACAGATGTATGGGGACTTTCTCAGGTATCATCTCTGTGGCTCTCGTTATTATGTTACTTTTATTGATGATGCAACTAGAAAAACATGGATTTATTGTATTCAGAATAAATCTGATGTATTTGATACTTTCAAGAAATGGAAAGATTTGGTTGAGATTGAGACAGGAAACAAGTTGAAGTGTCTCAGATCAGACAATGGAGGTGAATATTGCAGAAAATATTTTGATAGGTACTGTTCAAAGCATGGAATTCATAGAGAGAAGACAGTTCCAAGAACACCACAAGAAAATGGTGTGTCAGAAAGGATTAATAGAACAATCATGGAGCGTGCAAGGTGCATGAGATTTCATGCGGGATTGCCTTTACAATTTTGGGCAGATGCTATAGATACTACTGTTTATATAATAAACAGAGGGCCTTGAAGTTCCTTGGATGGTGGTATTCCAGAGGAAGCATGGACAGGTAAAAAGGTAAACTACTCTTTTTTAAAGCCTTTTGGTTGTGAGGCCTTTGTCCATATTAATAAAGAAAATAGAACAAAGCTTGAGGAAAAATCAAAGAAATGTGCCTTTATTGGATATGGTGTTAATGATTTTGGTTATCGCTTATATGATTATGAAAATCACAAAATCATTAGGAGAAGAGATGTAATATTCAATGAAAAGGTCTTGTATAAGAATTAGTTGCAGGAAAAGAAACAGGAAAAAGAAAGCAAGGAATACACGGTTCTTGATGAGATAACTGAAAAAGTAAAGGTGCCTGAAAATAATAATAATCAACAACCATAGCAGCAGCAACCACCACAACAGCAACAGGCACCTCAAACACCTGAAAGTGGTGTTAGAAGATCTACCAGGATAAGTAGACCCCCTGAACGATACTCTCCTTCATTATATTATTTATTGTTGACTGATTCTGGTGAACCCAAATGTTATGAAGAAGAAATGCAGGTTGAAAGCAGGAAGAAGTGGGAGCTATCCATGGATGAAGAGATGGACTCCTTAATGCATAACCAGACTTGGGACTTAGTCAGGTTGCTTGCAGGTAAAACTACATTGCAAAATAAATGGGTTTACAGGCTGAAGGAAGAAGATGGAGGAAAACAGAGGTACAAAGCTAGACTTGTGGTGAAGGGGTTTGCACAAAAGAAAGGTATTGATTTTGATGAAATATTTTCTCCTGTTGTTAAAATGACTTCAATCAGAACTATTTTAAGTCTTGTAGCAGCAGAATATTTACATCTTGAACAGTCAGATGTAAAGACAACATTTCGCCATGGAGATTTGGAGGAAGAGATATACATGCAGCAACCAGAAGGATATGAGGTAAAAGGGAAAGAAAAATTGGTGTGCAGGTTAAAGAAGAGCTTGTATGGCTTAAAACAGGCTCCAAGGCAGTGGTATCTAAAATTTGAAAAGTTTATGTCTGAACAAGGTTATACTAGATGTCACTCTGATCATTGTGTTTATCTAAAAAGGCAAAATGATGGCAGCTATATTATATTGTTATTGTATGTAGATGACATGCTTGTTGCGGGATCTAACATGCAGGAAATAAATGTGCTCAAAAGAAAATTGGAAAATTCATTTTCAATAAAGGATTTGGGAGCTGCAAAACAAATCCTTGGTATGAGGATAACTAGAGATAAGAAAAATCGCAAATTAACACTGTCTCGAATGAGTACATAGAAAAGGTGTTGAAAAGATTTAATATGCAGAATGCAAAACCAGTTAGTACACCTTTTGCTAGCCATTTCAAACTTAGTAAGGAGATGTGCCCCAAGACCCAAGAAGACATGGATTATATGTCTAAAGTTCCATATGCATCAGCAGTTGGAAGCTTAATGTATGCAATGGTCTGCACAAGGCCTAATATTGCACATGAAGTGGGAGTTGTAAGCAGGTACATGAACAATCCAGGAAAATAACATTAGATGGCAGTAAAATGGATTCTCAGATATTTGAGAGGTACCACAAATCAAGAATTATGCTTTGGTGGTTCAAACATTGCTCTACAGGGATATGTTGATGCAGATATGGCAGGTGACAGAGATAACAGGAGGAGCACTACAGGATATGTATTTACTGTAGGTGGAACAGCTATCAGTTGGGTTTCAAAAATCCAAATTGTTGTTGCACTTTCAACAATAGAAGTCGAGTATGTTGCTGCTACAGAGGCTAGTAAAGAAATAGTTTGGTTACAAGGGTTTATGGATGAATTGGGTAAGAAGCATGATATGGGCACGTTATACAGTGATAGCCAAAGTGCCATTCATCTTGAAAAGAACTAAACATTTCATTCCAGGACTAAACACATACATCTCAAGTACCATTTCATACGGTCAGTATTGGAAGATGGATAGTTGAAGCTGGAAAAGATACACACTAGCCAAAATCCTGCAGATATGCTAACAAAAGTTGTAACCAGGGAGAAACTGAGAATGTGCTCAGTTTCAATTGGTCTTCAAGGATGATGATGAAGATGAGGAATAGCCAGGTCCAAAGAGGAGTCATTGTCCAGCAAATGAAGTAGCGATGGAGTTGCTACAATCAGTCTCCAAGTGGGAGATTGTTGGGTGTGGAGCCTGATTATCTTGTTTACTTTGTATCACAGCATTGGACCCCTGTACCTTAAAAGGGGCGGCAACGTCGCCCGTAATTAATAAGCTGCGGGTAGAAGTGCAGGGAAATTGGCCGGTGTGGACCCCACGGCGGGGGGGGGTTTGAGCGGTGCCTGACTAAAAATAGATGTAAAATTGCCTTGTAAAAGTATAGTAATTTCTAGTCAATCTGGGCCGTTCATAGGTAGATGATCTGACAGTAGAAGTTATGTTTAGATTAGGGTTTTTTTCCCTATAAGGCAACCCCTCGCTTTTATGAGGGTATTGTATTGCGGCTGTGTATGGTGTGTGGATTCTCAGAGCGAGAAACAGATAGAGAGACTGTGAGAGAGAATAGAGGATATTACAACGAATCTGCTGTAGGTTTTGTCTCTTCAATTTTTTGCTGGATAATAGAAAGGAAGGACTGGCTGTTTGGGGTGGACGTAGCCCAAACTGGGTGAACCACGTATATCTGTGTCTCTTTGGTTTTATGTGTTTTGTGTGCTTGTATTTTTCACATATTTTATGTGTTGCATTGCTCCATAATATATAATTTTCTAACAACAATCATCCTAAAGACTGTCCCAGAGAAATCCTAAAGCAGGCCAAAACTTCATTTTTTACACCAAAGCTGATGAGATTTTAAAGATATTGATGAAGATAAAATTGACAGAATCATAAATCTAGGAAAAAATAACTGATTTACTTTGAAAGAAGAATGCACTAAGCATTGGGCAGCAAAACAGAGCATGTTGTTTTTACAGTTACAATTTTTATAGTGAAAGAATATTAGAATGAAGAGTATCACTTCAAGGTTAAATTTCAAAATGAATCAAATATTACAAAGAAAAGATGAATTTTCTAGCATATAAGACACCTCACTATCCAGTTGCAGCTTCGTTCAGAAGTGAAAACATAGACAGTTAAAGGGTATCAGTAAAAGTCAGAGTGAAAGTCAAATCTGAAAAAGCTAAGCAGTCAAGGTAAAATAGTAAAAGTAAAATACGGAGGCAGTAAATGGTAAATAGAGATGAAAACACTTTCACCAAAAACAATTAAGTTTATCTTCAAAACATTTAAAAGATCAATAAGGTTAAAAGATGAAAACAAAGCAAAAAGGGACATTTTCCAGAAATTTCCTATTTAAGTCATAGTTTTGCAGAAACTATTGTGACCAATCCCAGATTATTTTTTCAAAATTGGAGGAGGTTTATGTTCTTAAGAGGCCAATATACAAAAAATTATCTCACGTTTTACACAAGTATTACAGAATGAGAGATACATGCACATATTCACAACCTAATATTCAGATTGTGCAAAATTCGGTTTTACACATAGTTTTGCAGACCTTATTGTGAATAACGGGAATTGAATTTTGGGAAATTGAGAGAGGTTTATCTTAGTAACATATTTATCTACAAAAACCTCTTTCACTTTTTACATATATATTTTTTATTGAGATATAAAAAGGTATCATTGGACCCAAAATTTGTAAAATTTCTGGAGAAAAATGCATAAAGGAAGGAGACAGTTAGTGACTTGGATGCCTCATCATCAACTTAGAGTTGATATCAAATTCGAATTGTCCTCTTTTTCACCATCAATCCATAAGTATATTTCCAAATATATTCATTAGTTTTGAGTGTCCTCTATTTGAGTTCTATTTATGTAAAACAGTTTGAGATATTTGTAAACCAATCTTGATCTTTTTTCAAGATATTTTAGTTTAGAATTTGTATAAATACTTCACTCTTTGAAGTATTATTGTGGAATAAATTGCTGAAGATTTATATAGTCATTTTTGTTGTACTTGAAGGCTTTTTGTTGCAATTTCGAGTAGAAAACTGGATCAAATCATCTAGCATCATATTTCAGGATTCATGTGATGAGCCATTGAAGTGAAGTACTTTCTACTTGTCATTGTTTATCTTCTCATGTTTTCATGCATCCATTATGTATTCTAAATTTGAATGATAAAATAGGAGTATTATTTCAGGATTTGTTAAAAGCACCCTGTCGTTACTGTTTATCATTTCTATGTTTTCTGCTGATTTCCATAGTAGGGAACCCTTAAGTGCTCCCTCGTTTGAATGACCTTTGTCTGCTCCTTCCTTATCCGGATCAAAGAATCCTTCATTTCCCTTTATCCCGATCAAACCACTTCACCAAATCAGCCTTCCAAGATCTTCAAAGACTTATCTGTCTTGCCCTGAAAACATTTGACTTTTTGACCTTGATCCTAGTTTTGTCTGCTTGACTTTTGACTCCTTAGCCCAATGGACAAATAGATCTCCCGCTATCCATATCTTTAAGTGATTTTTCCCACCAACCAAACCAAATCTTAAAACCAAATTTTCCTTATAACTAGCCTAAAATCAAACATTAAAACAAAGTTAAATCTTATAGAGAGATCCCTCTCTGAACCTTAGGAAGGCTAGATCCTAGAGTTTAAAATAGGTTTGTGGTTACCTCGGTGAGTTATTTCTTTAACCTTGAGAAATTACCGAGTGATAACACCACCACCACTCCTGCTCTACCCACTCTTGCCTCTCCATCAAATAGTTATAGCCATATTTTGGAGAATGAGATCCAGAAGGAGCATGAACCCATTATATAAGGTCTGAAGTGTCACAGATCCTAACACTTGTGCGCTTCAGTTATTCAATAAATCGTAGCCATTCCTCACCCCAACGAGGAGCCAAAGATAGTTCCTCCACTGTTTTCCACCCTTGATTCCAAATAGTTGATGATTCTTCTTTCATGATATGATTAATATAAAAAACCACTTCTCCATTGAGAAAATGCACAATCTCATTTGCCAGTGCATAATCGCCATTGAAGCCCACCCAGGGATTAAGACCAATTCAAAGCTTATGACCATTTCCAACGTGCCAAGCTAAGCCTACTTCCATGATTCAAAAGTATCAATTGTTGTCTTCCTTATCACAAAAGCAGAAGTTGTATTTTTATCTAATCTCCTCATCCATTCGTCAATGGGTTTTCGATCTATATACTTTCTTTTGACCACAACCGTCCAAAAATTATCAATTGTTAATAGGTTCCACCCAAATTTTTCCACCAATTAATTTGAAAAGGATTGGATACCCTTTAATCCCCAGCCTCCCCATGTTTTAGGACGTGCAACTTTGTCCCATGTAACCAAAGGGAGAACTACATCGTCTTTATCACCAGCCCACATGAACCTAATACAAACTTGTTGGATTTAGAAAGGATCCCTCTTTGCACCCATGTAAGAGCTATCCAATAGATTGGGATAGCCATTAAAAATGATTTTATGAGTACAAATATTCCCTCTCTTGATATCCATTTATAACTCCATAATTTTATTTGATTTTCAATTTTAGCTATCAACGAATTCCAATCACGATTCTTGTATGAATCTGGCTTCATCTGGAAACGCGGGTATTTGAAAATTTCTCCCATTGGCTTTGAGTTAAATGGAAAATTTGATGCGATCCTATCCACCTCAATCTCATAAAAACTAGCATGAACAATTAAAGTCTTCTGATCATTAATGCACATTCCAATTCCTTTGAGGAACAACTCAAGTGAGGAATTCAACATTAAAATATCCTCCATAGTGGCGTTGTTGAACATAAGTATTTCATTGACAAAAATAAAATGAGAAATGAATATATTAGATGCAATTTCAATTCCTTTCAGATCACCATTCCGTTTGGCCGCTAAGATCAGCTGACTAAGGCCTTTAGTAGCCAATAGGAAAAATAGTGGTGATAAAGGGCATCCTTGCATAAGCCCCTTTGGTTTTGAAAAAAAGGGGAATTTGCTTCATTAATGAGAACAAAGAAAGACACGTTATATATGCATTCCATGATCCAATTAACAGAACCAATGCAGAGCCCTAGATGAGTCATGAGAGATCGCAGGTAAATACAACTAATTCTGTCATAAGCCTTTGAAAAATCAATTTTTACTATCAGGCCTTTTATTTTACCTTTTTTAATGCTTTGCATTGATTCTTTGGAAACCCGAATAGCCTCATGAATTTTTCTACCATCAAGAAACCCAAATTTTTCCTTAGATATGTTCCTGGACATAATAGGCTTTAGACGTATCCCTATAACTTTTCCAATGATTTTGTATATGCGATTACAGAGAGATACAAGTATGAAATCCTTGATAGAAACAACAATAAGTTCTAATAAGGTCGTTTTAAAAGGCTCATGGACATTCCCCTGCCTCCTAGATTCATCCACCACCTCAGCAAGATCGTCGCTAATTAGGTCAAATAAATGCTCGAAAAAATTCCACCATCCATCCATCGGACCCTGGGCTCTTATATTTTTGCATAGATTTTAGGATCTCTTCAACTTCAAGTTTTGAAACAGGAGATGTTGGGGAAATTATGTGTTATAATTCCAACATTAAATTATCAATCCAGAGTCGTAAGACTTAAAGGCACAAGCGTAGGTAACGCAATATCAGACTGTCTAATCTAACATCATCAAATCTGAAATCTATTCCTAAATTTAGTACTTAATTCCTATTCCTAATTTGAAACTAATCAATTGAGGAAAATATCCTCAAACAAATAAGAAATTATAATCATTATGCAAATGAAACTAACTCTAATTAATCATAAACCAATAAATACAAACTACTATTCAAACGATTTTACTCTAAATGGAAATCTCAATCTAAATAATAAGAGCTACTTAGTGTAAGTACAAGAATCTTAAATCAATTAATTTAAAATGATACCAAACTTATGCTAAACCTTAATTCCAATAAAATTCACTCTCATTCAAACGATCTTAAACAAAGGCAATGAACAAACAAGACTTCAACTAATCTAATTCCTAGGATGCATAAAAAAATCAAATAAGCATTTCAAATTTAACCTTTCATCTTTCCTAACATCACTCTACAAAAAGAAATTAAAAAATCGAAATTACATGCATACGCTTCAGATCTAAACCGATTCTACTAATTGAAGCCTATTCTGTCTTTAAAACTACTTCGATCAAACTCATAACATTACTTAAGCAGAAAAGCATCCACCTATAGTTCCAATCCAACGTAATTATACCAAATCTTGAAACTAAACTACAATCTCACTTAACAATCAATATATCATTGCATTACTTCAGAGCACTCTTATGTAAAGACACACTGCTACGGGATTCGATATCAAACAAGAAATATACATGATGCAATATTATAGACCAATTCCAACTCAAGCTTATGACATAGTTATCAACCTTTGTATTAATCTAAATTAGAAACCACCCTTTTAAAAACTCATAACCATAATAATGCATTGGAGAATTGATTCATGCATCAAAATTTTTAAATGATATAGTCCTTTCTAATTTTCAAATATTTATAAAAAAACAAAATATTTATTCGAATTCAGGAAAAATAAAGTAAAATTTGAAGTACAGAATGGCAATTAAAACCAATTAACTTTCTTAGAACGATATCCACACTACTAAATCTGAATCACGCACACTTCCTATGATCTATAACAATTGCAAGACTTACTCCTAGGCGGTGGTGGGCCCTTCCCATTCCAGGAGAAAGTCTAAGTTAATGCAATTCTACTTTGAAAATCAAAACATATCAACACTTACAAATATTAAATGTCAGATCAGACTTACGTATTAATGGTTTTAGTAAAACATGAGCTTGAAAAAATACAACAAAGCTCCCAATGTAAGAAAAATCACACAAAATTTCCTCTGCTTTCAACTATTTTTTCTTGCCCTCGTACATACAAAGAGCATTGAGCTTTATATAGTGCAACCGATGAAAACAATGCACAACCAATTAACTAGAAAAAGCAAATACAATATCAAGGCTAAAGTAAGTGGCATGAGATATTTTGGAACAATATTCAAATGGATCTCAGTTAGGCTCATCTTGATCATGGTGTGGATGGAGGAACCATTTCTATGATTAGCACAAAGGCGTTCAGAAAAATCGTTCAGAACCAACCCGATTTGACCCATTTAGACTGAACCCGACTTGACCCGACACATTCAGACCGTTCACGATTTTGTACTTAGCTTCCTTTTGGTGATGAATTTTTCTGAATGGTTTCTGGGTTACTTGAAAGATGGTATTTTGAACATGATCCAAGTCTTTGAATTTTTATATTATTCACCATTTGATAAAAAATTTGATATTTTCACCTACATTAAGTTTATTCCGTACTCAACCTGTAGTAACTAGTTTAACTGATCTACGAAGAATTTTGGCGATGGAACCCTGTGAAAAATTAACTTAGAAAAAACATCGTTATAAAATCATGAATAAATCATCTCTAATCATAGAAAAACGAAGAAAACTAATGATAATCAACCACGAGGCATAAGTCATGAATTGGCGACAAGTGATGGAATTATGGTGTGAAATGAGTGTAAAAGTGTCGGAATTTATGTTATGAATGGTGGTAATATATAGTTGAAAATTGGGCATATATGAGGCCCAACACAGCCCCCATGCCTGAGGGTTTGGATGTCCTCATGCAAACAAATATCGTGTTCATTGAAAAATGCTTAAATTTTTTTTTTAGACGTTGGTTCTTATGGGACATCATTGCTTGAATATTTGGAGGTACTGGTTCTTGTGGAGCAGCATTGCTTGAATACTTGGAGGTGTTGGTTCTTGTGGAGCAACACTCTTCGCATTTAATATGTCACACTATTTTACTGAGAAACACAAGTCGAGGACAAGAAATGAATGGATAAGGGAGAGATGATGGATGAAATGAGGTGGTGATAGAGATGGTGAATAGGCATTTTCATAATCTATCTTTGTTAGAAAAATGTCTATAAGTGTTTTCATTTATCATGTCATGGCAATAATTACTTCATCCTAATTCTTTTTATCATGAAAGGATAAGACACCATAGAGACTTCTTTTATCAATGCACCATAAAGTTTTTTCTCTTAACATGGTCTTGTAATCAGAGTATATGTGTAATGAATGGAAGGAAAACAAAAGGATAATGGTTTATGCAAGATAAAATGCATTAAATGAGAAGTGGTGAAACAGTAAGTTTCCTAAAAATTCTAATGAATTAGAGAATCATAATCCAAATTTACCTCAAGTTTTACGTTTTTTTTTTTATGTGCTCAGTGTTGCAAGATGAAGTGGAGGATGGAATGGCTGGAGCTGATGTGTACTGATATGGATATGAGAGGAAGTGATAGAGTTGCAATGGATGATGATTCAAATCTTCTGAAGGATGAAAAAGATGATGAAGGTCCCCATATCCCCTATACCTAGGGAGTTGCATGTCCCTATGAAACCAAGAGAAACGATTGAACATGCATGATGATAGGGAAACCTTTATTGAAACAAATAAACTACTGCAAATGAAAAATGGAAATGATGATACAAAAATACAAACTGCTGCAAACTTGTTGAAATATCAAAACACATATTCTTCAACTGCTACACACCCATGTACAATATTGCATATGTGAATAAATGGAATTGATGTCGAACATAAGCAAGGATCATTGGATTTCCAACTATTGAGGATGTTGTGAACCAATGCAAGATATCTGACCTTTGATGTCAATGGGAACCAATGCACTAGATACATTCTACTAGCCATGAATTGATTTTTCGAAGTTGAATGGAATGCATAATTCATCCTCCAAGAAACATTGTTGCATTTCCTTAATGGATGACAAGGATACCTTCCATTAAGGCATGTAGGCTCCCAGGTACCTTATCTAACCCTAACCTTAATCCCAAATAATGTGTTGATGTTGATGGGACAAGGCTTGTTGGAAGGTATAACTTAAGGAATCCCACATCAACCAACTCGAGTATAAACATAATGAATTGAAAGATACATGATTTGAATAACTCATACAAATTTACAAACTTTATTGGGAACATTACCCACTAGTTACCTGGTTTTCAAGCAAAGTTCCTATCCAGTTGCGCCAGACAATACTAGCTTTCCTACTATATTGGAGAAAATGTTTCCTCCTTCAAGTGAAAGAGAAATTCCATTAAATCCATGTGAAAATTAGGTACAAATATATATTTATGCCAAGATTTAACATATAAACTTTATAAGTCACACGAGCATGAAAAATCAGCAGTTTTGAAAGATGTGATACAAAGAGTATTTGAAGATAAGAGTGGTTCTTTGACTAGATTGTGATCTGGAACCAATTCTCGATGTAATCTTGATGGTATTGTCTCATTTCTTCTTTTGGACCACTCTTAAAGTGCTCCTTGGTCATGCTAGGAAAACTTGGATAATTGGTCTCTGGTATGCGTGCCAGGCTTTCTGATGGGCATGGTGAAAGTTCCTCGATCTCAGGTTCAGCTGGATACTCCCAATCGTATTTGGTACATGATTTCTCAATCTCCTTTGTAGATAGGCAGGAGGAATCAAGGGAGACTGCCAAATCTTTTTCTAGTTGTGGAGAGATAGATAATTTCCTGAATGTGGTTAGGATGAACTCTTCCTGAGAGGCAGATACCCCAACTACTGCTAGAATTTGAGAAAGTTCCTTGAGGGACATTATTCAAGTTCTCAGTCATTCCTGAATTTCTCTTGTTGATTTGTGATCCCTATCTTGCAACATGGATTATTACTTGGGGGTTCTTACAACACCTCGAAAATGTTTTGTCTTTAAAGAGCTTGAAATTTTAATCTAAATGAATTAAAACTAATTGGAGTAAAACTCACCAAACTTGCTTACTTGGACAACCAAAATTTGGAGCAACCCCACCATAGTGGATGCGTGGCTCTTCACTCACGTATTACCATACACTCTCCACCCTTTGATTGTCCTGCAACTAATATCACACCCAAAAACGTGTGAAAGAAACTACACTCTAATCCCTTTAGCACCTCCTTGGAAACAACGCCAAAAATATTGGTGAAATTATATGTGTTATATTTCCAACATTAAATTATCAATCTAGGGTCATAGGACTTAGAGGCACAAGCATGGGTAATGCAGGATCATAGCATATGACCTAAACTAGAGTAAGAAATAAACTTGTTGTTAAGTACAAAATCGTTGTTTCTAGTGCATAATCATTCAAAGAACACACTTAATCTCTCCTATGAAATAACACACCATTCATTCCAATTTCTATTATATTCAAACTTAAAATAAATTAACTTAATTGAAGAACACACTCAAAATTATAAAAAAACAACTAATTAACAAATAAACTATTCTACTACTCAAGATTCTATAATTCAACCCACACTTGTTTCTATGAAAGAACACACTCTTTACTGATTGTAAGAGAACATTTTAATTACTGTTGATAAAGAAACACACCATTCATTTGCTGGAAAATAAACTTCTATTTTCTATAAAATAAAATTCTAATCACTATAGGAACACAACACTCTCTTGCTGGAAAATAAACTTCTAATTACTGAAGAATAAAATTCTAATCACTACGGGAACAAAACATGAATTTTCTTGAAAAATTAATCTTCTAATTACTACAAAGAAAACAAAACATGCACTTGCTGAAAAGTAAAATTCTGATAGAAATTCCTACCTACAAAATTCTATCTTCTCAACCAACTCAAAAGAGCATTTAATTCAAAGCTTCTAACCTAATCGAAACGAATCATTTAAACACAAACTCACTTATCATACTCAAGAAATTCATAATCAAAATAAAAGGTAAATAGAACTAAATCAATCGATATTGAACTTAAGATTTCTAATTAGACAATTGAATTTATGTACACGACTGCTTCTACAAAGAGAGGAAAATGAAAAAAATTATACCTAAAAGAAATTTGTTTGTTGGACTAAATCTCAAATGAAGACTACTTTAATCAACTTGGAAAACCTCACACCACTCACATTCATACAATGGAAGCATCGAAAAAAAATCATGAGTTCTCTTCCTGACAATATCAATGGAACCTTCAGATAATCCTCAACTTAACATTATGTTTCTCACCAAACCACTCCATCAATTAAATGATAACAAAGCTAGTTCGAAACAGAGTATTAATCCTCTCATTTTCAACATATAAAAATTATTCCCGGGTTATTCTCTATAAGTATTTTCGATCGATTTATACTTCCATAAGAATTATTCGTGTTCAAGTATGGGCACATCTAAATTCAAAGGATCATATCTTTTATCTCAGTTACATTATGATGTGAGTATTCCAATGATTGGAAGCCAAGCTACAAGTTTAATTAATAGCTAATGAAACCAATATTGTGTTCTGTTGTTCCTTAGAATTCTTCTCATAAACACGATGTTGCATAATTCAACCTTAAATAGGAAAAATAAGATCATGAAGCCAATTTCATTTTTCTTTCCCTGAACATTTCTCATATAGGCATAACGTTGCAAAACCTGGTAGTGCATAGAAAATAAACAGAGTATAACCAATTCGTGTTTGCACTTGTGACATGGTGATTAATACTGATTTTTCATGGTTCCATGCTATGAGATTATACCAAAATAATCATTCATGTATCACAGATCATTGCTTAATGTAGTCCTTGCTGATCATTTAACAACTAAAGAATAAAATCTACAACATTAAACTCAAAATTGAAAGCATTCAAAGTCTTGAGTAACGTTAAACAAGATTCACTCTACAATTATAATTCCTACGATTAGAACTAACTAAATAACTTGCTTCCAGGTGGTAGTGAGCCCTTGCCACTCCTGGAGCAAGCTTAAACTAACTCAATGTTGTTTAGAAATCAACAGACACGATAATACTTACAGAGATTATCACTTAATCAAGTTTTGTATTAATATTCAAAAATAAGTGCCAATTTCATATGCTAATACTGTCTGAGATAAAACTTCTTACAGAAATACCATCTGCTCATTTCCCCCCAGGGTACATGCAGAGCATCGACTTTATACAAAGTTATCAATGAAAATGAAGCATAACTATTTGAATGTCAAAAGGAAATACAACAGGAGGCTAAAGTAGGCCACATGCAATCTTCTATAGATCCTTCGAATGGGTGATGGTTGGGTTCATCCTGATCATTGCATGATGTAGGAACCATTTCCATCTTTAGCATAACGAAAATTATCAAATTCATTTTCCTCCTCGTGGACCCAAAAATTTTCAGAGCCAAACCCACCCTGACTAGAGTCGTTCAACAATTCTGTACTTACACAGGCACTAATTCTCTACTTAACATTCCCCTAGTCATAACTTCCTCATAATGCCACAGTTTTCCAAACAATTTATGGGTTACATGAATGATGGTACTCTGAACAAAACCCGAGTCTCTTGATATTCTTCTCCATTTGCTCACAAATTTGATATTTTCACCTTCAGGAATTTATTCCGTACTCAACCTATAGCAACTAGTTTAATTGGATTGTGAAGAATTTTGGCAATGGAACCTTGTGGAAAATGAACTTAGCCAAAAAATTCATTATAAAATCATGACTAAATCATCTCTAATCATAGAAAAGCTAAGAAATCTAATGATAATAAACCACGAGGCGTAAGTCATGAATTGGCGAAAAGTGATGGAATTTTGGTTTGAAATGAGTGTAAAAGTGTCAGAATTTATGTTATGAATGGAGGTAATATATAGTGGAAAATTGGGCATATTTGAGGCCCAACATCCTCACCATGCCTGAGGGATTGCATGTTCTCATGCAAACAAATCTCTTGCTCATTGGAAAATTCTTAACATTGTTTTGTAGCTGTTGGTTCTTTTGGGACAACATTGTTTGGATATTTGAAGGTGTTGGTTCTTGTGGAGAAACACTGCTTGAATACTTGGAGATGTTGGTTATTGTGGAGCAACATTCTTGAATCTTCACATTTAATATTTCACACTAATTTTTCGAGCAATACAAATTGAGGACAAGAAATGAATGGATGAGGAAGAGATGATGGATGAAATGAGGTGGTGATGGAGAGGGTGAATGGATGCTTGCATACTTCATCATCGTAAGGCCAATGCTTATAGGTGGTTTCCTTTATCATTTCATGGCTGTAATTACTTCATCCTAATTCATGTTACCATGGAAGGAGAATACACCATATAGACTATTTTATTAATGCACCATAAGGTTTTTTCTTTTAACATGGTCTTTTAATCAGAGTATATGTGAAATGAATGGAAGGAAATATAAGGATAATGGTTTTATGAAATATGAAATGCGTGGAATGATAAGTGGTGAATAATTAAGCTTCTTTAACCTTCTGATGAATTAGAGAAACATAAGCCAAATTTCTCTCAAGTTTTACCTTTGTTGTTGATGTACTTGATGTTGCAAAATGAAGTGGAAGATGGAATGGATGGAGCTGTTATGACTTCTAATTTGATATGCTGAAGAAGGCCGAAGGATGAACATAAAGTATGAAGAATGAACTGAAGGTTCCCTTCTCCCCCATGCTTGAGGAGTTGTATGTCCCAAAACAACTGAGGAAAGGTAACTGCTACTACAAATGACAATGAAAATACTGATACAAAAGTCTACACTGCTCATAATAAAAAGGAGCATAACTCTAATGTTGTTCTGAAGACAACCTTGAGGAGTTAAATATTTTTATGCCAAATTGATAGCAAAGGGCCCCTGCTATCCGAGGAGGCTTCTACATGCTTTCTAGATAAGTAGCTTTCAATTCTTTTTTGTTATATTTCTTAGACATTTTTCTGAGTTCATATCTTTTAGTATCATGTTTCACATTATTTGTTTAGATAAAAGATCCTCATGATGTTATAGTTAGTCTTTTCTCAAGCTTTTTCAATATATCTCTATTCAATCAATGGATTTAATTGTAATATTGTGAGTTACTAGCACTTTAGTTTTTGTCATCTAGATTAAAAAGATCCTCATTATCCTATAACCATTCTTTTTCTCAATATTTTCCAACATATCACTATTATATGAATGAGATTTGGTTGTACTATGTTGAGTTATTACCATTTCCTGTTCTGCAATTGGATAGAAGATCCTCATATTATTACAAACAGTCTTCTTCTCAAGCTATTCCAATAAATCTCTAAATCACAGAAAAGACTTAGTTGTAATACTGTGGGTTACTGCTTGCTTGTTGTTTAGAAGATCCTTATCACATTATGTCTAATCTCCTTCAATAAAATATTCCAATAAATCTCTAACTGATGAACGAGATCTAGTTGTAATGTCATAAGTTGTTTCAAATATTCCATAAGAGATCCTTAATACATTATAGCAATATTTTTCTCAAACTATTCCATAACACCTCTATCATATGAATAAGATTTCACTATAATGTTCTAAGTTGCTGTTTGTTTTAGGAGGATCCTCATCACATTGGAGTTTAATCTCTTTCACAAAATATTCCAACAAACCTCTAACTAAATGGATCGGGTTGAATTATAGTGTTTTGAGTTACCTTTCATGTTCATTTGCAAGCTATAAAATCCATGGATTAGGATACACTGTTTTTCACCATGTTTCTAATTAGAGACAAAATTTGCAACTAAACTCTGTTTTAGGTTTAAGGTTTCCTTTTCTTTTCTTTTTGACATAGATTTAACTTCATCTCCTGAGCATAGAGTAGCATACTAAAACTCACACATAACAAAAAGGCAAAAACATCAATAAAATACTGAAAAAAATGAAATAAGAAAAAGGATATTTAGGCACATATAGTGCAAGTACACCTCATCAGTTTACTAGCCCTGGTCGATAATTTATTATATCAATTCAGGACACTAAATTGACTAAATATTTTGGCGCCATTCCCAGGGAGGTGTAACTAGGTAGCCTTATTTCCTATTTCCCAAAAACAATGATATGCGTAGAGAAAGTTATTCTAGGGGTAGATTTTTAAGAGGCAGAAGCTTAATTCCCACAACTCCACTCACTCCACCAAGACCAAGAAGCAACACACCTCCAACTCAAACTCACATTCCATACTATACTGGTCATAGGCTTCCAGAAGTCTCAATATCAGATATCCCATCAGGAAGATCCCCCACTTCATCCACTGAAGCAATTCTAGAGGAAGAAGATCCAAGGAATCGTACATAAGGGATAACATTTTTCACTTCCACAGGGGAATATATTCTAGCAGAAGAATTACAAATCCCTAGTGAAGAGGAAGAAGAGGACTATTTCTTTAATATACCTTTGATATAAGAACCAGTAGAACAATTAGCACTTCCAACTGAACCTTATATCAGTTCATAAGAGTCTATCATTGCAGAAGAAGGGGAAGGAGAAGTCTTTAATGGAGAACATACACTATTTGGAGGAGTTAGAGGAATAGGAGGAGATAGATGAAGAGGTAGAGGTACAGAAGAACGTAGAGGAAGAGGAAATTCAGAAGGAGGAAGAGGTAGAAGGGGAACTGGAAGTCCTTTATGATTCCATATAATAGATGAAGAGACTAATGCAACTATGAAAAATATCTCACCTTATGTTCTTCCAAACTTTCATGGACTAAAAAGTGAGGATCCTGAGACCTTCTTATTTGATTTTGAAGTTCTATGTAGAACCTATGATTATCTACAAGATGCTTAGAAACTTAAACTATTCCCTTCAACATTGAAAGGAGCAGCATTAAAATGGTTTATGATTTTAATCACTAGGTCTATTAAGACATGGGATGAAATGAGAAAATCATTTCTAGATATATACTTTGATTACTGTATAACAATCAATCATAAGGAAGAAGTGTTCAAGATGATGCAAAAAGAGGATGAAAATCTGGAAGATTTGTTGGAAAGATTCAATTATAACATCAAGAGGGAAAAAATGGAAAACCTAGATCAAGATACTTTGAAAGCTCTCTTGTTGAAAACAATTAGGGATGAATGGATAGATATACTCAATATGATGAGAAAAGGGGAAATATCTCACCTTTCATTACCTGATATAGCTGAATTATGTATCAATCTTTCAAGAGGAAAATCTAAAATTTTAAAAGGACCAAGAGACCCTGCTCTTGCAAGGGAAAGTAAGTCTACATCTGGAACAGTAAGTAGGGCAGAAATAGGAAATATTCTTGATGAATTCAAATTGACATTCTAGGGAGTCTTAGTGAAAAAATAGAAACCCTTAAGTTACAAAACAAGAAAAAAGCTGAAACTGATGCCTTGGCAATATTTTATCCCAAATGTAGGAAGAAGCATGCCTTGAGAGAGTGTCCTTTAGATGCAAAATTAATAGAGACTTGTGCAATTTTTTTCAGAAAAACATGAGACCAAGAGTTGTTCTTCACTCCCTGGTCTTAGGGCTATTTTTCAAGAAGAAACACCCACAAATTCTACAGAATCTCTTAACTTTATCTCTAGAAGACCTTGGCAGGAACCTCAGACACAAGGGTTTAATAATAAAATGTATAATCAACCCCCACCAAATTGGAACTCTTGGCAGCAACCTTGGCCCCAATTTCAAAATCAATCTCAACCTTGGGCACAAGGAGCACAAAATCTTTATGGAAGGTTCTCCCAGTATTATCAATATCCACCTTCTTATCCCTCATATCCAACATATTCAAACTTCTCCCCTCAAAAAACTCAACAGAATCCAAAACATCAGAACCAAAATCGAAATCCACCACTTCCATTACCATTTCCTCAAAAAGAAAATCAGTTGCCTGCCCAGCCAATACCAAACCCCAACAATAAAAACCCTCAGAATACATATATGATAGAAGGTCAACAATTCCCAACCTATTTGATTACTCCTTTAGACCTTAATGATGTTCAACTTAGGTCTGGAAGAATACTTGAAAAGAAGAAACCTTCTGTAATTATACAAGAGCAAAACAATTCTGAGGAAGATTCTCTATGGGTAAATAAAAGTCTCAAGGAAAGCACATATTTTCAAGACCAAAATATTGAAAAATCAAAACAGAAAGAACCAATAATTTCAAATCCTATATTAGAGCAGCCATCAACATCTACTTCTACACCTCCTTTTCCAAAAAGATTACAAATTGATAGGGGTGTAGAGAAACAAATTATGATTCCTAACTATGATTTCCTAGATGAGTTAAGAAATGCTTGTATTAATATTCCATTATTACAAGCTATCAAGGAAATCCCAATCTTAGAAAATACAATAAAGGAGTTGAGTATGAAAAAAACAGGAAAAAAGAATAAAAAAGATAAAGAAAATACAACTAGTAGGAAAAATAACAGATATAATGATGGGTAAGATTGTCATTCCAAAGTATCTAGACCCAGGAAATCCATTTGTTAAAATACACAACAATGGAATTGAAATCCAAAACACACTTATTGATTTAGGAGCAGCAATCAATATCATGAGTAGGCAAATCATGGAAAAACTAAAACTTTCTAATCTTATTTTTACACCCACATTACTACAATTATCAGATAGATCTGTGATCAAACTAGATGGGGTAATAGAAGACATTCCAGTGTCCTTATACTCTTGGGAGTATCCTGTGGATTTCATGATCCTAACTCCTAAAAATGATCTAGGAGGACATCCTATTATATTAGGAAGACCTTGGTTAGCTACAGCTGATGCTTTCATTAGCTGTAGATCTGGTGATATGTACATCTCTGATGGAAGTTCAACCAAGAAATTCACCTTGTATCCTCTAGCAAGAACAATCACAGAATTAGATGATACTCAGTGGATTGATGATGAAGAAGATATACAACCTCTCTTCACTATTTCAAAAATTAGTGAAGATAGTCAGATTCTGAATACTTTGGAAAATTATGAATCTTCTTCAGAATTTAAACATGAAAAATTTCAAGAAGAATCCAACATTGAGTTCTTATCATCAAGATAGATGTATCTTTACTCTATGGAAGAATTTTGCAGCTCTACAATTGAAATATTCCCAGGAAAAACCTTAACATAAACAAAAACCTAGAGAAATTTCAACAAGAAAATCTAGTCAAAATATTACAGAGACACTCTTCTGCATATGCATGGGAGTACACTGACATGAAAGGGATCAACCCTAAGACTTGCACTCATCACATATATATATAGAGGAAAATTTTAAACCAATCAGAAAACCTCAAAGAAGAATGAATCCAAATCTTAGGGAGATTGTTAAAGAAGAATTGCAGAAATTGTTAAATTTCAACTTTATTTATCCCATTTCAGATAGTCAGTGGGTCTCTCCTTTGGTGATTGTACCCAAGAAGAATGGAGGGTATGCATTGACTACCGAGAATTAAACAAAGCTACTCTTAAAGACCATTTTCCCTTACCTTTCATAGATCAGGTGTTAGACACATTAGCAGGAAAAAAGTACTTTTCATTTTTGGATGGGTTTAGTGGTTATAATCAAATTCAAGTAGCACTTGAGGATCAAGACAAAACCACATTTACTTGTCCCTGGGGTACCTATGCCTATCGAGTATTTCCATTTGGATTATGCAATGCACCTACAACATTCCAAAGGTCAGTATTAGGAATCGTTTCAGATCTAATACATGACTGTGTAGAGGTATACATGGATGACTTCACAGTCTATGGAAACACATTTGAAGAAGCCTTAGCAAACTTGGAAAAAGTTCTAAAGAGATGTAAAGAAGAAAACCTTTCATTAAGTCATGAAAAGTGTTTTATGATGTTTATTGAAGGGATTGTCCTAGGACATCACATTTCAGGAGATGGGATCAGAGTTGATGAATCAAAAGTTGAAGTCATCTCTAGACTACTAGTTCCAAGTTGTCAGAAAGATGTTAGGATTTTTCTAGGATTTACAGGGTATTATAGAAGATTTATAGAAAACTTCACCAAGATAGCATCTCCAATTTTCAAATTACTTATCAAGGACTGTGAATTCAATTAGAATCCTAACTGCAAGTTAGCCTTTGAAACCCTGAAAACAAAAATCTCTGAAGCACCTATTTTAAGGGGACCTAACTGGAAATTACCTTTTCATATTTCAACAGATGCCTCAAACATAGCTTTAGGAGTTGTATTGCGACAAAAAGACCTGATTCCTTATGCCATCTACTATACAAGTAAAAATTTGACTCATTCAGAGTTAAATTATACTGTAACTGAAAAAGAGTTCTTAGTTGTTGTTCATTCTATAAATAAATTCAGACACTATATAACAGGTTATGAAACTTTTATTCACACAGATCACTTTGAAATTAGGTATTTAATGAACAAATCAATTACTAATGGTAGAGTCACAAGATGGTTATTGCTTTTACAAGAATTTAACATCACCATTATAGATAGGCCTGGAAAACAAAATACAGTAGCTGATTTCCTATCTAGACTCCAAAAAATTCAAGACAATACTCCAGTTGAAGATAAATTCCCTGATGAATTTCTCTTTGCAATTACCACTCAAACTCCTTGGTTTGCTGATATTGCTAATTATCTAGTTTCAGGGAAATTTCCTTCGATTATGAATGCAAGAGATAAAAGAAAGATCATTTATGACAGTGCAAAATATTCATGGATTGCTAATGAGTTATACAAAATAGATCCAGATTTTATTATCAGGAGGTGTGTTCGAGAAGATGAGATGCCTGAGATTCTCAAGGCATGTTATGATGAACCTTGTGGTGGACACTTTGCTGATAAGAGGATAGCTTATAAGATACTTCATTTAGGATATTATTGGCCATCCCTCTTTAAGAATGCTAAATAGTGTGTTAAAAGGTGTGATAGTTGCCAAAGGGGAGGGAAACCTTTTCCTTCAGGAGAGATGCCATTGCAACCTCAGGTACACATTGAACCCTTTGAGAAATGGGCTTTGAATTTTGTAGGACTTATTAATCCTCCATCAAGACAAAAGAAATATATATTAGTTTGCACTGATTATGTTACCAAATGGGTAGAGGCCAAACCATTACTTTCTCCTACTGAAGCATCTGTAGTTAATTTTTTTTTGAGGATATTTTTACTCATTTTGGTGTCCCAAGAGAAATTGTTACAGATCAAGGAGCTCAATTCACATCAAAGCTGGTGGAGAAAATGGTAGAAAAGTACAAAATTAGACACAGTAAGTCTACTCCCTACCATCCACAAGAAAATGGCCAAGTGGAATCTACCAATAAGGTCATTGAAGGGATCCTAACAAAGACTGTTCATTTACATAGAAGATATTGGGCAGAAAGGCTTCATGAAGCCTTGTGGGCCTACAGAACTACATGGAGAAACACAACAGGTCACACTCCTTATGAACCTGTTTATGGAAAACAAGTCTTGTTTCCCATAGAGTTTCAGATTCAAACTTTCAAAATGGCAGTCCAACTAGGACTTGATCTAACAGAAGCACAAAAGCATAGATTGAAGCAGATTCATGAATTGGATGAGATCAGACAAGATGTAGTCTAGAGAACAAGCATAGTCCAACAATAAAGGAATAGATGGCATGATAAGTACATCAAGGAAAAGAAATTTAAAGAAGGTGACTGGACCCTCTTATTTGATTCAAAGTTCAAGGATTTTCAAGGTAAATTTCAAACTCATTGGCTTGGGCCATATGAGATTATGAAAATATTTGAAAATGGAGCAATAAAAATCAGGACAATAGATGAAGGAAATGTAGCTTTTCTTGTAAATGGACACAGACTGAAATTGTATCATAAGCCACTTTCAAGAGAAGAATTTGTCAAGAAATTTCAAGATAACACTGATATGAAGTTAGTGAAGAAGAATCCTTCTTCTTCACTTAATTGTATTATTTTTCAATTATTTTGAATAAAAAAAATATAAAAGAAAAGAAGAAAAAATAAAAATAAAAATAAAGGTATAAGCATGAAAACCAATCATTGAACGACATGTTTATACAGAAAATCTAAGGTGAAAATCAGAATTTTTCTGACACTTTAGATTTTCAAAATTGTTCTTTTTCTGCAATTAAGTATCATAAAATCATAAGTTACAGATTCACTTTTCATACTTCATGATCCATCTCATTCATTCCATCCATATCTCACTTTATCCATATTTAATTTCACTCCATATTCATAATCCATTTCATTCCATTCCATACTTCACTCCATCCATATTTCATTCCATTCCATATCTCAAAGTTTTTTTTATAGGTACATTCTGCAGCTACCTGTTCTGCAGCCAAACCTGTTCTACAGCCAATTGATTCTGCAAACCTACTTCAGTAAACAAGAGGATGAGTCAAATAAGATTATGGAGCCTAAAATATCAATATTTTTCAGATGAAAGACAAAGCACAACAAAGCAGCAAAAAAATAAATAAATAAATAAATAAGGCTAAGGTAAAACTGTGTGAAATTATTTTTGATAGCAAATCATGAAAGATATAATATGGTTAAGTCATATGTTTCCTAAAGTTATTTTATTATTCGAATTGATCAAATCCTATCATAAAAATTCGTCTACCAAATCCCTTCCATCCCGCTCCATAACAAATCATCATTAATTAAAAAATTAACAGTCAGAACCTAGAAGTGACCTAATAGGCCACATCATCAAACCATAGCATTCATTGATGATTTTTGAAAATATTCATAAGATTTCTTCATGGTCCTTCACCCCATATCAAATTCTTAAACCCGATTATCCTCATGATTTACCACTGCCCTATTTCGTTTGTTCACATTCACTCACTGTCATTATATTCCGTAGCCAATTCTCATCCACAGAGAAGTCATTTTTAGGGTAAGACAACCTTCCGTAGTTACTCTTGCTTCAGGCATAAGAGAAAAAACAGAGCAGTGAATTGAAGCCAAAGAAAGGAAGCAATTTTTATCAAGAAGAAATGGGGCTTATTGTAAGGTCAGAGCCAATTGGAACTAAATACTTAGAAGGATACCCTCAGACTAAGGGACTATTACAGTAGGTTGGATGGCTAAGCTTTATAGAGAAGTTCAATGGATTCCACAAAGAAATCACAAAGTCATTTGCCAGGTCATTCGATGGATCGGAGGTAGAAATTGGGGATATCAAGTTTACCATAACAGAGTCATTCATAGCAGAAGCAACAGAATTTCCAAGACAGGGTGAACATTGGTTCAATAACAAAGGGTTCCATAATGAAACTTGGAGACAAATGCTAAAAAACCCAGGTATGGACATTTCAGTGTTTAGAAAAGGTATTCCTAGTTCAAATTTGAAAAATAAATGGAGGAATATGTTGTTGATTTTACAAAAGTTCATAACCTGTGAAGGTAGATTTGGCACTTTGTATGTCTATCATATTGGACTCATGATGAATTTCCTAGATGATGAATAAATCTACCCTTCTTCCTGCGTAATAATTTGAAAAGGATGGCCTCGAATGTCCAGAAAAGGCTTAAGTTCTTAGAAACTACCTTACATCATCATGACTTAATTAAAATATTAATTGAATTTCATTTGAAGAAAGTAGGAGATAGTTGGGATGAATTCCTCCTAAGAAACCATTTTAAAGAACCAAAAGAAACATTTTCCAAAGAAAAACCTGTGAAAAGAAGTAGGAGAGGAAAAGTTGTTAAATCTGTTGAAATCAAACTTGATATATCAACACAGGAAGACAGTGAGGAAATGATGTCTGAAAAGTTGGTAAAAATCAGGAAACAACTCAGGAATAAAAGGAAGGAGAAATTAACAAGTGAATGTGCTAAAGGAGGGGATGTAAAAGATGAAAATCCACCTAAATTGAGAAGAAGCTCCAGGCTTAAAGGCATGGTGAAAAAGACATGCATTAAAGAAACTAGAATCATAAACATTGAAGAAGAAAAAAATCCAATCTAGACACCAGTTGACAGATCTCCTGTATACCAGTATGAAGAAGACCATGATAGAGGAACCCCAAATGTACATCCAGCCCAACAACAGATTTATGACTCTGTGGAATCATTAGAAAGAAGAGCCTCAGAGAACAGAGAGAGATCCCCCAGTCCACAAGAACCTCCAATTGAAATTTTGAAAAGAGACAATTATGAATTGGAGATACTGAATAACCATATCAATAATGAAAATGAAATCCTAAGAGAGTAGGTCAAATTGAAAGGGAGCATAAACAACACTCTCTCTTAGAAAATGGAAGCAGTATATAAAGCAAACAAGAAGTTGAAGAAAAGAAACAGGAAATTGAACAGGGCACTCATTAATCTGATGTTCAAAACACTCACGAGGAAACCCAGGATGGCATTGACTACCAGAAGAAGCAGAAAAAGGAGGTTAGATGTTCTTGCAGAAGTATCAGTGCAAATGGAATAAAGTTTTGATGAAATTTCATGAGGACATGCAAGATTTTTGCAGTGGGGGTATGTTGAGCCCTAAAATTGTCTTCTCTTTTGCAAAACTCCACTTCATTTCATCATTCCCTTATCATTTTATAGACATAAAGATCAATAAGAATGATTAAAATCGCTTAAGGAATACATGCAATGACTAACTTGTTGTACTTTTGTGATTTTGTTGTCTTAATGATTTCTGAGCATTTTTAGCTACAGAATGCAGTCATTATGTAGCCAGTCAAACATTCCGTAGCCATTTTGGTGTTTAAACATGTTACATGTGTCATCTGGAGAAAAGGAGCATATGGTTAGATTCCAAATCTTTCCTACATGATTCTTTGTCATCCACAAAGGCTGAGTCAATAACTGGAGATGCTTATGCACGTGGTCAAAACAAAAATCCAAGAAGCTGATTTCTATAAGAATAAGGACTCTTGATTTTCTTTTAGCAAATCATGAGTCCTAAAAAGGAGTTTTAGTTTGATTTTGACTTCAAAAATACACCTGTGCCTACTTTCATTCAATATCAGTTATGTAATTACCTATAAATTTAGCTCGGTGAGACCGAGAGAGACAGTTGATAATTCTTTTACCAATACTGTGATACTCTGTTTTCAAATATTTTTTATAATAAAAAGGATCGTAACTCTAATGTTATTCTGAAGACAACCTTGAAGAGTTAAATATTTTTATGCAAAATTGATAGCAGAGGGCCCCTGCTATCCGAGGAGGCTTCTACATGCTTTCTAGATAAGTAGTTTTCAATTATGTTTTGTTATATTTCTTACTTAGACAGTTTTCTGAGTTCATATATTTTAGTATCATGTTTCACATTATTTGTTTAGATAAAAGATCCTCATGATGTTACAGTTAGTCTTTTCTCAAGCTTTTCCAATATATCTCTATTCAATCAATGGATTTAATTGTAATATTCTGAGTTACTAGCACTTTATTTTTTGTCATCTAGATTAAAAAGATCCTCATTATCCTACAACCATTCTTTTTCTCAAGATTTTCCAACATATCACTATTATATGAATGAGATTTGGTTGTACTATGTTGAGTTATTAGCAATTCCTATTCTGCAATTAGATAGAAGATCCTCATATTATTACACACAGTCTTCTTCTCAAGCTGTTCCAATAAATCTCTAAATCATATAAAAGACTTAGTTGTAATACTGTGGGTTACTTCTTGTGTGTTGTTTAGAAGATCCTTATCACATTATGTCTAATCTCCTTCAATAAACTCTTCCAATAAATCTCTAACTGATGAGCGAGATCTAGTTGTAATGTCATAAGTTGTTTCAAATATTCCATAAGAGATCCTTATTACATTATAGCAATATTTTTCTCAAACTATTCCAAAACACCTCTATCATATGAATAAGATTTCACTATAATGTTCTAAGTTGCTGTTTGTTTTAGGAATATCCTCATCACATTGGAGTTTAATCTCTTTCACAAACTATTCCAACAAACCTCTAACTAAATGGATCAGGTTGAATTATAGTGTTTTGAGTTACCTTTCATGTTCATTTGCAAGCTATAAAATCCATGGATTAGGATACTTTGTTTTTCACCATTTTTCTAATTAGAGATAGACTTTGCAACTAAACTCTATTTTAGGTTTAAGGTTTCCTTTTCTTTTCTTTTTGACATAGATTTAACTTCATCTCCTGAGCATAGAGTAGCATACTAAAACTCAAACATAAAAAAAACTCAAAAACATCAATAATATACTGAAAACAATGAAATAAGAAAAAGGATATTTAGGCACATATAATGCAAGTACACCTCATCAGTTTACTAGCCCTGGTCAATAATGTATGCTATCAGTTTAGGACACTGAATTGAATAAACACCAGGAAAACTTGGGTAATTGGTCTCTAGAATGCATACAACGCTTAATGTTGGGAACGATGAAATTTCTTCGATCTCAGGTTCAGCTAGATGCTCCTCATCAGATTTGGTACATGATTGCTCGATCTCCTTGGTAGATATCTAAGAGGAATCAAGTGATATTTCCAAATCCTTTTGTGGCTGTGGAGAGATAGATAATATCCTAAATGCAGTTAGGATGAACTCTTCCAGAGAGGCTGATATCCCAACTACTGCTAGGATTTGAGAAAGTGATTCAAGAGACATCCTTCAAGCTCTCAATCATTCTTGAATTTCTCTTTCTAGTTGATGATCCTTGTCTCATAACATGGATTAGTACAAAGGGGTTCTTACATCACCCAAAACTATTTTATCTTTAAATAACTAGAAATTTTAATCTAAATGAATAAAAACTGCTAACTGGGATAAATATTACCAAAATTGAACTCCTTGCTTACTTGGACAACCAAATTTGGAGCAAACCCACCATAGTGGATGTGTGGCTCTTCACTCATGTCTTACCATACACTCTCTACCATTTGATTGTCCTGCAACTAAGATCACACAAAAAATCTTGTGAAAGAAGCTAGGCTCTAATCCCTTTATCACCTCCCCAGAAACGACGCCAAAAATGTTGGGGAAATTATATGTGTTATAATTCCAAAATTAAATTATCAATCTAGGGTCGTAAGACCTAGAGGCACAAGCACAAGTAATTCAGGATCAAATCATCTAATCTAACACCATGAAATCTGAAATCTATTCCTAAATTAAGTACAAAATTATTATTCCTAATTTGAAGCTAATAAATTGAGGAAAAAATGCTCAAACAAATAAGGAATTCTAATCAATGTTTAAACGAAAATAACTCTAATTAATCATAAACCGAGCAATACAAATTACTATTCAAATGATTCTAATCTAAGTGGAAATATTATTCTAAATAATAAGATCTATTTAATCTAAGTACAAGAATCTGAAATCAATTAATTTAAAATGATACCAAACTTATGCTAAATCTTGACTCCAATAAAATTCACTCTCATTCAAACGATCTTAAACTAAGGCAATGAACAAATAAGACTTCAACTAATATAATTCCCAGGATGCATAAAAAAAATCAAATAATCATTTCAAGCTTAAACTTTCATCTTTCCTAACATCACTCTGCAATAAGAAATTATATAATCCAAATTACATGCATATGTTTTAGATCTAAAACTATTCTACCAATTGAATCATATTCTATATTTAAAACTACTTCGATCAAACTTAAAAAATTACTTAAGCAGAAAAGCATCCACTAGTTCCAATCCAACGTAATTATACCAAATATTGAAACTAAACTACAGTCGCACTTAACAATCAATATCTCTTTGCATTACTTCAGAGCACTCTTATGTCAAGGCACACTGCTATAGGATTCAATATCAAACAAGAAATATACAGGATGCAATAATACAAAACCAATTGCAACTCAAGCTTATGACATAGTTATCAACCTTTATATTCATCTAAATTAAAAATCACCCTTTTAAACAATCATAACCATAATAATGCATTGAAGAGTTGATTCATGCATCAAAATAGTTAATTTATACAATCCTTTCTAATTTGAAAATATTAAAAAACAAAATATTTATTCGAATTCAGGAAAAATAGAGTAAAATTTTAAGTACAGTGTAATATCCCAAAGTGGGAATGCAGCAATACATGAACAGAAAACTGGAATAAAATTAAGAAATTAACTCATAAAATGTGTGTAGAAAACATAGCCATAAATTACATGTACAACAACAAGAAATATGTCCCACTCTTTTATCCCAAAGTAGGGAAATGCAGCAATATGGGCCCTAAAAATGTTATTTATAGAAAATTGCGCTATAATATTGAGGAATAACACTTGGATACCTTAGCTTATGTATTATGGGACTCATATCAAGAAGGGGATCAGAAACAAATCCTTTTTGATGTGTTAAATAGATCTCCTGGTCTCAATATGGCTTAAAAACACTGAAATCCCATGACTTAAGATATACAAAAATTTATGAAGCATGCACAACGTAATTTTATGAGGTTTTATGATCCAATATGGTATAAACAATAGATCTGGAGTTTATTTACTCAAAGCATGAAAAAAATAGGGATCTATCCCCTTTTACACATTCTGAAGATAACCCGGCAAGGGTTTCATGAAAGCACAAGTACAAAAATGTTAGATCTGCAGATCTGGATCTGAAATGACATAGTCTAACTGAAGCTCTTCATATATATAGCTGAATAATACAAGGAGTGAAGGAAAATCCTTCTTACAAGGTTTCCGGGAGAAGGGTTGGCCCTTTCCCTAAGAAATAAGCTCAAGATTGAGGGGCTTGACCCTCACACTACAACACTGCAAGAAATGACACAGTTCCTACAAGAGACGGTGTTGTATATGAGGGGAGTACTTTGGCCAAGTGCCAAGATATGGAAATATGCCCCAGGACCTTCCTTACTGATATCCCAAAGGAATGGAGGCTCCCTCCTTTGAAAAATGAGTGCAGGAAGTGGTGTTGTGAACCCCCACTGCAACACTCTGCAACACAATGTTATACTGTTGTAAAAATAACGTTTTAGTTGAAGGAGGATGCTTGGCCTCAAGCCTGGATGTAGGGAAATTCAGTACAAGCTCCTTCAAGAGGCCTCTCAAGAAAGGATAAGGGATTCCTAAACAGGAATACCTTGTGCTAAGCAGCACAACAATCTCAACTAAATAGTTGGAGAAAGCAGAATAGTCATGCAGACCAAAATCCAATATTCAATTCATAAGATGTCTTGCTATGGCTGCCTTGCCCTCCTTTTAAAAATGTGTGAGCCTTCTTGCCTTGGACCCCACTCATTAAGGTTTCCTTCACCAAGGAATCTTCCTCCCACTTGCATTGCGTTGTCTCTATGGATGATCTCTTCCTCTCATTCCAGCGTTGTTGACTTGGTCAAACTTGACCTTGTCCACATGCATTTATCCCTGATCACACATGAGAGTGTAAAATCCAGCTAGCATTATGATACCTTTTCACATTATGAGGGATTTTATTCTTATTTCTGAAATGTATGGACCTCTTTACCCATTTATTCATCTCCTAAGTGAAATCAGCAAAATTTAGTATCCCCATTTGTTGCATGCAAATTTTGGAATATTACAGTCCTCCCCTCCCAAAAGTTGCTTGTCCTCAAGAAACTGCAAGGAAAGAACTGAAGAGTCTCTTTTCCTCCTCCTGTAGCATCCTCATATGATGAACTCCTCCAAGGAATATCATGTTGTCTCAATAATAAGTCCCCATAGTGCCCTCCCCAAGCATACAAGCTAGAATTTGGTGAGCATCCCAAATGGCCATCATCATGAAAAGGTGAAATACTCAAGGAGGCAACTAGGTGTTGTCTAGACATCCTCTCAAGGCACGGAGTCTAAAATGCAGTGGGAATTATCATTCCCATGTGGAACCTCCATCCCCAAGCTATCATCCATATAAAATGAGTTACCTCTTCATAAAGCAATTGCTGAAAATTCTCCTCCACCTTTGGCTCCTGCAAAGTAGGTGAGATGAAAATATGAACATGGTAGACAAGGTAGCCTACCCCACGCTATTCTCCTCTCCACTTATGATAAGTGTAGAGTGTCTGTTGATCTTGGGCTATAATAATATTGTCCTCAAGTGGAAAAATGAAGACTAGATCTCCAAAGATCTCCTCTCCAACGTTGTGAATCAAGCTGGCCCAAACCATACCATATATAATGACTAGGAATTGATCATCATATGGTATCCAATCAATATTATGGCCCATATTTTGGAAAACCAAGTGTCTTACTGTAGTGGCCATATCATTTCTCATGCTCCCCTTGGAACATGCAATGCAAAAAGTGTGGGAAATCTCTTTCCCCAAGGACACATCCAACCAATGTGTCGCTCCCCCAATCATGCTCCCAATAAAAGTAAGAACAACATCAACAAATGGAATTATGATTAGCATCAAAATGAGGGAAATACTGAAGGTTTCATGTGGTGCTGGAAGGTACCAATAGCTTTCCAAGTGGTCACAACGCAATCTTCCCCATTGCAGCTTCGGAAAATAGCATGGCAAGTTGTTTCTTAACAAATGGCTAGTTGTGTAAGTCATCACATCTAATAGGAAATAGTAAATGGTTGAGTGTATCAATTGAGCATACAAGAAGTAACCAAACACTTGCCCAAATTCATACAAAATATGGTTGTCTCCATCATAATAGTTGGCCAAAAATTGTCCATGGAGCGCAATAATAAGCTTGCCCTCTTGTGGAGCAATGCATTGTATGAAAATGGTAAGAAGATGCAAATATTGTGTTAGATAATCAATAGATGCAAAAAAAATATTCTTACCATGTGCTAAAAGTAAGATGATGCATGGATCCATGAATAAGTCCTCCATAGTGGTTTGGCATACTCCCATGAAGAGGAATGAACCCTGTGCTGCATGAAGACCATCCTTCTTATGCTTGGGAATCCAAGTCAAGAAGAAAATATCACAAAAATAGATGTCTCCATCCACTACTCCATCATTCTCACCCCCTCCTTGTCCACCAAGTGCATCAAATGTGAAGTGATCCTGGGGACACTCCATCAGTAAGCCCAAGCTCCAAAGTGACAACGTTTTTGGCCTATGCAAATAGGCTCCTGCCAACTCATAACTCCATTCTTTGACATGCTCATTGTCAAAGACATCTCCCATAATGTTGCTATATACAAGAAGCTTCCTCCAAAGTGGAAGTACTTCCATATCATCCAAGGCTAAGGAGTAGCCCCTTTGCACCACGATAGTGTCGTCTCCTACTCATACAACGTCATGCAAAGTATGAGAGCAAATCTACCCATGCTCTCTCAAGAACAACCAAAGAAAAAATAGATTTTGCTGCATCCCCACACCTCCATCATAAAACTCATGTGGTGAAGACATAATTATTGACATGAAGGATGTCATATAAACACAATGCATCCACACTCCTTGCTTCCCTATGATGCAAGTATCCTACCAAACTTTCTCCACCCACATACCCTTTGAAAGAGGATATGTCACATGATGGCCGAACTCTTTCAAGAGTAGCCAACACAGCCAAGCCTCATGCTGCCCAGTATCATAGATTTGCAAGTAGCTTTCCAGCTTCTTGCTCTCCATCCAAATCCATTCATCCACCTGTGGATGTCTTCTACCATTCTCCACCTTGGTACTCCTCCAAAGAAGACTACCATCCTCCCATATCATATTTTTGTCATTGCATTTCATGGGATGTTGAAATGCAACTCCTTGGAGATATTCTAGAAAATATCTCACACCAATGATAAGCTTGAATCCATAAGGATCCAAGTGTGACAAGGGAAGAACCTCCTCAAACTGTTGAAGAAATGTGCACTCCATGATGTGTTGAAGTGCACCTCCCAGAAGATCTCTCCATGAGACCTTCTTCTCATTAATGGCCCTCCAAAACCAATAATGTTCTGGATCTACTGCAAGTAGAATTTTCTCTTTGAGCTGTGGAATGCTCATCAAGAAAGCATCATCCAGAAAGGAGAAAATATTTCTCACTTTAAGATGTCTACCATCTATCATCCTTTCCTCCATTGCTTCATGAATGAAGCTTCCATTTGAATGCTCCCATAAGGAATGGGTCCTCTTTTCTTCACTGCTGCTCTTGTACAGTGTAGTGAAATTTTGTTGCTCTAAATCAACAGTATGAAATGATGTATATACCTCCATAATATTTTCTGAAATGATAAGAGATGGAAACTTAGGCATACCTTGGTAAAATTTGGAAGCATCTTGTAGGGCTGCTAGAGTTCCTTCCTCATATGTGTTGTCTTCCCAAACTGTTGAAGATGAAGGCTGCTCCTCCATGGTTATAACAACGCTGGTACATGCCTCTTCCAATGGTGGTGAGGGCTTCTCCTTCCCTTTGCCAAATTTCCTGATCAACCTTTGAGAAAACTCAGCAAGAGTAGTCACTCTTTCATGGCTCAAAAGGCTGAACCACCAAGTGTTTGCTTCACCTTCAAGGTGCAGCGCTGCAAATTTGATAGCCTTTCTCTCTACCACTAAATGTAGTAGGAAGGATGCCTCTAGCTTCATCACCCAAGCCTCTGCTTCACATGTGAGTGATCCATCAAAAGTGGACAACAGAAATCTATTGCCTCTCATCATCCCATTTCTATAGGGCGTCCCTTCTTCGTCCAGCTGGATAAAATGAGGAAGAGCTAGAGTCTCTTTGAAAGCTCTAGGTTGGGATTTGTAATGTGAAAGGTACCTTCTTAGAATTTCAGATTCCAAGTGTCCTTCATGCCTCCTGTCTTCTCCTCTTTGAGAATAGGAAGTGCATGGTCCTTCCTCTTCTTGAAACCCTCTAGGAATTTCATTGCATCTCTTCTCCTTCATCTGATTAACCTCCTTGGAGAGGTTATTTCTAGGTCTGAAAAGTGATGAGACAAAGCTCATTCTCCCCATCATTCTAATCTTGCTTCTTCTCTTTGCCTTCTTATTCTTCTGATAGCATAATGGCCGGAACTCACAGGCTGAGCCAAGATTATGCTCTGATACCATTGTAATATCCCAAAGTGGGAATGCAGCAATACATGAAAAAAAAACTAGAATAGCGGTAAGAAATTAACTCATAAAATGTGTGTAGAACACATATTCATGAATTACATGTACAACAACAAGAAATTTGTCCCACTATTTTATCCCAAAGTAGGGAAATGCATTAATATGGGCCCTAATAACGTTATTTACATAAAATTACGTTATAATAGTGAGGAATAATAGTTGGATCCCTTAGCTTATGTATTATGGGACTCACATCCAGAAGGGGATCAGAAACAAATCCTTTTTGATGTTTTAAACAGATCTCCTGGTCTCAATATGGCTTAAAAACATTGAAATCCTATGACTTAAGCTATACAGAAATTTTTGAAGCACGCACAGTGTAATTTTATGAGGTTTTCTGATCCAATATGGTATAGACAACAAATCTGGATTTTATTTACTCAAAGCATGAAAAAAATAGGGATCTAGCCCCTTTTACACATTTTGAAGATAACCTGACAAGGGTTTCATGAAAGCACAAGTACAAAAATGTTAGATCTGCAGATCTAGATCTGAAATGATGTAGTCTAACTGAAGATCTTCATATATACAACTAAATAATACAAGTAGTGAAGGAAAATCCTTCTTACAAGCTTTCCGGGAGAAGGGTTGGCCTTTTCCCTAAGAAACAAGTTCAAGGTTGAGGGACTTGACCCTCACACTGCAACACTGCAAGAAATGATGTAGTTCCTGCAAGAGACTGCATTGTAGATGAGGGGAGTACTTTGGCCAAGTGCAAATATATGGAAATATTCCCCAGAACCTTCCTTATTGATATCCCAAAGGAATGGAGGCTCCCTCCTTTGAAAAATGAGTGCAGGAAGTGGTGTTGTGAACCCCCACTGCAACACCCTGCAACACAACGTTATACTGCTATAGAAATAATGATGTAGATGAAGGAGGATGATTGGTCTCAAGCCTAGATGTGGGGAAATTCAGTACAATCTCCTTCAAGAGGCCTCTCAATAAAGGAGAAGGGATTAATAAATAGTAATACCTTGTGATAAGCAGCACAAAAATCTCAACTAAACAGTTGGAGAAAGCAGAATAGTCATGCAGACCAAAATCCAATCTTCAATTCATAAGATGTCTTGCTATGGCTACCTTGCGCTCCTTTTAAACATGTGTGAGCATTCTTGCCTTAGACCCCACTCATTAGGGTTTCCTTCACCAAGGAATCTTCCTCCCACTTGCATTGCGTTGTCTCTATGGATGATCTCTTCCTCTCATTCCAGCGTTGTTGACTTGGTCAAAATTGACCTTGTCCACATGCATTTATCCCTGTTCACACATGAGAGTGTAAAATCCAGCTAGCATTTTGATCCCTTTTCACATTATGAGGGATTTTATTCTTATTTCTGAAATTTATGGGCCTCTTTACCCATTTATTCATCTCCTAAGTGAAATCAGAAAAATTTAATATTCCCATTTGTTGCATGCAAATTTTGGAATATAACATACATAATGGCAATTGAAACAAATAAAATTTCTCAAAACGATATCCACACTTCTAAATTTGAATCAATAACACTTCCTATGATCTATAAAAATTGCAAGAATTTCTCCCAGACAGTGGTGGGCCCTTGCCATTCCCGGAGTGAGTCCAAGTTAACACAAGGCTCCTTTGAAAATCAAAACATATCAACACTAACATATATTAAATTTTGGATCAGAATTATGTATTAATGATTTCAGTAAAACATGAGTTTGAAAAAATACAACGAAGCTACCAATGTAAGAAAAATCACATAACAATGCCTCTACTTTCAACTATTTTTTCTTGGCCCCATACATACAAAGAGCATCGGGCTTTAGATAGTGCAGCCAATGAAAAAAAGGCACAATCAATTAACTAGAAAAATTAAATACAATATCAAGGCTAAATTAAGTTGTATGAAATCTTCTGGAATAGTCTTTCAGTTGGGCTCATCTTGATCATGGTGTGGATGGAGGAACAATTTCTATGCTTAGCACAAAGGCATTCAAAAAAACGATTTCAGGACCAACCCGACTTGACCCATTCATACTGAACTCGACTTGATCTGACACATTCAAATCATTCATGATTCTGTACTTAAGAAGTATTTTGACCTTATCTTCCTTTTGGTGATGAATTTGTCTAAACGACTTATGGGTTACCTAAAAGAGGTTATTTTGAACATGATCCAAGTCTCAGAATGTCGATATTCTTCATCATTTGATCAAAAACTTGATATTTTCACATATAGCAAGTTTATTTCGTAGTCAACCTATAGTAAATAGTTTAACTGACTTGCGAAGAACTTCAGCGATGGAACCTTGCGACAAATGAACTTAGAAAAATCCTTGTTAGAAAATCATGACTAAATCATCTCTAATCATAGAAAAGGCAAGAAAAATAATGATAATCAACCACAAGGCATAATTCATGAATTGGCAACAAGTGATGGAATTATGGTGTAAAATGAGTGTAAAAGTGTCAGAATTTATGTTATGAATGGCAATAATATATAGTGGAAAATTGGGTATATTTGAGGCCCAACAAGAGACATAACTAATTCATTTTCTTCCTCTTCCACATATTTGGGAAAGTGGATCCCCCCCCTAATGACCTCGACGATGGAGGCAATCTTAGGAGCCTTAAAAAGGTTTTTAAAATGATCCCTACCCAGTCTTGCTAAATCATTGAAGGAGTTAGCTTTTCCTCCCTCTTCCCTCTCCATTTCCCAAATAGTATTAGCATGTTTCCTTCCCTCCGCATAATTTTAAAAAAAAAAAGTAGTTTTCATCCCCAGCTGTGGCCAAATAGCTCGAATTTTGAGCCTCCATTGTTCTTCAAAATCATTTAGGATTTTCCTCCTCTTCACCTAAAGTAGTTTGATCCTTTCTCTCTTATCCTTTATTTCATAACCATCTACCTCTTGGATTTCCAAAAATTCCAACTCCACCCCAATTTTTTTTAGGGCTGCTTCATCCCACTCCTTTTTTTCCTTTTCCTACACAATAGTTTCTTGTTTCAATATTTTAATATTATCCATGAAATTCAAAGCCATTGATGTGTCGAGAGATCGATCCAGATGCATCTAATTTTCATTGACCAATTGATTGAAACTGGGATCTTTTAACCAACCAACATTGAACTTAAAAAGTGCCCTAGGATTTTGAATGGGACCTTTTAGTTCCAATAGAATAGGGAAATTATTAGATTCCCCTCCAAAGCCTACCCACTTCCTGAATGAAGGTATATTATTTAATAATTATTAGATTAACAAAAACTGGTCCAATATTTTAGCCACTCAGGCCTCCCCAACTCTTTGATTCCTCCAGGTGGGACATGAATTTATCAAATTTATATCTATGAATATTATAGTCAGAATATTGTTCTAAAAAAACTCTGCTAGTAGATCAACTTGTGCCTAGGGGCCCCAAGTCTCTGACAAACCCAGATAAAAATTTAGGTCCCCCCCAACAACTAGATTGGGGATCTTCACAAAGGATTTAGCAAAAATATTATTCCAGAAAATGACCCTATCCTAATATGGGTTATAAATATTTACCATTTAAATCTCAGTGCATATCTCTGATGAATATACCTCCACCCCCAAGACCAAGTTTGTGCCCTAAGAATTTAACAATCAAATACTACTTTCTTTGAACCCGAGAGACAGACCTACAGATATACCTTTCACATCAACGATCACAAAGGTCGATCCAAGAATTAATTTACAAAGCGTAGTATTTACAACATCCCCAAGGCCTAATGTTTCTTGCAACATAATTACATCAGGACAATAATATTGAAATAGAGATTTCAATGCTAGCTTCTTATGGCTACTAGTCAAGCCATGGTAGTTGAATGATAAAAGGATCATTTTGAAACTATGACAGGGGTATGCGTTTCTCTAAGTTCCCATTTTAAGGATAAATGTTTGCCATCAACAATGTTCAACTTCTCCTTAAGCCGAGCTTTGGAAATTTCAGTCTTTCAACCTCACGATTTTCATGGTCTCATAATATCTAGAGCCATTCCCATCCTCCTATCGACTTAGAGGTGAAAGCTATTTTTTCTCAGGGTTTCAAATTATAGGGAGGAGCATCAATGGATTCCAAAGGCATGACAAAAGGATCAGGCTTAGATAGGGGAAAATTTGATAGATAAAGAGCAGGGATATAAGTGATAATTCTATCCAAAGCAAGAGACAAATATCCTGGGTTTGACTCCTCAAACAAATAGAGCCTGGAAGGACTAGGCTGAGGAAAAGCACAAAACAGAGATTGAATAGATTCAAGTAAAGGAGAAAAATATAGAGATCATGTACCCGTCTAGGAAGGCACCCAAATAGTTGGATCATTTTCTGCCTGGATTAGATGAACTTGTTCCCGCATAGGTGTTTTCTGGATAAATCCCTCTTACGGACAAGATCAATCTCCTTAGTATGCCAACAGATAACTTGAAACAAACAACCATGCGAATATTTATTTCCCTAAGCTATTATCATTTGTATTATCAAAACTAGAAAAGAGAGGAAAATTATCTTACCTTTCAACGAGATGTTTGATGAAGACCTTGCCTTTTGTCCTGAAGAAGTCCTTCAATGCTAAGAAGAACCTGCAATCACAAACAAGAAAAGAATCAAAAGCACCTGCAGTATATAATAATCCAAACACCAGCTTAACTTAATGATCAAGGAGATTAAGAATTGTCATTTTTCTAATGAATATGAAAACAACACAATGAGAAAAAGTATCCAAATGTATTATCAAGAATATAAAGAGCAATCTTACAACCGAGCCTTGATGTCCTACATATTTCTCTTGTATGCATTTCCAATCTTCCTTTGTTTAACAAGCTTTCCACTCTAAAATGACCAGCATAAGATTATCCTCAATGAACCTCCTAACCCTAAAGTTTCACCTCATTTTATAGGATAAATTGAGGAGGTTTTAGATCCACCAATAGAGGGATGTGATCCTCTAATGAAGGGATTAGGGTTCCTTGATCCAGGGGGATAAGCTCCATGATTGGAGGGATATGGCTCGAACTAGTGCGACTCAAGATGATTTTAGTTGGAAGAATATGCACCAAACTATGCTTATAGAAGTTACTTTTCACTTTTACTTTCTTTTAAATGGGGTGCGTAGGTTTTAATGGAAAACAAAGCGCACATGTCCGCATGTAAGGTTAGGAATATCCGTGCATGCACAAGAAGTGACCGCAAAAAGAAAGTAGGAAATATTTAAGAGTATTTAAGAGCTTTTTCCCAGTTCCCAAGACTTTTTTAAGGAATCTAAGTGTATGAATTCTAAGGAAGAATGAGTATGGATGGTGATAGATCCATATTAACCATCAAATGTCATGGTGACAAAATGACATGTAACATATTGCCCCCTAAAGTGTGAAGTCTGAGAAAATATTTCAAGAGAGTGAAGTGTTTTATCATCCCAAGGATTGGATCAGAGACATCGGTTGAAAACCTATAAAAAAACATTAAATGCAAATATATAATCATCACTGAGGTAGGCATTCTCATACTCAGAGAAAAACTAACTATATGTCATGGTAAAAAAGTGACCTATAATTACATCAATAGTAGACACAGTATGGGTGCAGCCATTTGTTATGAATTAGTCTACTAAAACATGAATACATAACTCCTCGTGGCCTGGATAGTTAAAACAAGATCCAGGTTCTTGATTTTTGCTTCTCGAACTAGTATGAATCTAACCATGCAATTGATTGTTTCGAAATTGAACATGGTAGAAACCACTTGATTACCGATCAATGATGAAAACTGTTAACAAATTTGAGAGAAACCACTAGTAATGAAAATGGTTCTCAAAGTACCTCAGTATGATCTATGGAATATGAATGAATGATTTACAGTTGAACACTCATGGAGTCGTTCGATCGAAGGCCGATGATGAAAACCTATCATCGAAGGCGAAAAACTTGCCATTAAAGCACACAAATTTCAAGGTACTGATAGGATTTCTAGATAAACTTCCTAGATAATGAGTTGAAGTCGATAGGAAGTGATTCGCCGTAGGAGGGCCTACGACACGAAACCATTATGTCAAGTTTTGAAGAAATATTTTGCAAGTATTAACTCACGGATGGTCAACACGAATGCAGAAAAATATTTGCAATGAATAATGAATTGAAGTTGAACTTTATCTTGAACACATAACAACACTGTAAATGACTCGACAACATTTGACTTAAAGATAATACCCAAAACTGGCTGAAGACTTTCAATGAGGTTTGATTAACTGTAAGACAAAAGGATTTACCCAACCCAGACACGAGTGTGACAAAGTGTCGTGTTCAAGAGTAACATGCTGCTTTTAAAACATGTATAAAATATGGATTCTTTTTCTCAAATTTTCCCCCACCATTACTGGAAAGTACCTCTTTATTTTTGCCAAGCTTGAGGAGGATAGCATTTTATTGTTGTGTAAGCTCATCTTTCATATGAGTCCATCTTAGTAATTTTAATGAACCCTAAGAAGGAGTGGTTCAATCCCATTGTGATCAACAGGTCCTGCACTATTTAATTTTAATAAGCCCAACATAGGATTAACTTGGTGTTTTTCAGTTTTAGGGAATAAAAAAAAACATAAGTAAAATCCATAATGTTCTTTTTCATAAATTTAGTCTCTTAAACCTGAAAAAGAATAAAATAATGTAGGAGAGAACTCTATTGACCATGCTTAGTCAATGTATACCTTTTTCGTAATTAGTCTAGTTTAGTCCCGAAAAGGGGTAAACCTATACTGAGTAGACGACTGTTCATTTATTTTAACGAGTTCAAATAGTCAAGTGCTTGACAATATTTTCATGTTTAGAGAGTTTGAAAAGGGATTAGAAAAGGACTCCATGGTTTCGCCTTTTCTTATTTTTTGAGATTTCAAAAAAGTGATAAAAGTTTACTCTATCTTCAAAATGATTCGTTTTTAAACAAATCTTGTTCTCTACACAGAGAAATCAAAAATTATAATAATCTGTTCATAATTATGGTAAAAAATATTTGAAATTTGAACTTCTAAAAGTTAAAATCAATAAAATAATATTATTTTGTTCATAAAAACCTATAAAAAGTGGAAAGAAAAGTAATTTTTACCATTTGATTTCCAGAGAAGTAAAAAGGAGTTTTTACCATAGATCTTCTGAAGCCAATATTGGGAGGAACGAAAAACCATTTCCCGCATCGCCAATTCCAAGTACTTAATCCCTCCATCTTGCATTCTATCCATTTTATTTTTCATTTAACGCTTCCATATTATTTTTTTTGGAGAAAAATTGTTTTTAGAAATTGCCCTCGAGGGTGCGCAAGTTTTCCTAATCAAACCCACGCACCCCGATATTTTTTAGCATAGAAAATTATCCTTTCACTGTGGTTTTTATGTATAGATCATGCAAAAAATGCACTGTACAAAAAGTAAAACCCCCTAGGCACCGCGGGGTTTTAAAAAAATAGTTTTCTTTCCATAAAAATTGGTCTAAGTTCTTCCAAAAGATTCCTAATGATTTTTAATGACTGTTTGCAAGCAATTTGATACAACCACGCTTGAGTGGAGAGAACACGAGAATGAATCACATGATAATGAGGCAATTGATAGCCCAACAATGCTTTGGGTTTTAAATAATTGTGGTCTATACAAATTTTGTTATATACAAGGAATGAAGGCACAAGTAGAGCTAATGACCTGGTTGGTAAATGCCTTGGATGTCCTGGAACAATGTTTTATCATTGGGGATCATAGGCTCATCATTGATGCAGACAATATTTATTTCCTCACCGCTTTTCTATAAAGGGGAAGAGAAATTTCTTTGTTTGGCACACGACCAGGAGGACAACCTATTGCTTCTTATATGGTGCAATATTTCACTTAGGATTCTCAATTGAAATAGGTCGAATCGATATAAAAAATATCGAACAAATTGATCTCAAAATTATTTCTCTCACAGTCACAAGGTTATGTGGTAGCACAACTCCTCATGTGGCCACCAAAGCATAGATGCAAACAGTTTTTGAGTGTTCCAAGGGAACAATATTCAGCTGGTGCGAAGGAGATATTATCAATATGAAAGGACAACTCACACGAGAAAAGAATGGTACGCTAAAGAATTTCGTCTATGGTGCCATTATTATATCTTTTGACTTAAAGAGAATCCCACTCCTTGTACCACAATAGTAGTTAGTGGATCCTACAGGATCGAGATATCCTCACATGCTGTGATGGGTTTCGTTGATGGCTCACCATGGTGACGATGGCGGTCCTGTTGTCTAGTATAGACCTCAGTTTTTCGTATGGGTGAGAAGCCAGATCTTCATGATTGAGGACTTCCATTATGCAGGGGTAGATTTCAGGGGTGACCCTGATACAACACTCCCACCCAGAACATAGTGGGACAAGTCAAGTAAAAAGTCTGATTTTGAGTTTTTATGTTTTATAATTTTTATTTGATTTTTTTATCATCCAATATTGATCATCAAAAACATTTAAAAACAGATGTTGGCCCAGTATGACCAATAGTGCTTCTTCATTTTGATAGACGAGGAGCACAACGTATAGCAACAACTCCACCGCAGAATAATGTAGTAGAGGCCCTCACAGAGTTTGAACATAATCTGGAGAGGTTGACCATAGATATCCCAGAGACTGGGACAAATTATTTTCCTCTCCGATAACAAAGGCATGTGACTGGGGTTCCTAGTCCATTTGGGTGATAACTGCACCGAGTGGCGCGTGATATACTCTGTTATCATGATCATCATCATGGATAGATGATGGTCATTTTATATGGCATTTTTTTTTTTATCAGTACATTTTGATCATAAGGTGTTTGAGACCTATGATCACATATGATGTATATTTTTTGATACACTATGGTAAACAAATATTTTGACCTAATGATGATTACTACTTTTGGTCTCTGATTATCTTGTTTAATATGGATTTAATATTGTTTTGATTTATGTTCAACGTTGCAAATGTCTATTTAAAACGTGATTAGCTAGTGCATCAACTAACGTTTTCAAATTTCTTGAAATGTGTTGATATTCAATGTAATCAAATTTTCTTTCCAAGAGACGGACCCTTAAAAAAATTCTTAATAATAATGGATTTATTATTGCATAAACACCGTTAAAATGTAATACAACGAGTTGTGAATCTAACCTAACAATCAAATTTTGAATGCCAAATGCAATGGAATTGGATAATAGCTCAATGATTACGCTATATTCTGCAATATTGTTCGTTGTTTGACAGAGGAAAACCCCATGAATAGAAACTAACTCATCAATGGGTGAATAAATAACCCAAGCAGCGGAAGATATGTTCCGTTACTACGACAGGTGCCGTTAGTAAAGCCAATGTAAGTATGAGGGAATGTCGACATCTTCAATATCGAGAGTAATGAAGATAAGCAGAAAAAGTAGTAAAAACTCGCCATGAAAAATACTTAATCTAAGACACACTTTTCCTAAATATGTAACTAATGTACAATGAAGATCTCCACAAGATAAATCATGTATAATATCTCTTCAGATAAATACCATTTCTAGGCTTATCTAAAGAGACACTATCATAATCAACTAATTCATAGGCCCCTTTTGCAAGAACATGCTTAGCAATGTAAGGGCCATGCCACATTAGTTAAAATTTACTAGCGCCTAGATTATCGTGAGCTTGATCATATACTAAGACTAGGTCACCTGATCAGGAGATCAAGTCTCTTGAAGAAAAATGCTCAAAAATGAAGTTGCTCAGAATTGCTCCGAAATAGATCGACTGGAAAGTGCTCGTCAATACGATCCCAACGCCATGAACGGCACTCAAATCCGACTCCATATGAGGAAGATATTCAGTTTTGAATTTTCTCAATTTCAGTTAAAAAAGGCCAAAATTTGATATTGGGAAAAAAAATTATTTTTATTAAAAAAAGAATATTCCACAGAATATTTTGGGAATATTCCAAAGAATATTCTACGAAATATTTCGCTTGTGGCCAATTACAAAGCGTCACGTGGCTAGCCCGGAGGCCGCCACGTGGGCCCCCCAAGTCGGTTTGGAATGGCATTTCAAAAATTTATATATGGAGTCGGCCGGAATCGAACGTGGGTGGGCGCGTTAACAACCAACAGTTTTAACCGTTGGACCATGGTTTAGTTCTTGTTAAAACATTGGTCCGCACATATATTTAAACGGTGTGGTTGAATGGGCGGGGCCCGTAAAGGGGCCAGCCCTTACGGACCAGCCCCTTACACATATAACCTCAAGCATATAACCCGTGGCTTAATCGTCGGCGCGTAGTGCTGGGACGTGGTCCCGTGTTAATAGCCCGGGGGTTTAATGTTTATGGTTTAACTTTATTGTAAGCCGCGTTTAACTCCAGTTTTTAAACCATTTCAACGTCGGGTGCGGTCATATGACCCCCACGTCCCGTTTCTTCAGCTCTCACATTTGGCGGAACCCCCAAATATAGCGCCGCCCCTATTTTGTCGGGGTTAACTGGCAGTGTCTCCAGATTTAACTGGAGTTTGTTTAGTCCCACTAGCAGATGGAGTAAATGTGGCATAACTTTGGCTAGGAGAGGTCTTTTGAGACGAATTTTTTTATTTTATTTTGGGTGTAGAGATCATTCTGGAGCTGTTGGAAGTGTTTGCAGAGCCACCAGGGCATTCTATCTGCGAATTTTACAGCGTTTTTGATCGTGGAGCCATCAGGGCCTAAGGGAAAGAGAGCTGCATTGGACTACCTTCATCCAATGGAGGTGATTTTGTAGTCATTTTAGACTGATTTGGGTCTTCTGAATCTATTTTTGCAGTCTATTTTTCCATTTGAGGCTTTTATACGGATGTAATCTCATTCTAAGCATTTAATCAAAGGAGGACTGAGCCTAATTAGAGGCTTTTGGACCCAGCGGAGGTAGCCCAAGAGAGGGGTGAACCGCTTAAACAATTATCTTCTCTCACTCTGTATATTTTGGCTGTTTATTTTCAGATTCTGATAGTTTCAACAGTAAATTTTCATAAGCATGCTTTTCCCAAACAAGTTTATACAGTAAACAAAACTTGTTATTTTATCATCAAACCTCTACACTTCAATTGCAAAACATATATTCTTGCTATTTCACACATAAAAATAGATCAATGAATACTTTGAACTTAAAAACAAATACTTTCATTGATCAAGATCATTAGTGATTACATTTTATTTCTTTAGGCAGAGTCTGTAGAAGGGCCAGGTAGCCTTCGGATTCATCCTTTCTAGTAAAGGTGAAATATCCGGTGAATGCCCTCTACAGTCAATCTCTGTATGAGAAATTCTTTGTTCTCACGATTTCAGATCATCACCTTCTGAATAGACACGAGGGTTAACTCTTTGATCATACTATGCCTTAAAACATTTTTTATGAGCTTCAACAGCTAATGCAATAGTGTGACAAGTCTCATCTAATTGTGCTAAGTATAAGAAGCGCTCTTCCTCTTCATAGGTAGCTGGTAATAACACAATGAATAGTTTTAGCGATGAAATTTCACATTAAATGGGTAAAACAAATTCCAAACTGTAAACGAATTGAAAAGGAGTAAACCTTGTAGATGTTTTTGTAGAGGTACAATATGCCCACAATGCTGAAAAAAGCATGGTGTGCCAATTCGATTTATGAATTCTACAATCTGTTTAATCATATTGGTTAAAAATTTGTTTATAGCCTGAACCTAGCCATTGGCCCATGGGTAATACAGTGTGGAATTATCATGGCATAGGCCAATCTGAGCAGAAATTTCATTCATCATAATGTTTCTAAAGTGGCTACCATGATCCGTAATGATGACTTTAGGGACATTGAACTTAAAAGTCACATGATTGAATATGAAAATAGTTGTGGTTTTGCCATCAACCTTAAATTTAGGCATCGCCTCGGCCCATTTGGTAAAATAATTTACAACGAGAATAATATACCCATGCCCCCCGACCGAGTGAGGGTTACAAGTAAGAAAATCAACGCCTAATTTTGTAAATGGACTAACAGCTATGATTGGGTGAAGAGGAGCGGGAGGTGCACACATATTTTGATAAAAAATTTGACAATTGTGACATTTTCTAATCACAAGAATGCAATATTTGAAGAGTGACGGCCAGAAATAGCCAACGTGCAATACATTTTGGGCTATAAAAAACCTAGACATATGACCACCACATGTTATAGAATGGAATTTATTTAAGAATATTTTGGCTTCTTCATGAGTTAAAGAACTTCAAAAGATATAATCAACACTATGACGGTAAAGAGTGTCGCCAACAATATTGTATTTTTGAGACTGGTATCGAATTCTACATCGATCAGAGCATGAAATTTCAGGCTGAAAGGTTTGGGTTTGAAGATATATAATGATATATCCATACCGAGGATCCAATGTGCTGATTAGAAAAAAATATTCATCGGGAAGATGTTCTTCTGCCACAATTTCAAATTCGGTGTAGGGAAAGTCACACATAAGTTCAGCAAAAACTAGTGATTTCATATCGAACTCTTGTAGGATAACTATCCACTTCAAGTATTTACCCTCGAGTAATTGTTTATTCAAAATATACATCATAGGGTTTCAGTCAAATATCATGGTTATTTTGCGTAATAGTATGTAGTGACGGAATATTTGGACAACTTGAACGACTGCCAAGACCAATTTCTCCACATGTGTATACTTGATCTTGGTCGGTGTAAGGTTCTAAATTAAGTAATAAATCAAATTTTCATTGTTGGATTCATTCTCTTGAACTAAGACCATTCCAATGGTGGAATCAGATACAAATAAATACAAAAAGTAATCTTAGTGATAATCAGGTGGATGCAACAATGGTGCATGGGTTGATGTGTGTTCAAGTGCATCAAAAGCTTTATCGACAAGCTTGTCCCAAATAAAAGGAACATCCTGTTTTAATAACCGAGTGAAACCTTTAGTTAACTATGCATAGTTAGGGATAAAACGATGTATAAAGTTTGCTTTCCCTTGCAAACTCTAGAGTTGGCAAAGAGTAGAAGGAGGAGGTAAATTGACAATGGCCTCAACCTTCAAAGGGTCGACATGAATGCCTTATTTAGAAACAATGAAACCAAGAAATCGTCTTGATTGTACACAAAATACACATTTGTGTGGATTCAAACGAATATTGTAATGCCTACATCGCATAAAAATGACACATAGATGTGTAGGATGATCTTGCCTGCGCATAGAATGAGCAGGTAAGTCATCCAAGTAGGGTTGCACAATATGTTTGATGTCGTGAAATGCATAAGACATAGCCCATTGAAAAGTGGCACCAACATTCTTCAATCCAAAAGGTAACTTACAATATGAAAATACCCCCCATGGATAGATAAATGTTGTTTTGGGATGATCGACAGGGAGTATGTTTATTTGATTGTAACCAGAAAATCCATCCATAAATGAAAATGTTTCGTTTTTGGCACAATCATCAACAATTTGGTCGATGTAAGGGGTGAGATAATTATCTTTGGGACAAGCTTTATTAATATCCCTATAATTGACACATACTATGATATTTCCTTGTTTCTTGGTCACTGGAACTATGTTAGATACCTAATCCGTCAATGGAATAGGATAAATGAATCCTACGCGAAGTAGTTTTTCAACTTCAACTTTAATAGAAGTAGATTTTCGTGGATGAATTGGACGTAATCGTTGTCTAATAAGTTTATCATTCGAGTATGTCTTAATTTCGTGAATTACAATATTAGGATCAATTCTTGGCATTTCTTCATAAGACCAGGCAAAGATGTCTTGGAATTATTGAAGTAGGGCTTTGTACATGTTAATTTCTTCAATTAAGCATGAAGCACCTATATGAATGTTTTCAGTGATTCCTGGTTTGTTTGATATGTCAATTGGAATTGTTGCGCAAATGTTTCCTAAATTCGTCTTAGAATCTGAATGAAGGATTGACATATAATTTTGAGGTTCCTTAACATATTCAATCGGAAATATTGTTGAAAAGTAATTTTCAACTCCGTCAAGGTCTAGTAGAAAAGAGGATTGATGGTGAAGATCATCCCAAGGTAATTCATCCAAAGATAAAATTTTCCAAATATTTTCATCACTTGAAAATATGTGTTGAAAAGTATCATAAAAATATGTTGTGGCTAAAACTGGTAGAGAAGAAGACTCATCACTAACCACATTCACTTGATCAGTATCGGTTGATGAAATTTCATAAAGCGATTGCACCACTAAATATGCTGATTCATATGGACTCAAATGCATTTCATTGCCGTAGTAGTCCAATTTAGATCCTGAAGGCACAATCCATGGGTCTTCAAATGGCATTGTGCTTGATTTAATCATGTTGATATTGGAAATAGTACGGGGCACATTAGGAGGAGGTATAGTGAAAGTTCCCATAAGAGCGGAATCCTTAACTAGTCCTGTTACCAGGATTAATCCCTCTTACGGACAAGAGCAATATCCATAGTACTCTAATGAGTAACTAGAAACAAAGGTCCATTTGAATATCTATTTCTCTAGATTATTTGTATTTTAAGATCATTATAATAGTAAATTAGAGAGGACATGCTCCTACCTTTAAATCCAAATGTCCGATGTAGTCCTTTTTCCGTCGCTCCAAAGTAGTTTTTCAACGATGAGTAGAACTGCAATCATAGAAAAGATAAATAATCAAAGCATCTACAATATATAATAATCAAAATATACTAATCGAACTTAGTGATAAAGGAATCTAAGTATTGACACCATTCCCATGAATTTAGAAACAACACAATGAGAAAAAGAGATCCATATGTATTATTATAAATTATAAAGAGAAATCTTACAACCGGATGCCTTGATGTTGTACAGATTCCTCCCAGGGTCTGAGAAATTGTTCTCCTTCAGTATGATAAACCTTCCTCTCTAAGATGACCAGAATGAAGTCATGAGCACAAAGGTGTGATATTCAATGTGTCAACAACAACTCACTAGTATAGAAAGTATGCACTCTATGAACTCTCTCCAGCTTAGAATCTATACAAATCAGTCTCTATTCACATTGTATCTCAAGTATCTACCCTTGAACCTGAAACTTAAGCTCAATATATAGGGAGATTGAAGTAGTTTCAGATCCATTAAGAGAGGGATGGAATCCTCCCATGAAGGGATTTGAGTTCCTTAGACCAAGGGATAAGCTCCATGAGTGGAGAGATAAAGCTCAAACTAGCGTGACTCTAGAGGCTTTCAATTGGGAAAATATTTGACCAAATAGGCTTCTAGAAGTTACTTTTTCTTTTTACTTGATTTTCACGGGGGTGCACAATTTTTAGTGGTGAACAGAGCGGCGGTCACCGCAACTAATGGAAGGATCATCAGTGCATGCACAGGGAAGGGCTAGAAAAACTGCACATACAATATTTTAAGGGTTTTACAAAGCTTTTCTCCAATTTCCAAGACTTGATTTAGGAACATGAGTGTTTTTTGACCTCTAAGGGAACATGATATGGATGGTGATAGACCCATATGAACAGTCAAATGTCATGGTGACAAAATGACGTGTAACAGATTTCCCTCTAAAGTGCAAAGTCTAAGAAATTTTTTTTGAAGAGTGAAGTGCTTTATCATTCTGGGGATTGGATTGGAGACACTGATCCAAAACCTATAAAAAAATTCAATGCAAATATATATTATCGCTGAGGTAGGGATTCCCATACTCAAATCAAAACTAACTAAATGTTGTCATACAGATATGATTTCAGTATTACATCAAAAGTAGACACAGTATGGGCGCAACCATCTATCATATGCAGTATACTATATCATGAATAGTAAAACTCCTCACATCCTGGATGGTGGAAACTAGATCCAGGGTCTTGATTTCTGTTTCTCGAACTAGTACAAATCTATCCACGCGATTGATTATGTCGGAGTTGAACATGGTAGAAACCACTTGATTACCGGTCAATGATGAGAACCATTAAAAAGTGTGAGAGAAACCACCAATAATAACAATGGACCTCAAAGTACTTTAGTATAATCTATGAAGTGTGAATGAATGATTTTCTTTCGAACAATCATACAATCATTCGATTGAAGGTCAATGATGAAAACCTATCGTTGAAGGCGAGAAACCTGCCATTAGCACATGCAGATCCCAAGGCACTGATAGGATTCTAATCAACTTTATAGATAATGAGTTGATGTCGATAGAAAGTGATCCGTCGTAGGAAAGCCTACGACATGAAACCATTAGATAAAGTTTTGAAGTAATGTTTTGTAATGTTTTTCAAGGATTGATTGAGGGATGGTCAACGTGAATGGAGACAAATGTTTGCAATGAATGGTTTATTGAACTTTCTCTTGAACACTTAACAACACTGTAAATGGCTTGCCAACATTTGACCTAAAGATAATACCCAGAAACGGGCTAAAGACTTTCAATGTGGTTCGATTAATTGTAAGACAAAGGATTTCCCAACCCAAGTACAAGTGTAAAAAAGTGTCGTGCTCAAGAGCAACATGTTGCTTTCAAAACAAGGACGACAAATGGATTCTTTTTCTCTCTTTTCCCCCCACCATTACTGGAAAGTACCTCTTTATTTTTGTCAATCTTGAGGAGGATAACATTTTCTTGTTGTGTAAGCTCATCCTTTGGATGAGTCCATCTTAATATTAAAAATGAACCTTAAGAAGGAGTGATTCGGTCCTGTTGTAATCGACAGGTCCTGTACTGTTTAGTTTTAACGAGTCTAGCATAGGAATAACTCGACGTTTTTTAGTTTTAGGGAGTCAGATGAAAAATATAAGTAAACTCCATGATTTCTATTTTTCGTAAATTTAGTCTCTCAAGCCCGAAAAAGGATAAAATAATGTAGGAGAGAACTCTATTGACCATGATTAGTCAACATATACCTTTTTTGTAACTAGTCCAATTCAGTCGGGACAAGGGGTAAACTTATACTGAATGGACAACTGTTCATTTAATTTAATGAGTTCAAATAGTCAAGTAGTCAGCAATCTTTTCATGTTTAGAGAGTCAGAAAAGGGCTTAAAAGAGGACTCCAGGGTTTTTCTTTTTTGTATTTTTATGGAGCCCGAAAAAGTGATAAAAGTGTACTCGATGTTAAAATAATTATTTTCACCAAAATCTTGTATCCTGCACAAAAACTCAAAAAATTATGAATATCTAGTCTTCAAAAAGGAAAAATATTTGATTTGACTTTTTAAATGTAAAAATAAATAAAATAATATTATTTTGTTCATTTAAAACTACAAAAAGAAGTTTAAACAAGTCATTTTCATCTTTTGATTTTCAGAACAGAGCAGAGAGAGATTTTGCCCAAAAAATTCCGGAGATGATATCAGAAGAATTGATCGACCATTTTGAGAATTGTCCACACCTGGTAATCCACATCATAATTGTCTTTGTTTTCAGTCGTTTAATTTCTAATTTTAAGCTTTCATTGCATTTTTTAGAGGGAAAATATTTTTTTAAATCTGCCCTCGGCAGTGCACGGGTTCTTGTGGGGAAAACTGCACACCCCGATGATTTTTTAAAATAAAAATTGTTAGGCCACAAAGGGTTCTATGCATGACGCATGCGTAAAAATGCACTATGTAAAAACAGCACCTGCGCAAGCACCGTGGGTCTTTTAAAAACATAATTCTCTCCATAAAAATGGCTCAAACTTCCCCCAACTAATTTTTAATTTTTAATTTGTTGATGTGTAGGTCTATAATCATGTTGGAATGGTGGGAATGAGAGCATGAACTCATGGAAAATGAAGCCATGGATGATCCGGAAACTATGCGCTTATTAAAAAATTGTGGCTTATACAAGTTTTGGGCGATTCAGGGCATGAAAGCACAAGTTGAGCTGATGACCTAGCTTGTGAATGCATGGGATGTACGAGATCAATATTTCATTATCGGAGACCATCGGCTTATGATTGTGTCGGAGGACATATATTTCCTCACTGGATTTCCTCATAGAGGGAGGGAAATTTCCTTATTTGGGATAGAACAGGAGGTCTTCCCACTGCTACTTACAAGGCTCAATATTGTAGCCAAGATTCAGAGCTAAAGGACGGCCTCATAGATATCAAAACTATTGTGCGACTGGAGCTCAAGATAATAGCATTCACGATTACCAGGTTATGTCCTCATGTAGCTACCAAAGCACAGATGTAGACCACAATTGAATGTTTTGGAGGAACAATATTCAACTAGAGTGAAGGAGTGTTGGCTAATATGAAGGGTCAACTCACGAGAGCTAATAATGGGAAGTTGAAAAACTTCAAATATGGGGCCATTCAAGTATGTTTTTCTTTAGAGAGGATCCCACTTCTTGTGCCTCAGTAGTCTCCGATGGACCCCGAAGGTCCTTAGGAACCTCGTATGGTGCGCTGAGTAGCATTGATGGCTCGCCATGGTGGCAAAGGTGCTGCAGTGTTTTGTTTTACTTCTCAGTATTTCACATGGCTTAGGAATTAGGTCTTCATGATTGAATATTTTCCTTATGCAGGGATGGATTATAGAGGTGATCCTGAAACATGTCTTCCACCAGGGGCACTGTGGTGTGAGACAGGTTAGTGAATCATTTTGAATATTTTATCTAATTTTTTTTTTATTTTTTATTGTAGAATAATGACAAAATTTTAAATGTAGATGTCAGTCCAACATGACCAGCAACGCTTCGTCGCTTTGACAGGCAAGAGGCACAACCCATAGCTGGCCCACGGAATGATATAGAAAAGATCCTAGCAGAGTTGGAGCACAACCTTGAGAGGTTGACTATTGATATTCCTGAGACAAGAACAGATGATATACCTCTTAGGCTTCAGAGACATGTGATTGGTTTCCAAGGTCCACTCAGGAGATTTCTTCGTAGGGTGGCACATGCCATAGTTTGCTATCATGATCATCATCATGGATAGCTAATGGTAAATGTAGATTGACAAATTTATTTTTTGTATCATTGACTTTTAGATCAAAAGTTGTTTGAACCTGATATCACAGATGATGTAATATGTTTTGACACAAACTTATTTAACCTAATGATATTACTACCTTTTTTCTCTAAGTATCTTGTTCAACATGGTTTGAATGTTGTTTTGTTTTACTTTTTTTTATGTTGCATATGTCTATTTAAAACTTGATTAACTAATGCATCACCCAATACGTTTAAATTTCTTGAAGTGTGTTGATATTCGATATAATCAAATTTTCTTTCCAAGAGATGAACCTTCAAAAATAATCTTAACAAAGTTTTTTTTATGATAGCATAAACTTTGTTTAAATGTAATACAATGAGTTGCAAATCTAACCTAACTATCAAACGTAAAATACCAAATGTGATGGCATTAGATAATAACTCAATGACTGCACTATATTCTGCAATATTGTTCGTTGTTTGACCAAGGAATATCCCATGTATAGAAACTAACTCACTAGATAAGCCAAGCCGCAGAAGAAATGTTCCATGTCCCGCGACAGGCACCGTCCACAAAAACAATGTAAGTTTGAAGAGATGTCGACATCTGAAATATCAAGAGTGATCAAGATAAGCAGTGAAAGTATTAACAGTTGTAAAACAAAAATAGCTAATCCTAAGGCACACTTGTCTAATGTAAGGCACATTGTTCTAAAATGTAACTAATGTACAAGGGAGATCTTCACAAGAAAAGTCATGCATAATATCTCTTGAGATAAAGACCAATTTTGGGTTTATCTAAAGAGACATCATCATAATTAATTAATTCATAGGCCCCTTTTGCAAGCACACACTTAACAATATAGGGACCATGCCACATCGGTTCAAATTTTCTAGTGCCTAGCTTGTCATTAGCTTGATCGTATGCTAAAACTAGGTCACCTTCTGAATAAATTCAAGGGTTAACACTTTGATCATACTAAGATTTAACACGTTTTTTCTAAGCTTTGGCACCTACTACAGTGGTGCGACAAGTCTCATCTAACTATGCTAAGTATAGAAAGTGTTTCTCCTCTTCAGAGGTAGTTGGTAACAACTCAATGGCTAATTTGAGTGACAATATTTCAAATTCAATGGGTAACATAGCTTCTAAACCATAAACAAGTTGAAAAGGAGTGAACCATGTAGCAGGTTTTGCAGAGGTACGATATGCCGATAATGCTGAAAAAATCATGGCATGCCAATTAGATTTATGAGTCCCAAAAATCCGTTTAATCATGGTGGTTAAAACCTTGTTGACGGCCTCAAATTGACCATTAGTCTGTGGGTAATATGGTGTAGAATTATCATGGCGTAGGACAAGTTGATCAGAAATTTTGGTCATCATAATATTTTGAAAATGGCTTCCATGGTCTGTAACGATAGCTTGAGGGACATAGAACCGAGCAATCACATGATTGAATATGAAAATAGTTGTAGTTTTTCCATCAACCGCAAATGTAGGCATTGCCTCAACCCATTTGGTAAAGTAATCTAGGACGAGAATAATATACCCATGTCCCCCGACCGAGTGAGGGTTACATGTAATGAAATCAATTCCCCATTTGAAAAAAGGACCAACAACAATGATTGGGTGAAGAGGTGTTGGAGGTGCACACATCTTTTGATAAAAAATATGGCAATTGTGGCATTTTCAAACTGCAATAATACAATCTTTGAATAAAGACGACAAAAAATAACCAGCGCACAATATATTTTGGGCTATGGAAAACCCATGCATATGACCACCACATGCTCCAGAATGGAAATCATTTAGAACCTTTTCAGCCTCTGCATGAGTTATACAACGTCGAAACACAGATTCGACACCACGACGATAAGAGTGTCAACAACAATATTGTATTGCTGATATTGGTATCAGATTCTCCGTCGATCTAATCGTGAAATATCTAGGCGAAAGATTTGGGTCTAAAGATATATAATGATATATCCATACCAAGGATCTAAATTACTAATTAGAAACATATATTCATCAGTGATATGATAATATGCCACCATTTCAGACTCAGTATTGGGAAAATCATAGATAAGTTCGACAAACACTAGTGATTTCTTAGACATGGACTTCTCGAACTCCAAATCAAACTCTTGCACTATAACAACCCATTTGGAGTATTTTCCCCCGCGAAATTGTTTTGTCAAAATGTACATCATCGGGTTGCAATTAGATATCACTATGGTTTTGCGTAACAATATGTAATGATGAAAATGTTGGACAACTTGAACTGCTGCCAAGGCCAATTTATCCACATGTGAATACTTGATTTCCATCGAATTGAGATTCTGACTTAGTTAATAGATCACATGTTCATTGTTAGATTCATCCTCTTGAACCAAAACCATTTTAATTGTGGAATCAGATGTAGCTAAGTATAAAAATTAATCCCAGTGGTAATTGGGCGAATGCAATAACAATGCATGGGTCAACATGTTTTTAAGTGCATCAAAATATTTATCAGCAATATTGTCTTAAATGAATGGAGCATATTGTTTTAGCAACCGAGTAAAACCTTTTGTTAACTCTGCATAGTTCGGGATAAACCTACGTAAAAATTTGTCTTTCCCCTACAAACTCTGGAGTTGGTGAAGTGTTGAAGGACGAGGTAAGTTGATTATCGCCTCAACCTTCGATGGATTGACACGAATGCCCTCTTTCGAAATGAAAAAACCAATTAAACGTCCTGATTGTACACAAAAGACACATTTGTGTGGATTCAAACGAATTTTTTAATGCTTACATCTCATAAAGATAGCACATAAGTGCGTAGGATGATCTTGTCTATGTAAAGAATGAGCAGGTAAGTCGTCCAAGTAAGGTTGTACAATATCTTTGATATTGTGAAATGCATAAGACATATCTCTTTGAAAATTTGCACCAGCATTTTTCAGTCCAAAAGGTAATTTATAATATGCAAACATGCCCCAAGGACATATAAATATTGTTTTAGGTTGATCAGCAGGGAGTATGTTGATTTGATTATAACCAGAAAAACCATCCATAAACGAAAAAAATTTGTTTCCTGCACAAGCATCAACAATTTGATCAATATAGGGTGTAGGATAGTTGTCTTTGGGACAAGCCTTGTTGATATCCTAATAATCGACACAGACTCTAATATTCCCTTGTTTTTTCATTACAAGAACTATGTTAGATACCCAATCCGTCAAAGGAATAGGATAAATAAATCCTGCACGTAATAGTTTTTTAACTTCAAATTTGATTGCTACAGCTTTCCGTGGATGTATTGGACGTAATCTCTATCTAATAGGTTTAGCATCCAGGTATGTATTGATTTCATGAATAACAATATTAGGATCGATACCTAACATCTCTTCTTAAGACCAGGCAAAAATGTATCAGAATTCTTGAAATAGGGCTTTCTAAGTTTTAATATCTTCAATCGAACAATAAGTGCCTATATGAATGTTTTCAATTATTCCAGGTTTAATCGATATGTCAATAGGAATTGTTATATAAATATTTCCCAAATTTGTCTTAGAATCTGAATGTGTGATTGATGTGGGATTTTGAGGTTCCTTGACATAATCAATTATAAATATAGATGAAAAATCATTGTCAAGTTTATCAAGATCAGGAAAAAAAGATGATCGATGATGTAGATTGTCCCATGGCAATTCATCTGATAACAAGATTTCTCAAATGTTTTCATCAGTTGTGAATACATGTTGAAAGGGATCAAAAAATGATGTCAAAGTTGAGCTTGATATAGAAGATGATTCTTCACTGACCACATTCATTTGATCAGTAGAAGTTGATGGGGTGTTAGAACATGATTGTACTACTACGTATGTTGATTCAAAAGGACTTAAAGGCATCTTTCCATTACAAAAGTCCAATTCTGATTCTAAAGGCACAATCCATGTGTCATCAAATGGAATTGTGCTTGATGTGATCATATTGATATTGGCAATAGTTCATGGTACATTTGAAGAGGGCATAGCGAAAGTTCCCATGAGAGTGGAATCCTTCATTAGTTCTACACAAACATCTTGTATGGGATAAACGATTTTCCAACATGTTGGATACTATCTGTAGAAGTAGGGTCTGAAGAGAAGTAAGACAACTGATCGATTTGAACAATATTTCCTTTGTGAGGAAACATTATCATCCGAAAGATTGATGAAACAACAACATTCATTGCATAAGACCAACTGCGACCCAGAAGAAGGTATCAAGAGGGGCATCAACAACTTCCACCTCTAGGTTTACGGTTTTTCCTTCTACTTCTATAGGCAGATCCTTGAGTATTCCATATGGGTGAAAACCTATTCCATCAAAGGCTTTAAGGATATTCAGCGATTGGTTGAGTTTTGGAGAACCAAGGGTTTTCCAATAGCTTAAATACATTATACACATAGATGTTGCCTCATCAATTACAGTACGAAAAACTTGTCTTGATTTGAATATTACTGGAATTTGAAAAGCCATTTGATGTGGGAGTCTAGATACAAAATTTTCAAGATCAAAGACCATTAGGTTTGATTCTTGAGGATCAATAGCTCCTATGGCCGATAATAGTAATTTCCTTTATGCTGGACAGGATTGCAACACTTCTAAGGCCAACATTTCTGAAGGGGATATAGCCAAATTTTCAACAATGTTGTAATTTTGAGCGGATCTCGCATGTGGATTGAACACTGATTTTCAAAGTACACCTTTAACAGGCAGTTTAATCACTAAATCAGGGTTAGGTTTATCGATATGTAATGGTTCAGAAATTGAAGGAGTTGTTGCTAATGTTTGGCTAGATGATTCAGTCTCTTTACCAGTTACAAGACCGATCCATAGTCTTGAGATTGTGTCGCAACCATGACTTGAGAAATCATTAAAATATCTAACGTTGAATTGGAAGAAGATCTGACCATTTTACTATCTTGATATGGAAAAGGATCCTTCAAGACAATAGGTGTGGGTGAACCTTTGAAAATTTTGGATACCTCAGCTCGATGTGGACACTCTTTGGTATAGTGATCCTTGTCATAGATAAGACAAGGATAATGAGGTTTTCGCTTTTCATCTGATGGTTCAGTTTTTTCTGTTTTCTCTTTAGGAGATGAGTTTTGTTTATTTTTATTCTTCCCTTTCTTCTAATTACTGGATTTATATTTAGTCATGGATGAGCCTACAACATGAATTTTGGCAGAAGCTTTGAGGGAAGAATCTCCTTTAAGTGAATCAGGTAGAGTTATTATGGGAGAAGTATATTTAGATGATTTATTCTTACTCTTTGTAGTATTAATTGTACGAATTATGTCGTCTGCAGAATGAGAACCACAAGGAGTTGCAGTAATTTGACCTGGGCATGGTAAATCGGGAATTTTTTCATATAGAGTACCAGACTGTGTGTATACAAGGTCTAAGTACTGTGCTTGAGCTATGACTTGTTCTTCTGTGACAACACCTCCCTTAGCTACGGTTTCAGTGATCTTTGGAAGTAATGATTTAATGAACCATTTTGCCAAAATTTGATCCAGAATGAAAATCTTCACTAAACATCATCTACGTCGTCATTCATGTATGTGATCTAAAATGTATGTAGATGTACTTTTTTTTAATGAATCTAATAGTTCCGTGCCATTTTCATAATGGACTAGCAACTAGAAGTGAGTTAGGGAAGTTGTTGCTAAAGCATTGAAATTATTGAAAGAGCCATGTGGTAACTCTATATACCAATTTGAAGCTAAACCTATTAGTGTTATCTAAAAAAATCTCAATTGAATGTAATCATTGATTAAGGAGTTGGATGCACACCAAAGATGATAAGTCATCACATGATTTAAGGGGTCTTCTCCTGATTTTCCTTCAAAATTAGGTATATCATTGGGAAACTTAGTTTGCATTACTGGCCAGAATGAAAGATAATACATTGGATCATTTGTGAGGCGAGACAAATATGGTAAGTCTAAAGTTGCAATGAATGGTAATCGACGGTAAGGATCTTGTTGAGAAAACTGATAACCTTGAGGAACAATACCAATACCCAGAGAAGGATATCCAGGATAACCTGGAATAGACTGAGTAGATGGGATTGGAATACCTCCGGGGTATCCAGGTTTAGCCGTACCAAACTGAGGTTGAGATGGTATTTTATATGTATAACCAGGGTATGGTTGACCCTGGTAGACTGGATTTTTTCCTGTTGGTCCATATTGATACTACCCTTGAAATGGTTAACTCTGCACAAATTGACCTAAAAAAGTTTGGCTTTTTTGAACTGTAGCTGCACCAGGTTGTCCTATAGAGGTCTGAATAGTAGACTGAACTGCAAGTCTAGTTTGATGAGCAGTGACTTTAGGGATTTCCTGTGTAATAGTTGATGCAGTCGTTTGAAGGGTCATAGCAACAAGGACTTGAGAAAATCAAGGGATAGGTGTACTTGGTTGTTGATCAAAATTTTTCAAAACAGATTGAATAAGAGTACTTGGAGTACTCAGACCAAATTTCTCACTACTAGGTACAGATACCTGACAGGTAATTTGAAGTGCAGTCTGAACAGGTTGTTGGATTTGGGTATAACCAAATTGTCTAGCTGGCTAACCAGGTTGATTATAAGGTACTTGTAAAGTAGGTTGAAAATATTTTTTATTCAATAACGGGTTCCAAAAATTATTAACACCTAGGTAAGGAGCTCCCATTAAAGTTTGCGATACATAAGGTTGACCATAACCATTTTTATGTATTGGAACATAAGTTTGATAATTTTATTGATAAGTTCCAGTAAAAGTTTAACCTCCTTGAAAGGATAGTTACTCTTGATAAAACTGATGCCCTTGAAGAGGATGATGTCCTTGAAGAGGCTGTTGCCCTGGAATAGGGTACTGTCGTTTAAGAGGTTGTCCTTGAGGAGTATATTGCCCCCCAAGCTGTAAATTTCCACCTTGAGAACTATTTTGAGGAATATTTCTGGACATCATATATACATGTTCCATTGTCAAATATTCGGTAGTAGATTGATGAAGACCAATTGATTGTGTAAGATTTTCAAAAGAGGGAGATTCTCCTGAGAAAATTCCAGAGAGTGACTGGTATCCAACAAGAACTGATGGACCACCATACAAAAAAGTTTAAGGTGATGAAGAAAACATGGATGACTCAGTAGACATCATTAGGGGAATTTTGAGGTCTAAAATGGGCCTCCTAAGAGAAATGTACAACAGAAATAAACTTTATAAGAACCAATAGGATTCAAGATGATGATGTCAACCATGGGGGATGATTCACCATTTTTTAAGTAAAATGGTAAAAATATTAAAAAATAATAAAATAATAAAACTACTTTTTCAACTCATATTTTCAACTTATCTCCCAAAGTTCTTACTCAAATTTCGAGCGAGAGTACTCGTTGGATGCAAAATTTAATTCCTCATCCAAGGAGTACCCATGTTGCATACTTTCGATGGACCCTGCTACACGAAAAATTAGAAATACATGAAAAACGTGATTACAATCACGTTTTTCATGTATTTCTAATTTTTCGTGTAGCAGGGTCCATCGAAAGTATGCAACATGGGTACTCCTTGGATGAGGAATTAAATTTTGCATCCAACGAATACTCCCACTCGAAATTTGAGTAAAAAATTTGGGAGATAAGTTGAAAATATGAGTTGAAAAAGTAGTTTTTTCATTTTTCCCTCTAAAATTTGATGATGTCATCAAATCTTATTTGATTTTTTCCACTATTATTTTATAATTTCATTAGGAGGCCCATTTTAGACCTCAAAATTCCCCTAATGCATGCTAGATGAATCCATGTAACTACCTCTGGGTATAGAGTAAAAAGGAATGCGACGTGGTGAATAATTGAGACCAATGTTATGTAGAAAGTCAGTCATTTTTTGATACCAATGATTCGGTTTAAAAGGACTGTAAGTTTTATCACCCAAAAATTCTCAAAACATCATTGTGTCAACTATGCTTTTGGTCATGATTTCAAGGAGGTCTAAAAGTCATTTTAAGTCTTGGTAAAGGGTAGGTCATAGTTTTATAAGTTTTAAAGGTCATAGGTCCACTCCATGATAAATAAACTATGAAATTTTACCTTGTTTTAGTCATGGTGATAAATAGGTCTTGAGTCATTTCATTCTTTTCATAGTGAAAAAGTTCGTAACTATTCATATTAATGATCAGCTACCTGTTACATATTGCTATAGTATATAAACTACTGTTCAGTCCGAAACATATACAATTACAATATCAGTCAGATTTCCATAGAAAACTGTAGGCAGTCACAGTCCAAAAAAACATGACATATACAGTGTAAAGACATAATAAGTCCCCTAGTAAGTTCGGTGCATAACTTACTAAGAGTCATTTCATTCTTAAAATGGTAAGTGATAGGGTTAGAAGTCTCAAAATGTCATTTTCATTTCCAAATAAAATCTTTTAGGTCCACTCCATGATTAAAAAGTATCATCATTCATTTAGAAGTTATGTTTTAACCTTTTGGAGTTAAATTTTTTCAATCATACAAGAATCTGTAGTTTCATAGCACATCTAGTTCAAAAAAGGTGATTTGTGCTACGAAAACAAGCTACTTTCGTAGCGCACTATGAAGCAAAAAACTCTGTTTTTCTGGTTTTAGTAGTCAACTTCCAAGGGGGTTCCTGAGCAACTGAAAACTAATTTTTGAAACATGAAAGATTTTTTTTATTCCTTACTTAACTACAAAAACCTCTCTCAATTTCTTCAAATTCATTATGAGGTGGGAGAAATTGATGACTTAACTTGCACTATGAAACTGTTGAAAGTCATTGAGAGAAAAACTCTATTTTCTGGTTTTAGTAGTCAACTTCATGATCAATTTCTAGCCACAAGAAAAAGTATTTTGGAATTTGGAAAGATTTTTCAGTTCTTAAACTCTCCAGCTACAATAACCTCTCTCATGTTTCTCAAAAATTTTCCAGTTGGGAGATACAAATCTTTCTTTGAAGCCATATTTTCAAAAATCAGAATTTTCTAGTGTTACTCATGTTGTTCAAAGACAGTTTCTAGACAATAGGTGAGGTATTTAAAAAAAAGAAGAAGAGGTTTTTGTTCAATACAGCATGGTCTCCAAAAGCCTCCTTAAGTTTCTCAAAATACATTTTGGATGAGGAGATAAAAGCTCTATCTCAACACCTATTTTTCAGATAAAAACAGTAAGGCAAAATGACCAATTCATAGATGAAAGGTGAAGACAAATTTTGATGAAGATCATGTTTTTGAGGTCAAGTTACTAATGTTTTGAGATATTTACAATCCTCATAAGGTATAAACATCCCCAAATAAAAAATTCTGAAGATTATTTAAAAGACTGCATTGAAAATCAGCATGTACGCTACGAAACTGCTGAAGATGAAGTTTTGGCACTTTTACATATGGATTAAGGAGATAAAATTGTTGGGTTTCGAGTTTTAATGTTGCTGGTGGAAACATGAAGGTCACAGGTGAAGTTTCAAATTGCAAAACAAGATAAATAATCATTAGAGGAAATGTTTTACAGTGGTTTAGAATCCGCGCTGCGAAAACAGGCTACTTTCGTAGCACAGTCATATTTCATGCCTTTCTTCACTTTTTCGGATATTTTCTTTGCACGGGTGCAAGATTAAAATTTTCAAAGGTATATTGGCACACGTGACACATATGAAACATTCATCAATGCTAACAAAATGCTTGAAGAGGAACATAGAAGTTAAGGGCTAAAAACAGGAAATTTGTTTCCTGATTTTTAGGACAGTTTGGGTCATCATCAACAGGATTACATCAAAGCTGGAGATATCACCAAAATTCGAATTCATGGGATATTAGCTTTCAAAGGAAGCATTAAAGGTTTAGATAAGGTTGTTTCAAACATGTTTAGGAGTTTCACTCCTATTTGTATTAGGACTCTTAAAACACAGTTAGCTGTCAATTTGTAATTAATAGTTTGTTTTATGGGTAGAATAGGTTTCAAGTTGGAAATTCGAATTATCCTAATGATGGATCATGGAATCCAAGATTGTAAATTCTCTACATGAAGCGTGAGGTCGAATTCATCAAGGTTGGAATTTTTATTAGCAAAATAAGTTGTGTTATTGTAGCAGACTGTATGTTTTTCAACTTAATACAGAGATAAGTTTTACTACTCAAGATTCACAAGGGGTTTATGTGTTTGATATTTCTATGGCCTTTTCAATTACCTATTTGCAGGGGTATGAGCATGTGTTACTTTTAATTCGTTGAATAATTCTCTAACTTCCTTCACATGCTTGTAGACTGTGTTTATTCATTGTGTTACTGTTTTCATTTATAAACCTAAACTCCAAGTGCCTTGACTTCCATGTTTAGCTAATTATGATGTTTTGTTGAAGAATACTTTGACTCCATGGCCCAATATATGTTTGCTAATCAGTAATTCAACCAGTTATACATTTTTGTCCTTTTTTATTTCTAGATTTAACCATCTAATCATTTATTGAAAATATTAAACCTATTGAGAGATCCCTCTCAGGTTGAGGAGGCTAAGCCTCAGCCAAAAGATTGGTTTGAAAGAGTTACTCAGATTCTACTTGATCAACAGCCTATCAGGGTCATATTTTTTGACAACAGTAAGGGTAAATCTATTCACTATACCTTGGATCTAAATATTCTTGAAGCGAAGGAATTGTGATCTCTTCTTCCGTGTCAGTAATCTCTTCGATAATAATTAGGCTAGGAGGAAGATTCTCAATAATGAAAAACTTCACTCGGGAGGAATGAGGATGACCAGGAGTTTGGGCTATGAATTATGAAGTTGACTCAGATGAAGTAGATTCAGATTCAGGTTCAGATATTTCAGGTTCAATGAGTTGAGTATCTGACAATTCATCGGTAATAGACTCAATTGTGATTACTTCAGAAATTTAAGGTTTTTCTTGATTTCTTTCTATCATCTAAGGTTGATTAACTTCAAAATCAGGATGCATTATTACAAATGTTTCTCCTTTTTCAATAGACCCAGTTCCTGATTTTTGACCTCTTTCAGATTTAAGCTTTTTGCAATTGAATCGTGTATATTCAAGGTTTTTCCCTTGCATTCTACGGGAGTGTCTTGGTAATTCAGCCACGATTAATTTTTAACACATAAAATCAAAAAATATTTCAAAAAAACACACCTAAGTTCGCTAAGAAATCAAGCAATTTGAACATACACCTACAAAATCTAAGAGACAAACCACATACAAACAGTATGTTTCCACACTAAAAACACTAGTTGGTGATGAAATCCAACGTCACAGAAGTTAATGTGGAAAACTTGGCGATTGGAATAGTCACCTTGATAACCTGCTTAATGAAACAGTCTGGTGCAAGTCCATCCACTACGCCATCTTGAAGTGAAGATTACCCTCCAAAAAGTCCAAGTGAGTCTAGCCAACGTCTGTTCCAGGTACAGTGGGACCTTCCCTCCACCGTCACCGTGGGAAAAATCCTAAATATTATGGCCACTAAGGTCACCAACTGAGAAAAATGTACCTAGGGGAACAATATACGATATGATATACACGCAAGGGAAGAGTATCAAGCTCAATCCCCTTGAAAGCTCCTCGAAATGGTAAATCTGAGGTTTGCTAACAAGTGACCCCAGGCTCCTCGACAATGGTCAATCCAAGGTTATCATTTGTATTATGTGCATGTCTTCTATCTTGACCATTGAGATAGGTACGATTACCTCATTTGGTCTGACATGAACTCACGCTTGAATATTTTAGGAAGAGCTTCCCATAGTACAAATGTAACATTTGGATTTCCCTACCGCAAGATTCTACTTGTTTTTTTTTACTGCTTTGGAACGTTTATTACAACCTATTCAAAAACACTAGCCTAAGCTACATTGGTGGAATGAGACCTAGAAAATGAAAAAATGTCTAGATTGATTTTATTAGGTGTTGTATTGATTTGTTTTTTATTTAACACATGTTGAGATTCAACAAGATGATGATCCTAGTGAAAATTCAGCACCTACACTAGGTGGGGCCCGCAGGCTATTTTTAGGTGTATGTCTATTTTTAGAATTTTGAGCAAAGTCTATTTATAGCAGAAATATATTTATGGATGGTTGAGAAAATTATATGGATGGATGGGCATCTATTTTTGGAATGCATGTGCGAAGACGGTTCGTTGATCGCATGTCTAAAAATAGAATGCATGTCGATTATTGTTATCTCTTAACAATAATTAGACAATAAATAATCATCTATTCTCTTGAAGCACTTGATTTCAGTTAACTGATGTGGAAAACCAGTTAACTGAAGGAATTTTGAGTTCAAAGGTTGGTTGGTGGGACATGCTAGCGGACTTCATTGTAACTGAGTGATACAAAGTTGTAACAGAGTTGGATGTGTAGTTATGTGAGTTTTAAAGTAGTTTAACTCGGTTAAGTGAGTTAAAATCAGTTGTGCTAGTTGTAACTAGTTGTAACTAAAGATATACTAGTGAGAGATCAATGATTTAAATATTAAATTAATTCACATGGAGTGATCTCACATGCAACTGAAGATTTACTATTGTTAACTACATGCATGTAAGATCCAATGGAGACCCAGTTGAGAGATAGGTGAAAGGGACAATTTGACTATCAGTTGTGACATTCGTGGGTGCACACTTGCAACCAAAAACACATTTGAGATGCCAATGAGGATTGCGCAGTCAAGGCAAGGAAAGATTAAATTCATTCAGGGATTGTGATCAACAGGGATTGCGCAGTGGAGGTAGACTGTCAGGAGGTAGTAAATTGGTGCATGAATATGCCAATTTTTGTATGACAGTGTGAGACGATTGTATATTATACTGAGAGCTATTGGATTAGAATTTTTTATGAGATTGTTTCATGATCCATGATATATACATAATATATGATAGTGGGTTTTTTAGCTTTATGCTTTCCCAGTAAAAACATTTGTGTTATGTGTGATTGATATTTCTTCATGTGTTTGAAATTGGCGATTAAATTTCTGCAAGAATTTAAGTAGAAGGATTCTGTGTTTAAAAATGGCATATAATTGTTAGATCAGGAGAATCCAGGAAATACATAAATGTATTAAAATTTCTACATGGTATCAAAGCAAAGAAGATTGAAATTTTGAAGCAGTAGTTGAGTTTGTTGGTGGAGACAATTTGAATTCGTTGCAAGAATTTCTTGGTGCATCAGTTGAGTAAACATCGAAATGGATTTCAATGGTTTTAACTAGAGTATGCACTCGAGGGAAACTCGAACTACATTGCATGGAAGGATAGGATGGAGGTGGTGCTTGAATATAATGGCTGGAAGGAATTCATCAACAGTGATGTTCTTAATCCCACTTCGACGAATGTTGCATTACTTGATGCCTGGAAAAAGAAAGAAGTGAAGACAATAAGGATTTTTTTGGAAGGTGTGAGAGACCATATTGTCTCAAGCCTTCATGTGAAAGCCACTCCATTTTTAATGTGGAAGGCTTTGATGGATCTTTTCCAAAGCAAAAATGACCATAGGAAATTTGCGCTGAAGGATAAACTCAAAAAGATCAAGATGGAGAAGGGAGACAATATTCCTAAGTATCTCACAAAGTTTTTCCAATGTCAGGATAAACTGGGGAGCGTGGGAATCACGGTTTCTGATGATGATTTGGTGAGTTTGGCTCTCCTGGGACTTCCTAAGAGTTGGCACAGTTATCAAGACTCTGTCAATGGACGGGAAAAACTGTCAGATTGGGAACGACTGTCGTCAGATATAGTGTAGGAGGAGTTCAAGTGGAACACCAAAGATGGCTCTTCATCAAAGTATGATGATGAAGAGTATTGTGATTTGGCTGCCAAATAAAGGAAAGGGAAGGGGAAGAAATTCCACTGAAAATCTAAGGCTAAAAAAAAGAATCTAGATTTGTCCAAGGTGAAGTGTTTTCAGTGTCACGAACATGGGCATCTCGCCACTAACTGTCCACAGAAAAAGAAGAACAAGAAGGTTATTGGAGCTGCAGCTAGTGAGGCCCTTGCCTTGCAATTTGAACTTGATTTCTCTTTGATCACATGCTTGGTTTCAACTACAATGGGATCGGTGTGGTATCTTGATAGTGGTGCTTCCTTCCACATGATAAGAGATAAGGAGCTTTCAGTGACTTAGAGAAGAAAGATCTCCAAATTCATATATAGATGGGCGACGATGGACGATACAATGCGACTGGCATTGGTACCATTACCTTTGAGAGGGAGTTAGGTAAACCATTTCTATTGAAAAATGTTATGCATGTTCCAGGTCTGAAGAAAAACTTTGTCTCAATCGCGATGTTGGAGGACAAAGGTTATCACGTTGTTTTCAACGATGGAAAATTTTTCCTACAACATAAAACAACAAGTAAAACCAAGAGGATAGGGATTCGAGTTAAGAATCTCTACAAGCTAGAGGTAGATGGTTGCGCTACAATGGTGGGAAAAGTAGAAGAAGTGGTGAGCCGGGATGAGGGCGAATTATGGAACAGGCGATTGGACCATCTTCACCATGGCGCCCTAAAAATTTTGTAGAAAATTTCTACTGGACTTCCCAAGGGTACACTTGTGCAGTTAGATCAATGCAAGGGATGTACTATGGGTGAGTTTGTGAAGACCACCTTTCATGAAAAGAAGAACAGTGCTTCGGTGATCCTGGAGAGAGTTCACACAGACGTGTATGTTCCATTCTCAATTGCTTCAACAGAAAAACACAAGTATTATGTTATTTTTGTTGATGACTATTCTCCTAGATGTTGGATCTTCTTCATGCAGAAGAAGGATCAAACATTCTCAAAGTTCTGTGAGTTTAAAGCATTGGTGTAGAAAGAGTCGGGGAAGTAAGTGAAGGCTCTGCGAAGTGATAATGGTGGTGAATATATCTTGAATGAATTCACAGACTTATGTAGAAAATAAGGAATTCAAAGAGAACTCATAGCGCCTCATAACCAAAAATAAAATGGGTTTGCAGAGAGGAAGAACAGAATGATCGTGGGTGTTGCACAAGCTATGCTACATGATCAGAGCCTACTAATGCATTTGTGGGCATAAACATGAAACACTGTGTTTTATGTGAAAAACCCTTGTCCTCATAGAGTACTTAGCATGAGTACACCTGAAGAAGACTTTACTGGTAAGAAACCAAAAGTTTCTCACTTTAATATTTTTGGCTCATCTGTTTATGTGCATGTGACCAAGAATGCCAGGAAGAAACTAGAGCCAACTGCTAAAGTTGGGATATTTGTGGGGTACACAAAAACAACCCATAATTATCGTGTGTATTTTCCAAACAGTCGAATGACTGTGATGCGATGGGATATAAAATTCAATGAGGAGAAAGCCATAAAGTTTTCGCTTGAGAGGGAGCTAGACTTACATGCAAAGGAGGAACTTTTAGTTCCCAAAGATGAGTCTCTAGATGTGGATCAGCCATAGGAGGAGGTTCATGGAGTGGAGGAGTCCACTCATGTAGAGCCAAACATTAGAACTGGTAGAAGGCAAACCACAGAAGTTGGGAGGCTGAAGCTTGATGCGACACAGAATGTAGGAGTCCATACTTTGTTAGAAAATTATATATTACAGAGTAATGAAAAACATAAAATATGCGAAAAACACAAGCACAAAAAACACACAAAACCAAAGAGACACAGATATACGTGGTTCACCCAATTTGGGCTACGTCCACCTCAAACATCCAGTCCTTCCTTTCTATTATCTAGCAAAATGAAGAGACACAACCTACAGCAGATCCACTGTAATATCCTCTATTCTCTCTCACAGTCTCTATATCAGTTTCTAGCTCTAAGAATACACAGCCACAATACAATACCCTCATACAAAATGAGGGGTTTCCTTCTAGGGAAAAAAACCCTAAATCAAAATAACTTCTACCATCAGATCATCTACGTAATGAATGACCTAGATTGACTAGAAATTACTATACTTTTACAAAGAAATTTTACATTTGTTTTTAGCTTCGAGGGTAGCGCCCCCGAAACCCCCTGCCAGGGGGGGCCTCCATATGTTGAGATTCAACAAGATGATGAGCTTAGTGAAAAGTAAGCACCTTCACTAAGTGGGGCCCGCAAGCTATTTTTAGGTGTATGTCTATTTTTAGACATGGTGAGCATATTCTATAAGTTGCAGGATGCTATTTGTATATGGTTGGTCAAATGTGGAAAACAGATGAAATCCTATTTTTAGAATATTGGGAGAAGTCTATTTATAGATCGTCAATCTAAAAATAGGTGCATGTCGATTATTATTAACCCTTAATAATAATCCAACAATAAATATCAACTTATTCTCTTGGAGCACTTTATTTCAGTGAACAGATTTGGTAAATCAGTGGGCTGAAGGAATTACGCAATTCCCAAGGTTATTGGTGGCTCATGCATGGAGGATTCAGTTAGAACTGAAGTGGCAAAGTTATGACAAAGTTGGAAGAGTAGTTACGGGAGTTGTTATTCAATTTAACTCAGTTAAGTGAGTTAAACTCAGTTGATCTAGTTGTATCTAGTCTAACTGAAAGATACACTAGTGAGAGTTAAGTGAATTAATCAGTTAATTAATTCACAACTAATAACTCACTAACAACTGAAAAAATACATCATTTAACTACTTGCATGTCAGTTCCAGTGGAGACCCAGTGGAGAGATAGGTGAAAGGGTGAGATGGAATATCCATTCTGACTACAGTGATGCATTCAACGCATCTGAAACACATTGGAGTTGCTAATGAGGATTGCGCAGTCAAGGCAAGGCCAATTCAAATTCATTCAGAGGTCTTCTTCAGCAAGGATTGCACAGTGGAGGCAGGTTGTTAGGAGGCAAGAAATTAGTGCATAGATATGCAAATTTCTGCATGACAGTGTGTAATGATTGTTGATTGTACTGAGCGCTTTATGTACTAATATTTGTATGAGATTATTACATGATTCCATTGATATACATAATATATGATATTTGGGGTTTTTAGACTTAAGCTTTCCCGTTAAACAACTGTGTCATGTGCGATTGAATTTCTTCACGTGTTTGCAATTGAGTTATAAATTTCTGCAAGTTTAACAGTGGAAGGATTCTGTATTTAGCAAGAAGATAAATATTGTTAGATCAGGATAACTTGGTAATACATCAGTATTGAAAATTTTCTACATGGCATCAGAGCAATATTGATCACTTGAGATTGCAATTGTGAATAAGTGTTGATTTTTGTGCTGGTGGACAATTCAAATTTCCTGCAGAAATTTCTTGGTGCGACAGTTGAGTATTCATTGAAATGTATTTCAATGGGTTTCTATTGGAGTATGCCCTTGAGGGTAGCTTGAATTACATAGCCTGGAAGGATAGGATGGAGACAGTGCTTGAAGATAATGGACTGAAGGATTTCATCGATAGTGATGTTCCTAAGCTTGCTTCTAGCGATGATGCGGGACATGACGCATGGAAAAAGAAGGTAGAAAAGACAAGAAGAATTTTTTTGGAAGGTGTGAAAGACCATATTGTGTCAAGCCTTCATGGGAAACCCACTCCACTTGCAATGTGGAAGGCTTTGACAGATATTTTCCAAAGCAGCAGTGACCATAGGAAGTTGGCACTGAAAGATAAGCTTAGAAAAATAAAAATGGAGAAGGATGACATTATTCCAAAATATCTCACGAAGTTTGTCCAATGTAGGGATGAACTGGGAAGTGTGGGGATTACAATTGTGGATGATGAATTGTTTAGCTTGGCTCTCCTTGGGCTTCTGAAGAGTTGGCATAGCTACGAAGACTCTGTCAATGGATGGGAGAAACTCTTGGATTGGGAGTGACTTTGGTTGGATCTTGTGCAGGAGGAGATAAGGCAGAATAATAGGGATGGCTCTTCATCGAGGAATGATGATGAGGAGAATTTCACTTTGGCTGCCAAAGCAAGGAAATGGAAGGGGAAGAAATCCCATCCAAAATCCGAGGCTAAAGGCAAGAAGCTGGATTTTTCCAAAGTGAAGTGTTTTCACTGTCACGAACATGGGCATCTCACCACTAACTGCCTACATAAAAAGAAGAACAAGAAGGCTGCTAGAGCTATAGTGGGTGAGGTCTTAGCCTCACAATTTGAACTTGATTTCTCTTTGATCACATGCTTGGTTTCAAGCATAATGGGATCGATGTGGTATCTTGATAATGGTGCATCTTTCCATATGACGGGAGACAACGAGTTGTTTAGTGACTTGGAGGAGAAGGATCTCCAAATGCATATAGAGATGGGCAACGATGGTAGATACAGTGCGACCGGAATTGAAACCATTAACTTTGAGAGGGATTCAGGTAAACCATTTATGTTGAAATATGTTATGCATGTTCCAGGTCTGAAGAAGAACTTGGTCTCGGTCGCAATGTTGGAAGACAGAGGTTATGACACTGTTTTCAACGAGGGAAAATCCCTCCTACAACATAAAACAATGGGTCAAACCAAGAGGATAGGGATTTGAGTTAAGAATCTCTACAAGATGGAGGTAGATGGTTGCGCTGCAATGATGGGAAAAGTAGAAGAAGTGGTGAGCCGGGATGAGGGCGAATTATGGCACAGGATATTGGGCCATCATCACCATGGTGCCTTGAAGATTTTGCAGCAGATTTCTACTGGACTTCCCAAGGGTACTCTTGCGTATTCAAATCAATGCAAGGGATGTACTATGGGTAATTTTGTGAAGATCACCTTTCATAAGAAGGAGAACCATGCTTCGGTGATCTTAGAGAGAATTCACACAGAAGTTTGTGGACCTTTCTCGGTTGCTTCAATAGCAAAAAACAGGTATTATGTTATATTTGTTGATGACTATTCTCGTAGATGTTGGAAATTATTCATGCATAAGAAGAGAGAAACATTCTCAAAGTTCTGTGAGTTTAAAGCATTGGTGGAGAAGGAGTCGGGGAAGCAAGTGAAGTCTCTACGAAGTGATAATGGTGGTGAATATATCTCGAGAAAATTCAAAGACTTCTGTAGCAAATAATGAATTCAAAGAGAAATCATAGAGCTTCATAACCCACAGCAAAATGGGGTCTTGGAGAGGAATAACAAAACGATCGTGGGTGTTGCACGAGCTATGCTGCATGACTAGGGCCTACCAATGCACTTGTGTGCAGAAGCATGCAACACTATGGTTTATGTGAAAAATTGTTGTCCTCATAGAGTACTTGGCATGAGTACACCTGAAGAAGCTTTTACTGGTAAGAAGCCTGATATTTATCATTTGAAGATTTTTTGCTCATCTGTTTACATTCATGTGATGAAGGACGCTAGGAAGAAGCTGGAGCTGACTGCAGAAGTTGGGATATTTGTGGGGTACACAAAAACAACCCATAATTATCATGTGTATTTTCCGAATAGTCGAATGACTATGGTGCGATGGGATATAAAATTCAATAAGGTGAAATCCATGAAGTTGTCGCTTGAGAGGGAGCTACACTTGCATGCAGAGGAGGAACTTCTTGTTCCCAAATATGAGCCTCTAGATGTGGAACATCCATAGGAGGAGATTCATGGAGTGGAGGAGTCCACTCATGCAGAACCAAACATCAGATCTGGCAGAAAGCATAACACAGAAGCTGAGAGACTGAAGCTTTATGTGGCATAGAATGTAGGAGTCCCTACATCACAGCGCAGACAGAGACAGTCACCTGACTGATTTATTGGATACATGGCTCTTATGCGCAAGTGTGTCATGATAGAGCCATCTTCTTTTGAGGAATCAGTGCAGGAGCCCACATGGGTAGATGCCATGGTGGAGGAGTATGACTCCATTGTCAGAAACAATGCTTGGGAGATTGTTCCAAGGCCGGTGGGTAAATCAGTGGTAGATTCAAAATGGATCTACAAGGTAAAGCAAGCTGCTGATGGGAGCATCGAGAAGTATAAGGAAATATTTGTTGCCCAAGGCTTCTCACAGATCGAGGGGATTGATTATGAAGAAAACTTTGCACCTGTCGCATGGTATTCTTCCATAAAGACCATCCTTGCTCTCTCAGCGTAGATGGGTTGACACATTCATCAGATGGATGTGAAGACTACATTCCTTAATGGGATCATTGAGGAAGAGGTGTACATTGAGCAGCCTGAAGGATTTGAGATCTTCAGCAGCGAGTCGCATGTGTACAGACTCAAAATAACGTTGTATGGGTTGAAGCAAGCACCATGTGCTTGGTACACACGTATTTCCAGCTATTTCACTAGACTTTGCTTCACCAAGAGTGAGGTGGATGCAAACCTATACCAAATTGTTGTGGAGGGTAAGATTTTAATAATTGTTCTTTATGTTGATGATTTAATACTAACGGGTGATGAGCATTTGATACACTCATGTAAGGAAGATCTTACAAAGGAGTTTGAGATGAAGGATTTGGGCCTCCTTCATTATTTTCTTGGATTGGAAATATTGCAGCGAGAAGGTGAACTGTTTGTGTCTCAAGGCAAGTATGCTTGGGAAAGACTTGGTAAGTTTCACATGGAGGACTGGAAGCCCATGGATACTCCTCCTCCAGAAAATTGGAGGAAAGAGGATGCTACAGCGACAGAGGTAGTGGATTCCATTGTTTATCAACAGTTGGTGGGTTCACTCATGTATTTATTTAATACAAGACCGAACATATGCTATGCGGTGAACCAGCTTTCATAAGCGATGGTTAAGCCTACCAAGATCTTTTGGAAGGAAGGCAAGCATGTCCTGAGGTATCTCAGGGGCACATCTGAGAATGGCTTATGGTACAGACAGATGGATGAGGTGAAGTTGTATGGCTTCACGGATGCATATTGGGCAGGCAGCCCAATAGACAGAAATACCACATCAAGATGGGTTTTTAGTATCATATCTACAACAGTTTCTTGGTACAGCGGGAAACAAAGATCTGTAACACTCAGTTCAGCAGAAGAAGAATACATGGCAGCAAGTCAAGCTGCATGTGAGGCTATCTGGATGAGGAAGATCCTGGTTGGTTTGTTCGGTTCACATTTAGATCCTACTGTGATACATTATGATAATCAAAGTTCCATTAAACTCTCAATTAATCCTGTCTTTCATGATAGATCTAAACATATTGATATCCAGTATCATCATATCAGATATTGTGTGCAGCGGAAGATCATGTTGCTTCAATACATTCCTACGGAAGATCAAGATGCAAATAGTTTGACAAAGGTGCTCGACATGAGAAAATTTGAATACCATTGAGGTAGGATCGGGGTGAAGGATAATCCCTATCTTTTTGAAAGGAAGTGTTGAGATTCAACAAGATGATGAACTTAGTGAAAAGTAAGCACCTTCACTAAGTGGGGCCTGCAGGCTATTTTTAGGTGTATGTCTATTTTTAGACATGGTGAGCATATTCTATAAGTTGCAGGATGCTATTTTTAGATGGTTGGTCAAATGTGGAAAATAGATGAAATTATATTTTTAAAATATTGGGCAAAGTCTATTTATAGATCATCAATATAAAAATATGTGCATGTTAATTATTATTAATTTTTAATAATAATCCGACAATAAATATCAACTTATTCTCTTGGAGCAATTTATTTCAGTGAACAAATTTGGCAAATCAGTGGGTTGAAGGAATTACACAATTCCTAGGGTTATTGGTGGCTCATGCATGGAGGACTCATTTAGAACTGAAGTGGAAAAGTAGTTTTTAGTGTCCCGTGATTTGGCTGATTGGCAAGTGTAACATCAAACCAAGCTTTGGAGCCCAAGGACCTAGCCTTCCTGGACTCAGAGAGGGCTCTCTCTATATGTGTAAGGGATATCTGTGTGTTTGCTTATTGTGTTCTGATTTTAGGCTAGTTATGAAATATGTTTTTGGTTTTGGTTTTTTTAAGTTGTGAGGGATGAAAATGATCAAAGATATAAGATAAGTAAAAAGATGTCAGATCAACTGGGCTATGGGGTCGAAAAGGTCAAGAAAGCTATAAGACGGTGATCTTTGGGCCGATTTGATTCAAGGTAGAAAGGATCTTTGGGGAAAATGGAGTAAATGGACATCAAGTTTGTGAACAACAAAGAGTTTCAAGCATAACTAGTTCAATAGATAACATAAACATGGTAGGGAAAACCATTAATCATGCAAAATGTAACTATAAGCTACTCAATACATAGAAATAAACATTCAAGCCATGCATAGAAGTATATGACCCTATAACTTTGGGAAATGGCTATCAGACTTTGGGGAAAACACTTAAGGAAGACAAACAACTCAAATTACTATGTCGGAATTCCTAAACATAGTACTTCAAGTTATTGGGCACTTTGAACAACAAGATTTGCATAGTTTTAAGCAAAGGGCTAGATCGAAACTAGGCCTCCTTGGTTCAAACAAAATGATAATCTAATCAGTCAAAGAGAAATTTCATGGATGGAACTATAACTAGCCATAGGTAAGCAGGGCGTACCGTAAATCATACTTAGCATGCATAGAAGTATGAATGAAACAAGCAACAATATCCTCAAGTTACTAAAGAGAAATTAAGAATTCTTTAATATAACTAAGGAGGAAGAAAACATGAAAGCTATGAAGAAACAGGAAATTTGAGGTGCCTCCAAGGGCATATCTCAAATTTTTTCTCTACTGATCTATAGCAAGAAAGAAACATGTATTCATGAATGAAAACTAGAAGGCAATAACAAAGAAAGAGACACTATACCATTCTACCAAGTCATGGAATCCAACAACAATCCTTCTTCATTCATCCAAGAGCATCCAAGAGGCAACCCACAAGCATAAGACAAGTATTTCTTCCAAAGCTTATATGACCATATATTTCTTCTCTTCTCAAGTTCAGCCTTGTTTACAATGAAAGCCTTTGGAATAAATAGGCCAAAGTGAGGAAAACCTCATGGTTCAACTTGCCATCCTATTGGCCTAATCAAAATATCTATATTTGTCCTTGAGGCTTTGCAAAGCCCAAGGCACAAAAATATCTCATAAAATATCTAAAAAATGATAAAAAAGGAAAAATAATTGACTTTACATCATTTTTCATGTGCAAAAATAGCTAAACACACATTAGGAAGAAGCAGTTTTTAGAGGTTCAAAAATTACAAAAATATTCAAAATTTATATCAGCAAAAGGTCCCTTGACTTGCCGGCAACATTTGGCAGCCTTCCCGATGTTGAAACGAGGCTCATGATAGCTCGTTGGAAAGCTCTGAGTGTCTTATTTCTGGAATGACTAAAATTTTCCCAATATGATGCCTGGAAGTCCTCCATAACTGGACCTGTATGTAAAAAAACCAAAAATTACAGTTTGCTGATAGACCGGGCAGAGTGTGCAAAAAGCGAGCCTTTTTCACCACTTTGGGGGAGAAAATGATCTCCGAATGTCCTGAAAATTGTTGAGTGTGTGCTCCTAAAATTATGGCATCCAATGATACCATTCTCCTCCTTTGAATAATCCCCAAACTGAAATGGCGAATTTCATGAGTTTTGACCAAAAACTCAAAAATGCCAAAAAACCAAAGTATGTCAAAATTTGCCCAAAATCGGTGTGTATGACCCTCAAGGGTTCTTAGCAACATTTTCTGAAGCGGAAGCCAAAATATGAAGTCTTGATGTGTCTTTCTTCACTTTCCATGCTGGGCGCTTCCGTTTAGCCTCCTTTAGCCTTTCTTGGGCAGCCTTTAACTTGCGACGGGAAAACTGATTTAACTTTTTGTAATGCCTCGTCATTCTCCTTTGCAGCTCTAAATCCCTGCTTTCCCTCTCCAATTTATTTTCCAAGGGGTAGGCTCATACCTCTTGTGCAATCCACTCATGCTATCTTGCCTGGGAGGCATCTTGATCTAGATGTGCTCTTGAAACACCAAACTGCTTCAAAGTTTTTGAAATGTGTTTTTAAACCAAAACTCTGTCTCATCCTGTTAACTCACTGTAAGCAATAATGGTCTCAAATGTAGTGTGAAAATGTCCTTTTAACACACCACTCTCTGCCCCTTTCCAAAACAATGCTTTCCACTTGATATGCAATTCAACAAGTAAACTTTTAAGAAGAAAAACACAGTCAATAAAGATAGACAGTCATTTCCAAGATTTTTGAGTTTGAAACATTTTCAGTCATTGTACATACCATTGTTTGAAAATATTGAAAAAATAGAAAAGTAAAAAACAGTAAAAGATAGAAAAGTAAAAAACAGTAAAAAACAGAAAAGAGGGCCAGTGAAGATAGAACAAAGGCCCCATGTTCCAAAAAATAGTCTTTCGGAAAGCGAGCAAGTCTAAATGCCGCTACTAATACTTCAATGTCTTGTTCAGCTATCTAGCCTAATCATAGCTGAGCATGTTTAAATTTATTTGCTGATAAGTTAGTGAGTGCCAAGATAGTCAACATTGTGTAAGATTGACTTATCACAGAGCTTAGATTAGGGAGAGATTCTGGTTCCACATGCCTAAAACAGAACCAAAGAGAGAAGCGAAGGATGAACAATGGGAGCAAAAATGGCAGAAAATGAGACCAAGTGTATAGATCCGGAGTGATCTAGTATGCAACAAAAGGTGAAGAATGAAGGGGAAAACCCTCCTATTTATAACAAAATATTGGGTCATTCTAGATCTTGGTGCATGATTAAAATAATGTTAACCAAATCTAGATCCACCTCTATGGAATATTTTGTTATTATTTGTTGGAGGGAAAGGGTGTTTGACTTGGGTCAAATCCCTTGATTAGTGAAAAATAAATAAATAAATGATTTATTTATCTTTTTAAGGAAGTGGTTGGGATATAATCGAATAAATAATGATTTATTTGATTAATGGTGGTTGATTTGGTCATATTTAACAAGGAATATTATTTAAATAATTATTCCTAGAAAATAATAAGATAACTATGGGTTTATCTCATTAATTTCTTTGTTTTTGGGTTAAACATGATTGGGAATAATAATTAAATTATGGTTTAATTAATTATTCCTTTTGGGGTTTCCTAATTAATCATAGTGAAAGCAGTTTTACTTGGGGTAAAACTGGTCTTACATGGTGTACTTGGGTCCATCTAATGATGAAAAGTTAGATGACAAAAAAATGGTGTAACAGATTGCCCCCCAGCGTGCGAGTGTCAGGAGCAAATCGTATGACCGAAGTACGTTGTAAGAAGACAATCACTAGACAACAAAAGGGTATGTCAGAGAGAGAAATATGAGGTAGATAGTGTGCTGAAGGACTAGACCCCGAGGAGACGAGACTCGCAGGTGCAACAAGTCTCTGTTATGAGAGGGTACCTGTGCTGAAGGCGGCGGGGGAGGCATACCTATGCCCGCCGTGACAAAGTACAAAAGAATAGTGTGTCCGGTGAACAAGGGACCGAACCATAGAGTACAGCTGGCATAATCAAGAGCCAGATAAAAATACAATGAAGAGTCTCACATACATGCTGTGCCTGGGATAACAGCCAGGACTAGTACAATATCATCCGAGTACATGAGATAAATACAACCCAAATGCCCCCTGTAAATGGGGAAGGGCTCACAAAATCTGACTGATACATGCAAATCATAGAGGTGCTGCAAGTGGCTAAGGCCAACATCATCAAAATCTGGAGCGGCATCAAAGGCTGCAATGAAGAGGTCATCAGGGCATGTGGGGGGCTACCTGCAGGGCCACCCCCTCATGAGGGCTGAGACATCTCACACACGCCCGGGAATCATCAAGAGCTGCTGCTGGGTCACTGGACTGTCCAGTATACGAATCTCGATCATGCTGAAAGGAGCTGGAGAAGAAATCAAGTCAAAGGGAGGTAAGAAATCCCCCTGCCTGATCCGAGGCACCGAACAAAAATGGAAGCTGGAACCAAGGTACACCGCCCTCTAGACCTTGCTTCTGGAATAAATGTGCTGAGGTCGACAGAAGGAGGTCCGCCTTAGGGGAGGTAATGAGAGATCCTCAACTAAGGCACGAGAGAAGAGCAATAGAGCGACGGACAGACTGACACTAATGATGATGGTGGAAATGGGAAGGATGGAGTGGCGAATGGATGAATTCCCTTGTTAGAGCATAAAGGGCATGAATGACATGGCAGCGACTGACACAATATCGAAAGGGACAGGGGACAGTGGGGCTGAAGGTCATGAGATGCGACACAAGAGAGGAACCAAGCAAAAAAGAATGGAGGGCTATAGTATGGTGTAAAGGGATGCAGGATAGACTCCATGAATGCAATGATGACTCAACTCGGATGCTCTAAGCAAGGGCGACTAGATAGTGCTGCCACACAATAAAGGCCCCAATGGGGGGTCATAGAAGCATGAGTACAAGGTGGGTACTCATGACGAAAATCAACACGAACATGGACAAGTAAGGGGGCGATATGGTGCCCCAAGTACAAGCGTCGTAAGTGAGGAAATTCGATTTTAAGGAGCGGTGAAGTGATCCTTCGTGGAAAAATGTGCCCGGGTGAAGTATCAAATCACCAAAAACTAAGGAAAACCCATTTGAGAGCTCGGTGAGATCTATCCAGCGGTGCTGACGGTTCGTCGAACGGGGCTACGGTGTGGTCGCAGCAGTCGAAAGAAGAAACAGGGGTTCTCTTTTAATGAGGCTGTTTTCCCTCCAAAATCATTCATTTGCTATTGTTGCTGTGGTGAATGTGGAGAGGAGAGAAGGCCCTAAATCTTGCGGCGAACGTAGCGGACAAACCGACCGTTGGATTCGAGATCTGTCAGTTGGAGGCGAGAGGCCTAACCTTGCTCTTGCATTTTGATGGATTACATTTGCAGTTGAGGGCCCAAAACCCCCAGAAACAGCCCCTCCTTCATCTCGATGGCCGGGTCGCACTTTTTTGGGGCAAAAAGTACGACCCAGGACGCAGGTATTAGGGCAACAAGTGCGACCTGGTCCAGAAAATGGCAGAAAACTGCGACCTGGGAGATAAGGGGGTTTGGTGCTGTTTTATGGCTGGGAGTTGGATTGTGGTGTGTGGTTATGGTGTTCCCGATCTGTACCCTGACAAAAAGAATGTGGTTGTGCAGGTATGGCAGAGTTGCGGGTCAACTGGAGGGAGAGGGATCTGGGAACACTTCGAACAGCGATCCAGGCGGATCAGGGCGTTCGTCGTGTATTGGCCAGATATAGGGGCATATGGTGCCCTCTCGGATGTGTGTAGGGGCAAGTGGTGCCCCCTAGAATGTATGGGGGGGCATATGGTGCCCCCAGTTTTTTGGATTTTGTTTGTAACATGCTATGGGCATGTCGGATGGATATATATGGGGGGCGTATGGTGCCCCCAGTTTGTGGAACATGCTATGGGCACGTCGTAAGTATATGTATGGGGGGGCGTATGGTGCCCCCAGTTTTTTGGAACATGCTATGGGCATGTCGTATGTATCAGAGTAGATGGACTCATCAATATATGGTTTGCGACGCATATTATGGATATGCATCGTCTTGTGATGGTTGATTTAATGTTATTGTCTTGTATGACTTGTGTGTGATAAATGCCAATCTAGAACATGGTTTGCAATACTATCTACGTAGTGATTTTGGTCTCTGGGTACATGGTTGAAAGTGATGGTTTCAAACGCACGTATTAAGACTCTCACTCGTAAATAGCGTCTGAACAGCACAGGGTTATGCACACGATAAACACCATTTAGTTGCATTACAAGAAGCAGGGAATCCAAACGAACGTGCAGATGGCGGATGCGATGCAACGAGGCATCGGCTAATAGGCCACGCACTGCATCATATTCGGCCTGATTGTTGGTGGCAGAACCAATGCATACCCCGTTAGACAGAACGAGGTCATGCAAGGGGGTGAAGATGGCCCACCCTGCCGAGGCAAGATTCCTGGAGTAGCGACTTGCACCGTCGGCGTAACTGATAAAGGGTGTGGACGGGGGGTCCTGCAAAATGGTGTGACAAGACAATAAAAGAGGGGATGAAAGGAAATGACGGCAGCGTGAGGGTACAGAAGTCATCGAGCAGTAATGGCAGGGGGAAAGGGCAGGATGATCAAGGCTCACACAAGGTGATGTATGAGAGCTATCAGAAACATGGCGAGGACTCGGGCTGCGGAGGTCGACGGAGACACAAGTGGAGTGATCTCGGGTATCAACGGACACAATGGGGAAGGCTGCAGACGGGCTAGGCTCCGGGTGTCGTGCAGAGGAGGATAGGTAAAGAATGGTGATTGTAGACTCCGTCATCTGAACATCAGGGGGGGGGATGTGGATCGGAGCGGGGGGATCCTCAGGCTGGCCTGAAGCATACTGCGCGAGAATGGGAGAGGCGGATTGATTTTGTTCAACCTCATACTCGCGGATCACCTCAAGGGAGGCGCGGTAATGTGTCAGGTGAGGACAATAATGGGAGTAGTGGCCATGGACACCGCAGAAAGCACAAGGCTTGTTGGTGCGGAGAGTCTTGGCGTTCTTGGGGACGGTCGAAGAAGGAGTGGGAGTTTCAGGGACCGTAGTGTCGGGGAACGCGAAGTTTACCATGGGTCGGATACGAGGTAACTCGGGACAAACATGGGTGGCATGACCAATGACATCACATAAGGCACAAGGCTTTGGGGGTGGAGAAGGAGCCGGGTTGGTCGTGGTGGTTTGGTCTTTGGTTGCCCCCTTGCGGGCTTTGCCTTTCTTCCCGGGAGCCGACCCAACAGGAGAAGGGTCCTGTGGAGGTGCTGGGGGCACAGTGGCTATGGAGGAAGCGAGGGGGACCGGTTGAACCAGTGTCAAAGCCATGTAAGGTTTGGGGTGACCAGGGGGGGTGGCGGTTGGGGGGTCAAGGTACCAAACCGGAATACCCAAGGTCAAGTTAGGGAGAGAAAGGGTGGCCATGACGGGGACGGAATATACTCCGGGAGGGGGAGCCAAGAAGGGGATCTGTCCAGCAGGGTAATGACCAGGAGGTACGGCGCCAAGATGGTTAAGGCCGGGGGGGACCGAGCCTGGAGGATAAAGAGGTTCGGGGGCACCAGCTGTAGGGGGAGGGCCAGAAAGAGGAGGTCCGGCTGGCTGAGATGGATGGCTAGGGGCAGGTTGCGGAGGGCGGGGAGGAGGGTGCGGGCTAGCCGAGGCAGGCCGTTTATGGGCAGCCTGAGACGATTGCATCATGCAAACATTCGACAAGCTGGGATCAGTAACAGGAGGGGGAGGAAGGTGAGGAAAAGTTCCAAGCAGGGTGGAATCTTTATAGACACCGGGGGAGACACTGGTCAAAGAATCGATGGTTTGCTTGTTGGCTACAGAAGAGATGGTCGTCTCGGAGGCGGATGGAGACGGCGGCTCATGATACGATAGCTGGTCAATGGTGACTATCTTTCCATTATGTGGAAAAGACATCTTACGGAAGACCGCGGATGGGACAGCAGACATGGCATAGGTGTAGCTTCGCCCCAATAGGATGTTGTAGTCTAGAGGGGCGTCAATGACTTCGACATCAACGCAAACAGTCTTACCGGTGAGGGTGATGGGACAGTTACGAAACAGGCCAATAGGCTGGGAGGCATGACCGTCCCACGCTCGAAGGGTGATCGTGGAAGGGGCCAGCTCAGGGGATCCGAGTTGCTTCCAAACCGAAGCGGACATCACACAGGTGGATGCCCCCTCATCAATTATACACCGGGATACGGTGGCGTTCCGGATTTTGACTGGGATTTGGAAAGCAACGGAAGGAGGAAGAGGAGGGTGGTCCGATTGAGTGGCGTCGAAAACAATCATTTGGTCATCAGCAGGATCAACGGCGCCCACGGCAGATAGTAGAGCCTTCCTTTGAGAAGGGCACGACTGGAGGAGTTCCAGTGTGGAAATGGCAGCAGGGGATTGTGCCAAATCATCTACTATACTGTACGATTGAGCGGCTCGACCGGAGGCAGCATTTCGGCGTAAGGGACCCTTTGGAATCTTTGGGTGAACCTCGACTTTGGGTTGAGGGATGTGTAAGGGGCCACTGGATGTCGAAAGAGGCTCTGTAGAACCTGAAGATGGAGGCTCGGGAGCAGACTGAGCAGGAGGCTTGGGGTACTGGCGAGACCGAGTTTGAAGGTGAAGGTCGACGGAAGGGGACGAATCGGAGCGCATCATAAGGATATGGTAGTCAGAGGAACCAGAAATGGACGAGGGTGTGGCTGCATGGCTGTCAGGGGGTTGGGTAGCCATGAATCCCTGTTGAGGGAAAGGATCAGTGAACACAGCTGGCGGGGTAGTGGCCACATTAGGAGGAGCGTGAGGGGAGGCGTGTTGTCCGCGCAATGTGGCTTGAGACTCCCACATCTGTCGCATCTGGGGTAAGAGAGGACAATCGTGAGTGTAGTGACCGTAAACACCGCAACACGAACAGGGCTTGTTTGTGCGAAACGGCCTGTCCGTCCTGGGCGGAATGCCCTGAGGCTGGTTGCTAGTGTTAGGGTCCATACCTGAATTGGGTCCTCGGTTACCGGGGGCAGATGGGTTCTGGTTGCCTCGTCGCCTTCTTTGAGAAGAAGGGGGATTAATCGCACCCTGCTGTGCAAATACTTGCCCTGGAGGGGGTTGTAAGTGCTGTTGCAGGTTGTGAGGAGGCAAGGGAGGCGGAAGCGCATATGCTGGAGGAGCTGGCGCACCAGGCTGTGGATAAAGGTAAGGGTTGGGTTGGGCAACATTGAGGTAAGCAGGAGGTTGGGAAAAAGGAGGAGGCATGCCGTATCCTGGATACATGTTGCCGGGAGGGGGAAGAGTGCTTGAGGTGCTGGCCCCTCCCTGAGGGAGACCATGGCTCATAGGGGGGTGAGCAGATGGGTGGGAAAGAGATCCAACAATGCCGTCGGCGGAATGAGATGCCCCCGGGGCGTTAGCGCCACCGGGCCTGGGGATGTCAGGGAGAACGGTATAAACATAACCAGATTGAGCGTAGATCAGGTCATATTTTAAAGCTATTTGGAGGGCGGCTTCTTCGGATTGAGGAAAGTGAGAGGCGACATCTTTGCCGATGGGAGATGGGAGGGTGCGAAGGAACCAGTCCATGTAAACCCGATCTTCAAAGGGAGGGGCTCGACATAAGCTCCGTCTTCGTCGCCATTCCTGAACATGGGCAGAAAGGCGTGTGGAAGAGGATTTCTTAAATGAAGTCAAGAGCTCTGTACCAGTGTCGTATCGGAGAGGGAGCTGGAAGTACGACAAGAAGGCTTGGGCAAGAGTCTCGAACGTGGTATGGGAGGAAGTGGCCTGTTCGACATACCATTTAGAAGCTTCGCAGGTAAGTGTGCGTTGGAACAAACGAAGACGGATGGAGTCATCGGTAATGGAGTTGGAGGAACACCACATGTGGAAAGACCGGACGTGATTGGTTGGGTCTTCGCCATTAAGGCCCTCAAACTTAGGGATATCAGAGGGTAGCTTGGTGGGCATAGCGGGCCAGGTAGTATTATGGTGAATGGGGTCGTTAATCAACTGATGGAAATCGGGGAGGCTGAGGCCTGCAATGTACGGCAGCACAGGGGTGACTGGAGTAGTGGTTGTGACGGTTCCGCTAGAAGTAGGGCCGGCATTGGGGCCGGGAGAACCGCTAGCATTAGGCCCTGATCCGGACATGGTGAAGGTAAAAGGAGTCGGAGGGGGAGAACCGGAAGGAGAAGGGGGACCCGATGAATCAGGAGAGGAGTCGGAGTGCAGACTCGAAGGTGGACTGGCTCGACGACGACGGTGCGGAGCAGGTCGATCAACCGGAAACTGAGGATGAAGGCCAAGAAGTCTCCGGGAAAGGCGCCTTGGGGGCACAATGATGACAGGAAGAAGGAAACCGACAAGGGCAGAAAGGGACAAAATCAAGAAGGTCAAGGGCAGATAAGGTGCAGTGACGATTGATTTTAAAGTCTTTGCCAGGCGGTGTAAACCGGGCGCTTCTTCACTTAGGGTCAGTGTGTGGTGTGCGTTAATTTTAATTTTTAAACCCTTTCCGTTGTTGAGAGCAAAAAAGTGTGCAACGTAGCTGAAAATAAACCTACAGAGAACAGAATAAAAATGCTGAAATAACAGAAAAATAACAGCTACATATGCATCTATCAAACCCAAGAAAGTGGGTCTCTCAAAACTATGCTGAAAAGAAAGGGAAAAACTGTGGAAACACACACAAAGGAAGCTCAACAGATCTAGGGTCAAAGGGGACAGAGATCCGGAGGATAAAGCTGCAGATAAGGGGTGCAGATCACAGCCAAGAGACAGAGGCAAGGTGGCTGGAAAAAGGGAAATCAGCAAAAAACCGGGGGGGGGCAAGGCAGAGGCCTTTAGAGGAGGTCCAAACAAAACGACGAGAGGTGATTTGAAAGGAAAAGAGGCTGATTTCAAAGGATCTGGAAGTGAGGTCACAGATCTGGAAAAAGAGGGGGCTGAAGCTCTGAAACCGACGGCTGAAACAGCTGAAACTCTTCCACAAAAAGTGGAGGGTACTAAAGCCCTAAGGGGCTGGGTTCCCACTTAGATGAGTAAAAACAGATCAGATCTTGGTCAAGGCGGGGTGAGACAGAGGCTGGAAAACCCTGGCAGAGGCTGCAGCAGAACCCAGAAAAATTACAGAAAAAATGCTGGAAAAAAGGCAGGTCGCAGGTTCTGACCTGATCTGAGTTGAGGTCGCAGGAAACAGGCCAAAAGGTGCGTCCAGGTCGCGGGTTTTGGGCCAAAAGGTGCGACCCCCCCGTTCCGGCTGTTTCGGCGGCAGATTTTCTGAAAAATTGCCGTCTCAGGTGCGGCTGGTGTCGCTTACCTGCGCAATAGGGCCAGAAACACACGGAAGTTAGAAATTTTAGGTTTTTAGGGTTTTATGTGAGAAAAATGACATGAAAAGAGAAAAACTAAGCAGCTAAAAAGAAGCCCTAGGGCCTGAAGTAGCTGGATATGCAGGAATATGAGAAACGACAGCGGTCGTAATTTAAAACCCGTGTGGAGTCGCCATTTGTTAGTATGAATTCTTCGTCGAAGTGTACGAAAAAGAACCACTTTAGCTACGCATAACTAATAGCCCTAACAACAATAATGGCTGCAAAACATCTTCGGATCTGCAATTAGTAGTTAAAGTGCTGCAACAAACAGATCTATAAATGGAAAGACATTAAGCAGTAAAGTAAAGAGTTTGCTCCATGCATCCAACAGACAAGACAAGAACATGATTTTTGAATGAATTTTTATATTACAGGGCACCTGGGAGGAAACAAGAAGGTGTATCCGGATCTCCTCAATGGGATGGGTTCTTTGTAGTCCTCAGCACTTCAGATCTAAGCTTTCTCTCTCTTGTAGATGTAGAAAACCCAATGTAGAAGGTAGAGCTCAATGGGAGCAAAATGGCAGAAAATGAGACCAAGTGTATAGATCGAGAGTGATCTAGTATGCAACAAAAGGTGAAGAATGATGGGGAAAACCCTCCTATTTATAACAAAATATTGGGTCCTTCTAGATCTTGGTGCATGATTAAAATAATGTTAATCACATCTAGATCCACCTCTATGGAATATTTTATTATTATTTGTTGGAGGGAAAGGGTGTTTGACTTAGGTCAAATCCCTTGATTAGTGAAAAATAAATAAATAAATGATTTATTTATCTTTTTAAGGAAGTGGTTGGGATATAATCAAATAAATAATGATTTATTTGATTAATGGTGGTTGATTTGGTCATATTTAACAAGGAATATTATTTAAATAATTATTCCTAGAAAATAATAAGATAACTATAGGTTTATCTCATTAATTTCTTTGTTTTTGGGTTAAACATGACTGGGAATAATAATTAAATTATGGTTTAATTAATTATTCCTTTTGGGGTTTCCTAATTAATCATAGTGAAAGCAGT